>CM054145.1:26650642-26668142 GCA_028751875.1 Rapana venosa | reverse complement strand
GAGAGACACTTGGATATTGCTCTGTGGACAGGTATTTTCGAATAACACTAATACCCCGTAATTGATAGCAGCACGACTGGCAGGTCTAGGTGATGAATTTTTGCATAGAGAGAGAGTGTGTTATCGATAATGACCCCTAGATACTTCACAGCAGTGGATAGAAGGACTGATGCATTGCCGAATTCTATTGAAGCTGTTGTAATGGAAGAGAGTTTGTGTTTGGTCCCTACAAGCATGGCTTCAGTTTTATCAGCGTTTAGTTGTAACTTGTTCTCTATCATCCAGTTTTGGATATCTTGGAAGCGGTAGGCTCTATTTGTCAAGAGAGAAGGCAGATATTCAGGAGTGTCACTGCTTAGAATCTGAGAGACATCTGCATAAAAGTGATGAGGGTTAATTATATGTGACAGTGGAGCGGTGTAGAGAGTGAAAATATCTTTAAGGTAAAGAAAGGGAAATTAAGGTAAAGGTGTCCCATAACCTTATACTAGTTATAGGTCATAGGGGAGCAAGGCATCAGAGACCTCACTTCTCAAGGGGCCAGCATATTGGGGGCGGCGCCCATCTCTCCCTCCCTGCTTTACCTTCCCTGACCCTAAAGAGACAGGTACCCATTGACAATTGGGTTAACTGGGGGAACTGTACTGAAGCCAAGGCGCGCAAACGGTCACACATCTAAAGTGGTAACCCACGCTTGAGGCTACTTAACTTGGCTGGGGGAAAGGGAGCACTCCGACCACTGAGCTATCCCGTCCCTCCAAAATGATATTACAATTATAAAATGAAAAAAAGAAATAGCAAACGTACAGTCCAGAAAAAATAACCATCAAAATGTGTGATGCTGCTCTTGTGAGGATATACTGTCCCCGAGGAGAGATGTCTGAATGTTATGACTGAAAGGGGGTGTACAAAGTACCATACAGGGTTTTGTTTCAGTTAACAATTTTCTCTCACGCCAAAGTCGGGCACTTAACGACAGTGCAATGTATTTTCGCTTATATGACAGGCAATAGTTGCTGTCTGAGAGTTCGACAACGACGACGTAGAAGATAAATGTAGCAAAGCATATTTTGTATAACTTTCACGCCCAACACTGCACAGGCGTGGACTGTGACTTTCGATATCGATTGCTGTTTGTGGTGAAATTTCTAAAAATAGATAAAATGCGGAAGTATCAAAAACGAAAACCATTGTCGTGAGAACCGAAACTGTCGTGATAGGCTAAACGCTGAGAAAGAAACAATCATTAACGGGAGAATTATTCGGATAACGTAAATAATAAATGAGCATTTTGTACTTAAGGTACATTTCTTATCCCAGATAACACATTAAAGCTCAAGAGAGTGTCATGCATCTTACTAAATTGCCACACTGGATTGCCGCCAAACGTTGCGCTGGAAAGAAAGATGGCCATGTGATGCAAGTGTAAATACAACTTGGAGCAATTAGGAGGTGCAGTAGCACGTTTCTGTGTCTTGCGTGTTTCTTTGTGCATTTACTTTTAAATTGCTTAATTACGTTTTAAACGGGCCACATTACAAAAAAATCTTTCTGTGTAAAGTATGTAAACACATGTTAAGTTACATTCGGTTTTCTCAGTTTCTCACTTTCTGTGATTAGATCGTCAGTGAAACTACAAATCGTAGCTACTTTTGCAAGGTTGGTCTGTAATAAACTGATTCCATGCTCGTCTGGTTTACTGTACTCAATCAGCCGTGATCAGAAGTTTTTCTGCAATCAAGTCACTAGTACAGTGCTACCACAGTGTCGTGTCAGTACTTGTAGTGTACTGTAGTATGAGATTTTGAAGTGACCTATTTGGTAATTGTACTACTACTCACCGTACTCTGATATTTCCTTCCATAAGAGGGAAAAGAGCCTTAAGAGGGGAGAAATGAGTACATGTGAATACATGTATTCATGGAACTCAATTTAACAAGAACCTGAAATCTTTCCACCAGCATCAGAGGCCATAAACTAATGCCATTGACCCCCCAAAGCATCCATACTCATACAGTCTCAGTGTCGATCACTCTATCAATCATGTCTAGATCAGTATATATATATATATCAGTATCACTGTGTATAGTGTACACTGTATAGTGTATCAGTGTTACTGTTTGTCATGTGTGGATTTTGGTATTGTTTTTTGTTGTTTTTGTTGTTGTTTTTTTGCATCATGACTTTCACAAGTTTGAGGTTTAAAAAGGAGAGAAGAATCTAAAGACTAGTAATAGTAGTATTGTAGTAAAGTCCATTGTGTGTTTTGTTTTTTAAAGTATAGGGTAGCTTTCACCCAGGATTGCACTCACTCAGTCACTGACTCAATTTAAATTTATAACAGCTGTACAGCATCAAGGAATGTATGTTCTGTGTGTGAGGGTGACAGGTAACTTAGATAAGTCACATTAAGTGACACAGTGATGATGCATTGTATAATTTTATTTTTTGGCTAGTGCTCTGAGGGTCACCAATGCGGCAATGGTGAGATTTTGAATTTTCCATTTTTGCCCACCATGAAGGTAGCCACATTCTTACTGGGAATGTATGCTGGGTATGTAACTGAGTTTGTGTTTCTGTTAAATAACAGGATCTTTACCATGCATGTTTGATCTTTTGTATGTGTATAAATACTATTTAAGTCAATTAGTATATATATAGAGGCAGTGTATTTAAAATTTAAATACTCCGCACAGCCACACCCACATGCATGTACACACACACAAACACATGTACAGTATACAATCACACATGATGTGCGCACGCACACACACGCACACACACACACACACACACACACACACACACACACACACACACACACACACTGTGACAATGATTGAATTTGAATACATCTTCAAAATGTGGCAGTGGATTACTAAGATTAGATAACAGTGGTTTAATCCAGCTTTTGCTTGAGATTATGGTGATTTGAAAATGAAAGAAGCACCAGTAATGGCAGTATTTGACTTCATAAAACCAATTAAAAGCCTTAAATTTAAAAGGTTGTGAGTAGCTCATTAGGTAGCAGTGAACTAAAGTCCATGGTTTTGGAAATTGTTGCACAGTGATGCTTACCTCACTAATTATTGATGTGTTTGTGTGTGTTTGTGGGGGGGGGGGGGGGGGGGGGGGAGAGAGAGAGAGAGGAGAGAGAGAGAGAGAGAGAGAGAACAAGTTAAAAGGTCTCACATTTAACATTTTTTGTTTGTTTGTTTTGTTTTCAGTAGTGTTGCAGAAGGTGTATCACCAGTCATACACACAAAATGGGGAAGAAAAAGAACAGAGCAAAAAAGAACAAGGAAAATGAGGCTGAAGAATCCAGCGAAGAGGCATTCTCAAGTAAGCTATTAGAACACTTAACTATACACTTGAACTGTCAGTCATCATTTTTTCTCACATGTTTGATCTAGATAAAAAGAAAGTATGGACCAGTAAAATCTTATTTTCTTCAGCAGTACACATTTCTTTATTTTCAAAAGCTGTTATGTTTCCATCCATTGCAAGAATAATGTGTCGGGGAACAACTTCTCTGGCAGTGGCAAGGAGATACCTCCAACTTAGCTTTTTATGAATTGATAGTATGTTTTTGAATAAGTGTTTGTAGATCATGCAGATTCAAGTTCTTAATCTCTGTAAATTGTAAAAAAACCCCATCCTGTAGTGTATGTAAAAAGTGTTGTATATATATATATATTATAGATAGATAGATAGATAGATAGATATTATATATATACTCATCATACTGTTACTTGTCTGGTCTTGTTTCTAGGGAAACACTTTTTCATAAAAAGTGATGTATAATAATATATGGAATTTATATAGCGCTGAATCTTGTAAAAAACAAAGAAATCAAAGTGCTTGCATTCAAATCATTTACATGCATGCAACTCTCCTTAAACATAATGAACAACAGATTTCAAATCCATGCACGCGCATGCACATATGCACACACACACACACACACACACTCGCGAACACACTTAGGAGGTGAAGGATGCTGTTGAAAATTAGGGACAGATATTAGGGGAAAAGTCTCAGGTAGGAAATAAGCGTGTTTTGAGGCTGGATTTGAAGGCATCAAGTGAAGGCTTTTGGCGAAGTGAAAGAGGGAGGCCATTCCAGGTAGATGGACCAGAAACAGAGAAAGAGCGATGGCCAGCAGTGGTTTGTTTGAATCTGGGTGTTCGAAAGCACAAAGTATCTGCGGCTGAACGAAGGAAACGAGATGGAGTGTACAGGTGAAGACAGTTACAGAGATAAGAGGGTGCAGATTTGTGGAGACATTTGAAACAGATGGTATTGATCTTATACTCCAGTCTTGTGAGACAGGCAGCCAGTGAAGAGATCGCAGAAGAGGAGTGATGTGTTCAGATTTTTTCTTTCTTAGGACCAGTTGAGCTGCAGAGTTTTGTATGCGTTGAAGAGAGTGGATAGATGATGCTGGTAGGCCAGCCAAAAGAGAATTACAGTAGTCTAAACGTGAGAGAATGAGAGATGTGACAAGCTTGGAAGTTGCATCAGCGGACAGATATTTGCGAATCGCGCTTATGCGCCGTAATTGATAGTAGTAAGACTGGCAGGTCTGGGTGATTAATTTTTTCATAGAGAGTGTGTTGTCAAGAACTACTAAATACTTCACAGAGTTGGACAAAGGAACTGATGTATTGCTGAATTCTATTGAAGTTTTTGTGATAGAGGAAAGTTTATGTTGGGTCCCTATGAGCATGGCTTCGGTTTTATCGGCATTAAGTTGTAACTTGTTTTGAGTCATCCAGTTTTTAATATCTTGAAGGCACAAATCTGCACCATCTTATCTTTGTAACTGTCTTCACCTGTAGACTCCATCCCGTTCCCTTCGTTCAGCCGCAGATACTTTGTGCTTTCGAACACCCAGATTCAAACAAACCACTGTTGGCTGTTGATCTTTCTCTGTTTTTGGTCCGTCCATCTGGAATGACCTCCCTCTTTCACTTCGCCAAAAACCTTCACTTGATACCTTCAAATCCAGCCTCAAAACACACTTATTTCCTTCCTGACACTTTTCCCCTCATATCCGTCTTTACTTTTCAACAGCATCCTTCATCTCCTAAGTGTGTTCGCGGGTGTGTGTGTATGTGTGTGTGCACGTACGCGTGCATAAATTTGAAATATGTTATTTATTATATTTGAGGAAAGTTGCATGCGCGTAAATGATTTGAGTGCAAGCGCTTCGATTTGTTTGTTTTACAAGATTCAGCGCTATATAAATTCCATATATTATTATTATTATTATTATTATTATTATTATATTTGTCAGGAGGGAAGGCAAGTTTTCAACAGTATCACTGCACTGAAGCTGAGTATCAGCGGCATAGAAGTGATGACCAATATGGTGGTTATTTATTATAGATGTCTAGTGCAATCCTTGCTAGTGATTTCTATCTATCTATCTATCTGTCGCGTAGTCTGACGACTGAGGGGGCACCCTCAAAGACTCAACAACCAGTTCCCTCCATTCCTCTCTCTGTTCTGCCTTTCTCAGGGTTTTGTTGAGTTCTAGGCCTGTCCATTCGCTGATGTTATCCTCCCAGCTCTTCCTTTGTCTGCCTCTTCTTCTTCCTCCTTGGACAGTGCCTTGTAAAACTGTCTTTGCAAGTCCTTTGGATCTTGTGACATGCCCATACCATTTAAGTTTACGCTTTTTCACGATTGTTAGAAGGTTCTCATAGGGTCCAATGGTTTGCTGGATTCTGTTATGCACGCTTTCGTTGCTTATGTGGTCTTTGTAGGAGATGCCAAGGAGTCTCCGAAAGCATCTCATCTCCACCGCCTGTACTCTTCTCTCCAAATCTGCAGTTAGGGTCCATGATTCACAGGCATACAGAAATATGGATATGACAACTCAGACAAGGGAGCGCATTAGTTTGATCTTGGAGATAAGTGAGATATTTTTATCTCTCCAGATGGTGTTTAGTTTTGACAAAGCTGTCTACTCTCACCCACTCTTTTCAACATCTTCCTTGAGAGAATCATGGCTGATGCACTGGAACATCATGAAGGATCAGTCAGCATTGGTGGCAGAACGATCACAAACCTCCGCTTTGCAGATGACATTGATGGAATAGCAGGATCAGAAAAAGAGCTTGCCAGCCTAACAGAACACTTGAATAAGGCCTCCAAAACATACGGCATGGAAATCAGTGCAGAGAAGACCAAACTGATGACTAATAACACCAACGGCATTAGCACTGATATCAGGGTTAATGACCAGAAGCTGGAAACAGTTCAAAGCTTCAAGTACCTGGGAGCCATTGTATCAGACCAGGGATCCAAGCCAGAAGTAGTATGCAGGACTGCTAGTGATTTAGAAAGTGCTAAAAAATGTGTTTTCTTCAAACATTTAAATTATTTGAACAGTTGCTATCAATTTTGAAATGTAAAAAAAAAAAATGCATAGAGCTAAATAGATGAATTATAGATCATGTGTTTTAAAGTTGTATTAATAGTTAGGGAAAGAAATGCGATATTTCTTTGTTACTTATGTTGTGAATTTGCAACATGTTATAATTATTCAAACAATGATCTTCTTCTTGTTTAGCTTGCCGACACATTGCCAAAGCAGTCAACTTTGCTGCTATGAGAAAGGCCCTGGTGAAACCAATGTGCA
Organism: Rapana venosa; assembly: GCA_028751875.1. Lineage (NCBI taxonomy): Eukaryota > Metazoa > Mollusca > Gastropoda > Neogastropoda > Muricidae > Rapana > Rapana venosa. Next base: position 26,661,493 of record CM054145.1, on the reverse strand, counting down.
AGATTGGCGAATGTTCAGTAAGTATTTAATAAACTCAAAAGAGAATAGGGTGTTAAGTATTAGAGATGTTTTGTTAACTTATTTTTTGCTTGTGTGTCATTTAGTGCTCTGAAGTTCACCATTGGTGAGATTTGCATTTGCGACAGTTTACCCACCATCAAGGTAGATCTGCATTCTGAGTTCGGGAAGGTCTAAACATGGTACTAGTGTGCATGCGTTTCTGTAAATTTTGTCATCAGTTCCTACTGGCACAAGTGGCCTACTCTTTGGAAAGGCAGAACAGGTTTAAACATGTGCGCATGGGACCTTGGTTTATTGTCTCATCTGAAGGACAATCACAAGTTTCAGGGCGTGGAGTCAGTGCTGATATGAACTCCAGGAGAAAAACCTCCTGACACAGGTGCTGTGGTGGTAGTGGGATCCCAGGCCGTGGGATTGTTAGTCCACTCTCTAGCCTATCCCATTTCCTCTTCATTACATTTGAAAGTAGTGTGACTTGAAATGTTTCGTTACTTTTAGATATATTAATTTTCCATGGAATGCAGCAGAAGAGTATTTATAGCTTATGATATGAATAAGTTGGAAGAGAATATTTGTGCGTGTGTGTGGGGGTGTTGTGTGAGTGACACTGATTGAGAAAGAGAACAAGTCGTATGTCTTGTTTGCGCTATGTGAGAATGTAAGAAGAGCATGTATATCTGTGTATGCACTTGTGTATGTATGTAAGTATATGTGTGTGTGTGTGTGTGTGTGCATGCTTGCACATGCATGCATGTGTGTTTTGGACCTGTGTTATGTGTATGTGCACAAATGTATGTTCTTTTTCATAGTAGGCTGTTAAAAAGTAATAATAGTTTAAATTACACATGTTATTGATTGTATTGTTCTATTACTAGTTACTATTTTTAAGTGATGGAAGATTAGGGGGGTGGGGTGGGGAGGGGTAAGGGGGGGGTGGACCAGAATATATTAAAAAAAAAAATTAGATGGATTAATTTTAATGATTGATTCATAAATCTATGTTTAACATTTTTTTTCAGAGCTGTAACCTGAGCACAGGCAAGGGGCAGAGGAAGGGAAAGGGGGAAGACAACACAGCAGCAGCGGTGGTACAGGATGGCGAGGAGGAACCGCAGACCACCATCTGGGTCTGCCTTCAGTGCGGGAACCAGGTCTGTGTACAGATACTCTCTTTTCGTTTTCTCCTTGTTGTTGGTTTATTACTCAGTTACATAGTTCCAGTCTGTGTACAGATAGATTTACTCTCTTTTCTTTTTCTCCTTGTTGGTTTATTACTCAGTTACATAGTTCCCCAGTCTGTGTACAGATAGATCTACTCTCTTTTCTTTTTCTCCTTGTTGTTGGTTTATTACTCAGTTACGTAGTTCCTGAAATTTTAGTCTATGAGGCACACGACTGCCAGTTTCACCCAGGCAGAGTACGTTTACTACAACTTACTTGTGTGTGTGTAAATAGCGTACATTGCGACATCTGAGAGGGGAGGTCTCATCTCTCAGCATTATTGAGTTCGGTGTTAACCGCCGCACCCAATGAGAGTGACATGAGGGGAAGCAACTAGGTTTATTCTCTCGCACATCCTGTATCTCAAATTGATTTTCATCCTCAAAAGTGTGACAGGAAGCTGACTGACCTGTCTGTTGAGCGCTCTTTGTCAGTGGTCCCCTGAAAACCATGAGGCACCTAGACTAGCGGTTGCATTCCAGTGCTCCATGGTCGGCAAGCCATGCACAGTCCTGTTTACTCTCATTCATCAGATGTATAGCCGGAGAGTTGTTTTTCATCTTAGTACTCTGAATCACTCCCAGTGGTAAATCTGACCAGCACACTTTGCTATTGTGAATGCAATATCAGAAAACAAACATTTTAGTGCACAGTGTGTAGAAGTGGACTGAGAGCCTACTGTACCTATGCAAGTAAGTGCTGGAAGACTTGGCAGTATGACTGCGCTGTAAAAGTACAAATGATACACTGAAGAATTACAGGTGTGTCTGTATACACTGTGATGTTTGGATTTAGAATCAGTTAGGTCACAGTATTACTACAAAGACATAATGGGGTGTGTGTGTGTGTACGTGTGATATGTGTGTGTGCGTGTGCATAATTTTTTCGTCAGTCCATAGGAAAGCAATGTCGGTCATAGCTATGTGTCTTCAGTCATGTATGACAGGCCTTATGTGTTCAAAGTGACTGTTTTGTGTTGTGTTGACAGGGCTGTGACAGGAATTCTCAGGAGAAGCATGCCCTGAAGCATTATGATGCCCCCCAGAATGGCATCCACTGTCTGGTGATCAACATCACCACCTGGGCCACTTGGTAAGACGCTTAGGCCTCTTCTGTTGGAATGAAGGAGATGGGTGTGTTTGTGAGTGCAAGAGAGTGTGTGTGTGGTGTATGTGTGTATGTGAGAGTGTGTTTGTGTGTTGTGTGTGTTTGTGTGTGCATACATGTGCATGTGTGAGAGAGGGGATTTATGTGTTTGTGTGTTATATGTGGCGCTTTGATTTGTAATTGCAAGATATAGCGCTCTATAAATTCCATATATTATTATTATTATTATTATTATTATTATTATGTGTATGCAAAGTATCCCCAATAACTTGACCATGTCTCTGTGAGAAAGGATAGCTTTTCTGTTTAGTCGGTTTCTGTCTGTGTTTTGTCCTTATTTCACGAAATGTCTGTCTGTTGCAGTATCAGAATGTCTCTTGAAGTAGGCCAGGCGGAAATGTGTTTGTGCATCCATGTTCATTGTTCTGTTTTTGGGATGAGAAAGCTTAATGGTTAGGCTATCAAACTGGCTGATTGTGACTATGCCACACTTCAGTAACAGCTAATCCATTCGCTGGGGGAGGCATCCCCTCAGAGTTAACACTGACCCTGATTCCATCCCATCAAATTTTATTCACAGGAGACTATTATATAAACATGAATGTGCATACATGCATCTTTAGCAGAAGAAAAGGCCTGTTATGTTTGGTATTCGGTCTATTGGTAACATGTAAATGCCCTGCATGTACCCAAGACTTTCTGTATTACAGCCATGGGAATTTTCTGCTTTTTGGTGGAATTCCGCTGTCAGTATTTCGCTGTCATTTAAACAATTTTTCCACTATTCTTCTGTGTTAAAAAAAAAGTTTTCCACCGTGTGTCGTTAGAACAAAAACTCATTCAACCAGCAGACAAAATCTTTGAATGTTGTGAATTTTTACCTATTTTCTGATGTCAGTTTTGTTGTAGAATATGGAGACATTTTCTGAATGCATATGAGATTGAGAAACTGTTCAACATATTATCACTTTAAACAAATCACTTAATTCAAAGGTCAGTCAGTGTACAATGTGGTAGCTTTTCGAAGACTCCTGAGGTCCACTTTGGCAATTATCACGAAGAGGCAATGGCGAATGTTACGCTGATAACATACCACGTCAGACTTGTTTACTGGGAAGACTTTGACAAGAGAACTTGAATTTAAAAAATATTCTTCTAGCAGAGAGTGCAGTTTTGTACCACAGTGGAGTTAAAGGCTCAGAAAAGATTACTAATGAAGTGCGATCATCACAAAGTGTTTTAGGTCTGCAGACTTTATTTGAATCCACACCGTCTTTATCATGCCACTCAGTAAATCTGATCTGGTTCAAACGATCAACAATTGACACAGAAACTGGGAACATGTTTGCTAGTGGAAGAGGTGAAAAATGCAATGAAGCATTTATTGAAGAAGACCATTGAGCAAAAGGAGGCATTAATGTATTAGCCCCCAAAATGGGTAACCCCATTAGTCAGAGAGGAAAGGAGGTTACATGTAACTACTTTGGTGTTAGAAATTACCAAGAAAAAAAAAACAGTAAAAAAAGGGAGAGAGAGAGTGTGTGTGTGTTTATTAGTTCAATATGGCATGAAAAACATGATAAATGGATAGAAAAATTGTGTTGTCAGTCAAGTATTACGTTTGTTCTGATATTTTACTAATGGTGTATTGCATTTTGAATAGTGCCTGTCAAAACTGATGACTTGCACTTTAGTGACTGATGCAAAGCAAGTGTTGGTCAAGTTTTCCTCTTTTTGATCTGATCTTACCGTTTTTTGTTTTTTTTGTTTTTGTTTTTATTGTTGTTTTTTAATGAGTGAAATCCATTGTCTGGTATTATCATGAAATGCGAAACATATGCCCTGTCTATAACGTCATCAAGAAAATGAACGAGAAGTACTTTAAGATCACAAGACAAAATTGCTGCTAGGAAAGTTGTGACTTGTTATCGATTGGATTCAGGTGTTATGCCTGTGATGACGAAGTCCCCATGGAGAACAAGAGAATCCAAGAGTGCATGGAGTTTCTACAGAAGCAGGTCAAGACTGCTGCTCCACAGGGTCGTCCCCAATCTGCAAATGAAAATTCAAGTAAGCAGCTGTTTTAATGTTGGCAACAAACGCGGTTAAGTTAGTTTACTGTCACCTTGAACAGATGCATTAAGTAGCTTTCAGTTTTAGAAGATGGGAGAGACGGAATTGGGATACGCCCAGAAAAATGTTTTTCATGAAGCTGCAGAAAAAGTAATTTGCTGCAGTTACAAATTAATCGGCTACCGTCGTACTGACTGCCGTGTTCTACAAGTTGTTCTACAGTGTAATTGACTTAGTCTGACGTCTCCCTTAAATTCTTGCCATCACTGCTGCATTGCACTGAATTTTCAGGCAGTGTGTGTGTTGTTGAGCTTGGTGGAACCCATCCCTCTAGGTAACCAGAGTGCATGCATGCTAGGTGTGTTTGAGTCCATGCCACTGGTCGTCAAGTCTAAAATGCTTTAATCATGAGCGCTTTGATTTGTTGCTTTACAAGATTCAGCGCATTATAAGTTCCATACATTATTATTATTATTATTATTATTAATCATCCCATGAGGGCAACTACAGAGCTGGCATGTTTTTCTTAAAAAAATGAATTGGTTTCTTCTTCGTTGATTGCTCAGATACTATTGTGGTCTATCATATGAGCTAAAATGTGATGTGCTGCCATTTAGTGCCTGACAACTCAGGCTCCGTGCATCCGACTTGGGTGTGTAGGATGTGGTTTTAACATGCGCACAAGATGTTGTGTTTGCACACAGGAACTGGGTTTATAGTCACATCTAAAAGACTTGGAAGGGATGGGACAAAATTCTCTAGAATGGCTACCTTTGTGGAGGTGGGAACCTTGCCCTCAGGCCACCTTAAAAACATATGTTGATGCAGCTCTAACCATCAGACTGCCCTGTCCTGTAGGGTTAAGTAGAATGACTCAGTACAGAATGTTTCTGTAAAGTCGGAAATGTTTCTTTCGAAAAATGTCCCCTTTTTTGGTTGGGTAAACCAGAAAATAAAGGTATAAAGTCACACACACACACACACACACACACACACACACACACACACACACACACACACACACACACACACACACACACACACACTCACACACACACACACACACACACACACACACACCCCTGACACACACACACACTTACATGTAGTGTGAGTGTGTCAAGGTGATACATTTGCATGCACACACACAGGCATTCACTCACTCTCCTTCATGTGCACACACACATACAAAGAGAGATAATTTACACAGCACATCATGGCGCTTAACATCTAGTGCTAGCGTTCTGTGCAGATGATTTGGATTCCGAATCTTATTCCAAATTTTATACATGGACTGTTTTAGCAACTTGATATCATATTTTGAACTTCACTGTCACTTTTACATACAGGTAAACAATGGGCCTGTTTGTCAGATGGTTTATTTTTCCAACTGTACATCCACATCCTAATAAAGAGTTGCTCAGCTGAACTGTTACAGGCCAGAATTGCTCAGTCAGTCAGATAGGTAGGCAGGCAGACAGTGCACTCCACATCTCTCCATCCCATCCACGGTTGGTCAGACTTGGGCTGCATTCAGACTGCCATGCCACATGCAGATGTGAAAAACACATGCACAGAGGAAAGGGCTTCCACGTTGATCTGAATGTTCTCTGTTAGGGACAGGTGAGAGGCCAGGCTGTGAAGAGCAGTCTTTATTATTCATATTTTTTATTTTTTGAGGATAATGGAATAAGCACGCATGTACTTTTTTTACATCCAGTCCCCGTGTGTATGCAGTTTTGTAAATGTTGTCATCTGTTCCCACTGGCACACAATGGCCTACTCTTCTAAAAAGCAGTACAGGTTTTACCATGTGTGCAAATTGTTCTGCAGGTGTTTGCACCATACGGTACCTCAGTTTATAGTCTCATCTACATGGACGCACAAGAGCGTTTCATTATAAATCTCCTTGAGCTTGCCAGTTATAAAATAGAAGGGTAGGCCTCATGCACACAACAGTTTTCTGTCCACATGCATGGCAGAAGTGCAGCAGACAGACAGACATATCCTTTTTTGCCCATGTTGTTGATCCTTAGTGTCCGTGTCAGTTACGAACCCTATCAGCCGCCCTGTAACAAAGAGGAATTCGTCATGTCCTCATGATTTGTTTTCCTGCTTGCGCGATAGTCGTGCATGGCATGGCATGGCATGGCAGTTGAACATACCCTCAGAAAGCGTTGTTGTCATCTGAATTGTTGCAGACCAGAACTTTATGCAGACAAACAATCAGTCAGATGGGGGGCCACTCTCCAGCTCTACGGCCATGCCCAGTCAGCCTGTGGTCATCACTCCACAGAGCATCAACAAGTCGTCGGACATTGTGTGTCATAGGGTCAAGGTCAGTTGTCCACAACGAGCTATGCTGTCTCGCCTTCCGCTCTCTTTCTGCTCGTGTCCAGTCTCTTTCCATGCACATGCAAGTGATGATAGCGTATTCTTTCTTGCTCACTTATTTGTGCGTGCTTGTTCGTTGTTAGCTAGGTATGCATGCACACAAGTAAACACTCTTGCACGTAGGTACTACCATGCATGTGTGCGCGTGGACACATACACACACTCATGCTCACACTCATGCATGCACGCATGCATGCATGCACACACAAACACACACACACACACACAAACACACACACACACACGCACACACACACGCACACACACACACACACACATACACACACTCTCTCTCTCGTCTAATATCACTTAAAGTGAACAGATGTAAAATCGAACACACACACACACACACACACAACACAACACACACACACACACACACACACACACACACACACACACACACACACACACACACACACACACTCAGAAACACACACACACATACACACACACACGCACACACATACACACACACACTTTTTTTGCTAACGATAAAGGTTACTGTTATTGCCTTCTGATTGATATTCAAGTCTGTGCTACATCCTTCATTTTTTTAGTGTATCAAAACTGATTTGTATTGGGGCGGTAAAGGACTTGTCTTGGCCAAATGGTTAAACCCTCATCTTGAATGAAACGTTCCAAATACCCACAGTTGGAATGCGGCTACCTAAATTGGGGGCAACAACAGTTGCATACACACAACCTCACCTCAGAGCTCTAGCATTTGTGGCGCCCATCTCCTTTCTCTAGCTGCTTTACTTTCCCTGTCCCTGAAGAGGGCAGGTATGTGTTTACAGCTGGATGTAACTGGGGGGACTGTACTGAAGCCAAGGCGCATGAATGGTCGGTCACCCATCTGTGAGGCACCTGCATTCAACTTTGCTTAACCTTAGCTTTGGGAAGAGTGAAGTGCTCCACTGACCACTGAACTGTCCTGACCCCATTATTGAATGTACGCGTTTTGAATGTCGTTTCAGGTGGAAGGTACATGGAAAGTAAACAGTTCTCCCCCTCCTCCTTCACTTGTTGACTTGTTTATATCATTGTTGAGTGTACTTGTTTTCCCCCATTGTTGAGTGTACTTGTTTTCCCCCATTGTTGAGTGTACTTGTTTTCCCCCATTGTTGAGTGTACTTGTTTTCCCCCATTGTTGAGTGTACTTGTTTTCCCCCATTGTTGAGTGTACTTGTTTTTGCATTGTTGAGTGTACTTGTTTTTGCATTGTTGAGTGTACTTGTTTTTGCATTGTTGAGTGTACTTGGTTTTGCATTGTTGAGTGTACTTGGTTTTGCATTGTTGAGTGTACTTGTTCCCCCCCCCCCCCCATTGTTGAGTGTACTTATTTTTTTTATTATTCCATTGTTGAATGTACTTGTTTTTATTATTCCATTGTTGCGTGTACTTGTTTAAAAATTTTTTTTTTTATTCCATTGCTGCGTGTACTTGGCTTTTTAAAATTTTTGTTATTCCATTGTTGAGTGTACTTATTTTTATGATTCCATTGTTGAGTGTACTTGTTTTTTTATTCCATTGTTGAGTGTACTTGTTTTTATTATTCCATTGTTGAGTGTACTTGTTTTTATTATTCCATTGTTGGGTGTACTTGTTTTTAATATTCCATTGTTGAGTGTACTTGTTTTTGTTTTTAATATTCCATTGTTGAGTGTACTTGTGTTTTTTATTCCATTGTTGAGTGAACTTGTTTTTAATTCAATTGTTGAGTGTACTTGTGTTTTTAATTATTCCATTGTTGAGTGTACTTGTGTTTTTTTTATTCCATTGTTGAGTGAACTTGTTTTTAATTCAATTGTTGAGTGTACTTGTGTTTTTAATTCCATTGTTGGGTGTACTTGTGTTTTTAATTCCATTGTTGGGTGTACTTGTGTTTTTAATTCCATTGTTGAGTGTACTTGTGTTTTTAATTCAATTGTTGAGTGTACTTGTGTTTTTAATTCAATTGTTGAGTGTACTTGTGTTTTTAATTCCATTTGTTGAGTGTACTTGTGTTTTTAATTCAATTGTTGAGTGTACTTGTGTTTTTAATTCCATTGTTGAGTGTACTTGTTGTTGTTTTTATTTATTGTTCCATTGTTGAGTGTACTTGGTTTTTTCCAGTGTTGAGTGTACTTGTGTTTTTTTCATTGTTGAGTGTACATGTTAAATTGGAAAAAAAAATGTTAACAGTGGGGGTGGGGTGGGTGCTGTTTCTTTTCCATGCCTCTTCTCTCTGAAATTGTATGCATTAATTTCCATCAGGTTGTCCACGTTTATTGAGAAGAACAGCATTTTTCTTTAATGCATTGTGTAATATTCAGTGTTGTTACCTTTTTCCTCCCTTTCAACTAAAAAAACCCCCAAAACAAAACAACTTATCCACTTATGTTTCATGGATGTATATTTGTTTTGTTTTGTTTTGTTCCTCGTTTGCTGGTGATTGATTTGTTTTCATGCTGACGATGGGACTTGTGTCATTTTCAGGGTTTGAATAATCTGGGAAACACTTGCTTCTTCAATGCTGTAATGCAGGTATTGTATTTTAGTTCCGTCTGTTCTTCTTTCTGTGTGTGCTGCTTTTCATCTTTTTTCTTCTTGTTTTTTTTGTTTTTTTCTTTTTATGTCTGCTACCTCTTTTCTCTTGCTCTTGATGTGTGTGTGACAGTGAGAGTGTGTGTGTGTAGTGTGATAAGATATTTATCGTGAATGCATGTCACACATGGTCATGCATATGTGCGTGCGCACACGCACATGCACACATACATATGCACACATACATATGCACACGCACACACACATACACACACGTGACACATACCCACATTACCCCCACCCCCACCCCCCCACACACACATATGCTCACACTCACTGTCAGCACACTTACATTCTTTCTCTCTCCCTCCCTCCCTTTATCTCTCTCTCTCTCTCTTACACTCGCACTCTCTCACTCACACACACACACCCCTACTTTACCAACTTGTTACTCATAGTTTAATTCTTGCACATCTTTTCCTATCAGTACATCCGATTTCTCTGTGGGAAAAACGAAAAAACCAGAACACACATAAAACACAAAGCTGCATGAAAAAAACAACACACACACACACACATTTGTTTGCGCATGTATATGCGTATGTGGTAATTTGTATTTTTCAATGGTAAAGGATGCAATAATGTAGTATTTCAGTATAATCGTTAAGAAATTTGTTCTTAGATAGATGGCTTGATGAAAAAAAGCAAATGCATTGCTTATTCAATGTACCATCTGGAAATAAAATTTTGACTTGACTTGACTTGATTTGACTTGACACACACTAAAGCTGACAAGCGGTAATATATAATTATATGTGTGTGTGTGGTTACTCTGCCCAGAACATATGCCAGACTCCAGGCCTGGAGTCTCTGCTGGTAGAGAGGTGCCACAAGGACATCACCTTGTCTGTGGTCGGCTGGGCCGACGACCAGAGGGACTCCGATTTGGGCTCCGACTCTGAAGATGAGGGGGAATCCAGAGTGCGAGAATTGGTGAGTGCGTGGATAGTGATCGGTGATGCTGTGCTGAAAGATGAAGGATTTATGAAGAATTTTACGGACAAAAATCAAGTGTGATAATTGTGAAGTTTTGTTGTTGAAGTTTGTTGGTGTCTTGGGTGTGTAAAATGCCAAACACACACACACACACACACACATACACACACACACACACACACACACACACACACACACACACACACACAGAGTTTTCTCCTGGTGAGGTTACCGGGGGCCTTTCAGTATAAATAGTATCCCCACCTTCTAGAAGTTCTGTACTAGAAATTTCCTCTTTTCTGTCCCTCTCTTTGCTCTGCCTTGATTCTTTTTTTTTTAATGGTTGGCCAGGGTGTTGATACAAGGAACGACAGTAGAGTTGGTTCTATACCGTTTTAATCGGTATATAGTTGCACATTTTTAATCTGAGATTTAAAAATTTTACGGAGTGACAGCCCTGATATGGCCTCTGTGGTCGGCAGGGCTATAAACAACAGGATTGGATTGGAA
>CM054145.1:26615642-26645642 GCA_028751875.1 Rapana venosa | reverse complement strand
TCAGCACCATCACCTGTGAGGAATGCAGTCACGTAAGTTTATCTTCTCTTCCGACTTCCCTGTTCTGAAGTCACTAACAGCTCTGAGGAACGAACAAGTCAACAAAAATGTTAACACTTGATTGATTGATTAACATCTATATTGGTACACGCGTGGTCAGATACATGTGCATATACACACACTCACACAGGCACTTAATAATAATAATAATAAATGGAACTTATATAGCGCTTTATCTTGCAAAGACAAATCAAAGCGCATGCATTCAACCTAATCTTACACAGTCATGCAATCAATGATAAATAATCAATAGTTTAAACAAACATATATTACAAATATGGTGCGATGCAGACACAATTTATGAAATAAAAATTTCAAGAGTCAAATGTTTTTCAAAAGCACACACACACACTCACAGAGGTCGTATACTTTAGCAGGGTGATAGGACATGGGTTATTGAAGGTGGGATAGTTCTGATATGAAACACTTACACTCACACATGCACACACAAAATAATTGATAATTTAATAATGCTTAGGTCAGCAGAGGTGACTGATTATATACATCTGAATGACAGACGCTATAGCTCAGTGGGTCATTCCACTTTAATCCCATGGGACCATGAAGTCATGGGTTTGAATCTCGGCAATGTCTGGTGAATAAAGGGTGGGGATTTTTGCAATCTCTCAAGTCAACTTCAAGTGCAGACCTGCCAGTGCTCTAATTCCCTTTGTATATATACACATGCAGAAGATCAAATATGCACGTTAAACCTCCCGTAATTGATGTCGGCATGTGATGGGTTATGAAAACACAAACATACCCAGCATATATCTCTGAAGTCGGAATGCAGCTACCTTCATGGTGGGCAAATATGTTTGGTTAACCTCAGAGCTATAGCTGAGGAATGACCCCCGCCCCCTCCTGAAAAAAAAATCTATACAGTTTGAATATGTTTAGGTCAGGTGTACAAAATTTATGTCTTAAGATGTTAAACATTTTGTTCAGGTAAAGATATTCATTTTCATGTCACTACAATTTTTTTTTCCAGATGTCACAGGTTATCGAATCCTTTCTGGATCTGTCTCTCCCTGTCACGGAAGAAAAGGTAAAAGCTACTCATCAGATCTGTTGGTTTTTTCTTTTTCTTTATTTAAAAAAAATTTATTTCGAAGATAATGGAATAAGCGCTCGTGCTTTTTTTTCCATCCATTCTCCGTGTTTATGCAGTTTTGTAAATTTTGTCATCTGTTTCCACCGGCACACAATGGCCTACTCTTCCGAAAAGCGGAACAGGTTTTAACCCTGGTAGCGCTGAATAGACAGCAGCAAGGCTCAGTGCTTACTGGCTGAATTAACATTGGCTAGAGTTGTTTTGAAGCAGGGTGGGCTCAAACAACCCTTGATATTGATATATAAAACTGAATTAAATGTGTAAAGCTATAAATCACTGGAAAGAGTAGATAACAAGCTTTTAAATGAGTGTAATTTTATAGCAGCATGTTTTGTTTATGATTATGTAAAAAAAATTAAAAAAATTTTAAACCGTGTGTGCACTACCGATCACTGTTGCGCCGTCAGGGCCCTGGATCGATTTTAACACGATAAGCAATGTTCTTGTGGTGCAAAAATGCCATGATTAAGTAAATACTATCTCTTGACATTAGTTTTGAAAAAAATAAGGAGTTTGTATAACTTTATCGGTCATCAAATACTCGGAAAAATTCAACAAAAGGATTGAGGCTTTCGCGACCGTCATGGCGGAATGTGCAAAGTGGCTTTCTATGACGAAAATACAATGATCGCTTGATTTCATGCGATGCAAAGTACTCGGCAGCACATCAATTTGACTCAACAACAATTATTTCGAAGCCTTGTTGCGCCAAAATAAAGTAAAACAATCTGTGACGTCGAAATCGCCAAGTAGGGAAGAAGTCCATCCAGCAAAACTAGCGCCACTCAATTTGGTTGGATCGTGATAAATTTTTACCAAGTTTTTCAAAAAATATTCCACAATCCTTACCTCATCATCTCTCTCATTGTTTAATTAAACCAAATCCAGCCTCTAAAACTCCTCCTCGCTGTCAATATTGTAAAAAAGCTTGAAATACGCTTGAAGAAATTATGGCGCATACGCTGGCCGCCATTTTTCTTGAAGACAATCTTGGCTGGTCCGAAAAAAAACCAACCCCACTCTAAACCACTCATAATCTACGTTGCTTGTGTGTGTCGAATGACCTTCACCCCTTTCTTCGGCCCTACAACAGCTGACCTTTGAAAGTGAGCTTTCAATTACAATGACCTACGTCATCCCAGAATATTCTGGGATCCGCCACATAACGCTTAGACCTGTCATTTCTAGAATGTTCCTGAGACCGTGCTACTAGGGTTAATATGTGCGCAAGATGTTCTGCGTGTGTCTCATCCGTGTGTGTGTATGTGTGTGTGTGTGTGTAAATGTGAATTTGTTAAAACTATTGGTAATGGGTTGCATGTGTAAGAATAAGTTGAAGGAAATTGCTTTGATTTGTTTTTACATCTATAATGAATAATGATGATAACATATGGAATTTATATAGCGCTATATCTTCCATATATTATTAGTATTATTATTTTAACACTTTACTGTCTGTTTATTAGTTATGCACTCATCCCCCCCCCCCTTCTTTTAGTGATACCCCTTTGTCTGTAGGTTGCTAGCATTCCCCCATCCCCACTTTTCCTCATGGGTTATAATGCAATGAAAGTAAATTGTCTCTGATTCGGTAGCCTCAGTTATTCTGGTGTCATGGTTTTGGCAACGTGCTGTGATGCAGCACTTTCGTCTTTTTGGCATTAAGCTTGAGGCCGGCTCTTCTTCCTGTAACATCTGCTGTGTGTGATACTTTCTTCATGCTGGTGATGTTTTCGGCTAGTAGTGCTGCAAATGTCGTCAGTGATAAATTTAATTAGAATAAACATTTGTTTGTTAAGTGCTGTCAGTGACAGTAAGATAAAACATTTGTAAAGTTAACAAACGAATGATGGTAAATCATGAAGAAAGCACATTCTGTCCCTGATAAGATGATGAGTCGCTGTTAAAGTCTAAAACAAGTGGGTTAGACATAGACAAAGTTAAGGTTGGACACAAGCCCAAGAGTGCCCAAAATCAAGTTTGTTTTATTTTTTTAAATAGACAATTGCTTGATACATATATGGAGATTTCCATTTGTGAATTTAAAGAATTAAGGTTGTAGAACATGTCTGTAAAAACAGGTTTCTTGTTGTAAATAAAAAGGTTGAAGAGTTTGAAACATTTAGTTTTGGCTGCCATATTGGATTGTTCCCATGGCAAGAGTACATAAAACTGAGTAATTTATAGACGTTTCTCCTTTACAAGTGATGCCCTTTCAATATATGGTACATCTAACATGAGCTTGTAAACAAACTTTCATCAGTTTCTCCCCCCCCCCCCCCCACCCCCACCCCCCCCTGTATTCCTCCTAAAGCAGCAGCGCGGCAGTGAGACTGGTCATGTCTGTGGTTGTGTGCAGCTTCAGCGCTCAAACCAGATTCTTGGAGGGCGGAACAAAGAGAGCGCTGTTGGGAAAGAGGTGGAGGAGGACAGGCCACCACTCAAAGGTGTGGATGGATTTGCCGCGCGGAGTGGCAAGCCCAGCAAGTACCAGGAACGAAAGAATCGGAAACAAGCCAAGAAAGAAGCGAAGGTGAGGATAGTGTGTGTGTGTGTGTGTGTTCTTCTTTAACGTCTTTTCACATTATGTGATATTAGACAAGAGTGTGTGTGTGTGTGTGCATAGGTACTGAATAACGGCTAACAATCTGAAGGCCTACATAGTTGTGATGTTCAAAAAAGAATTATATCATATTAAAAAATAAAACAGAATCAAATTTAACTTTAACAAGAACATAAAAAAAACGTTTATAAAAACCGACCGACTGGACTCATAATCAAGCCTTTCACTATTTCTGGCATTTTAAGATAACCAAACAAAATGTCTGTGTGGGATAAACTAGCAGAGTCAGTGTTAGACAACCAAGCCGGCAAAAAAGGCTTCAACTGATCACAATAAAACATAACATGTTGTGGCGTAATCTGGTCACCACAAATACATGACACATTTTGACTGAATTTTGTTTTGAGAGCATTGAGCCTTAGTCTGTATATCAGACTTGTCAAGTGTCTATGACACAATTTGTTCTGAACAGAGAAATCTTTGTATTTAGACTTTATCGATTTACATCTTGCTCAAGCTTTTGAATAATATGTATCATGATTTAGAGAGTTAAACTGATCCCAGCAAGTCTTCCTTAGAAGAGAACATCCTTCTTGTAAAGACAGGGGAATTTGCATTTTGATGGAATTTTCATTGTTCATTGCACCCCTTTTAGCTGTGCGATCTGCCCATTCATTTCCCCAAAGACCACAATGGGATGGAATCCAGCAAAATTGTATACAGGTACCAAGTGTGGACAAAAAATGAATTAAATGAACAATTTCAGACACAATCAACACAGTGTATTACTTGTAAACACGTGAAAGGAAAATGAAGCAGGAAGTTTAACGCCATCACAGTTGCAACAAACTCTGCTGGGAAAATAGGAAAGTCTTTTCCAAGGTAATAAGACCTTTCAATTTTCAGAGCTGGAATTACAAATCCAGCACCTGCAACATTATTAAGTGCAGAGCCGTCTGTATAGATTTTCAAATGATTATCATAATGTTCATGTAGATGAGATCTAACAAATGCCGAAAGAACAGGCCCATTATCCTTTTTAAGGTCAGCATAGTCTATGTCAAATTTGGCAATGTTAAGCTCCCATGGAGGAATAACGTTGAATGACAATCGAGGAGCAACATTTATATGAAGAGAAAGTTATGTTGAGAGAGAGAGAGAGAGAGAGAGAGAGAGAGAGAGAATATGTGTGTGTATTTTGCATGAAGAGAAAGTATGTTGAGAGAGAGAGAGAAAGTATTTGTTTGTTTGTATACAGAAACTTGTGTATACACATTACTGCTAAGAGGATTTTACATAACACTCTTTTACACAGTCACTACCACTTTCACAAATCCAGTGCTAAAATAAGCTACCATTTAAGTTTGCAAAGACGAAGAATGTATACTAAACTGATTTTCATATTTTTTTTGGGTG
This sequence comes from Rapana venosa, assembly GCA_028751875.1. Taxonomy (NCBI): domain Eukaryota; kingdom Metazoa; phylum Mollusca; class Gastropoda; order Neogastropoda; family Muricidae; genus Rapana; species Rapana venosa. Next base: position 26,640,489 of record CM054145.1, on the reverse strand, counting down.
TGGTTCAAAATGACTTATGCTGTTGGTTGTGGCATTTCCATAGGTAGATATGCTGTATCCAAAGAGAATTTTAAAATGTTCGCTGAACAAGAAAATGTTTTTTGCTGAGTTTTGATTATATTTGTTCCCCTCTTTTCTCCCCTCCCCTGTCCCACCCCTTCCTGTGCCTCCCCCCCCTCCCCCCTTCCAAAGAAAAAAAGATCCAACCAAAACCAATCAATCAACTGTGCACATTTTGTTGCAGAAAAAGGGACGCAGTCACCATGCAAAGAACCAGCTGGGTTTGAAGAAAAACAACGCCACCACAAAGGAGGAAGAAGAAGAGGAAGAAGAAACAAACGAAGGGGAGGCAGAGGCTGAAGACGACGCAGAGAAGGAAAAAGCAGCAGGGGGCGACGGTGAGAAAGCAGACGGCCAGGCCACATCGTCTGCTGCAGGTGAGGAACAGGAGGAACAAGGAGGAAGAGCCTTCAGGTGAAAGCCTTATAAGGGTTTTCAGGGAGCTCTGTAACCCTGCTGATGCCTTTCCAGATATGTGCATGTGTGCATCAGTTAATCTTTGGGCCGTTTGTCAGCTTCCCCTGTGGGAATGCCTGGGGGCCTGTCAGTATAAACAACATCTCCACCTTCTGGAAATTCTGTGCTAGGAATTCCCTCTTTTCTATCTCTCTCTCTCTCTCTTTGTTTCTGCCTTGTTCCTTTTCTTCCTGTCACTTCCTTCTGGTCTTTCTGCCTTCTTGATCCATTCTCCTGCCTTTTTGTCAGCAAGACTTAAAAGATAAACAATTCTCTCCCATGCCTAAGTCGGATGCACTTGGCCTTACTTGTAAGGTGCATTATGGCAGTGGAAGGCATCTTCACTCATATGACAGACAAGAATAGTCGCTGTCTTAGTGTTTGTCAAAGAAGGAGAAGAAGTTTTCAGTGTCCCATCAGCAAAACTAACAGAAAAAGAAATTCTTTTGTGCCAGTAAGCATTCGAATTCTGAATTCACAATGATGTTGACTACATAGTTTTTACATTTCTCTGAATTACTTGCCTGATTGTCATTATTATGAGTGTAGTCAATACATAATTATGTGTGGGTGGGTGTGTGAAATAAGTCTGTCTTCTAGTCAACGGTCTTAAAACACTGAATTCATATATTGGTGTATGGTGTGGGTGTGCGTGGGCGTGTTCGCACAAACATGTACGTGCGTGTGTACGTGCTGGGTATATGCGTGCGTAAAAATAAGTTTTTATGTCTTCTAGTCAATGGGTTTAAAATTGTGTTCACAATTGATGTGTGTGCGTGCGGGTGTTTGTGTGTGTGTGCGCATGCGCGCGTGTGTGTTGGTGTGTGTGTGTGTGTTCGTGACATTTTATTTGAAAACCAATATGAAATATAGCTTTTGTGTCTTTGATATATTTGATGTGTATCAATCTGCCTGTCAGTATTGTAATTGCCCTTCATGGGATGATTAAAGTGTTTTTGATTTGACTTGACTTGACTTGACTTGTCAGATTTTTCTGTTCATTCAGTCTGCGATGTGTGTGGACAGACTCTGAACTTGGTAAACTTCACTCGTGTTTGAAGAGTTGTGCATTTGCTTGTGATGGTTTGTGGACAGATGCTGACATTGTGGGCAACGCAGAAAGCAAAGAAACCACACTGCAGATGATGGCTGGGGACAGCAGCAGCAGCAGCAATAACCTGGCTCAGGGGAGCAACCTCCAGGAGCTTGAAGACCTCAGCATCAAGGCCGGCACTCAAAAGGAACTGCACATTCTTCCCAAGTACCTGGAGTCCCATTCTTACCCAGCCTCCTCTGGTGTGGAGGCCACAGGCATCAAAGAAAGGAAGCAGTGCGAGGTGGAAAAACTGGCCAATGATATCAGCAGCTTAACGCTAGACAATTCGGGTTTGGGCAGGACGGAAGAGGGGTCAGATGAAACGTCAGCGGAAGGTCGTGGGAGAAGGGGGGAGACGGGATCGGAAATGAGTGTTGGCGGCCCCGAGGTTTGTCGTTCTTTGGCTGCAGACCAAAAGCAGGCTTCTCAGACCGGTGAAGTAGACACTGGTAGGATAGAAAACGAGTGCAAAGAGCCTCCGGTAACGACAGAAGATCTCACACTCTGCTTTGATAATGACAACACCGCCCAGCACAACTTTGGTGACAGTGCCACAGCACACGATTCCTCATGTGACAACCTGTGCCGTCAGAAACGTCAGGGAACAGACACAGTAAGGACGGATAGGTACAAGGAAACCAGACACAAATCGAAAATGATGTTATCCTCGAGCTATCAGTCGTCGTCGAAGGAGTGTTCGGTGATGTCATGTCTGAACCAGTTCACGTCGGCGGAGTTGCTGACAGGTCCAAACAAGGTGAAGTGCAAAGCCTGCACCAAGGCACGGCTGGTGGAGGCCCCGCCCCAAACAGGTACGTTGTGGTTGGTTTTTGTTTTGCTTAACCACTAGACTGCCTTACCCCGGAAAATTTCCGGGGCTAAACTCGCACCCTTTACGCCTACAACCCGGAAAATTTCCGGGGTGTCGAACCGAAGTAAACAAGCCTGCTTCTTTGACTACGGTTAAAGGGAAAGAACTCCAAAATTAATGGATATCACTCTCCTGTTGCTTGGCAACATCCAGCTGCAAAAATGTGGCAAAAACGATCGTTTTTTAGCTCGTATTTTATGTTTTTATGCATGACTGCTTGGGAAGTTCTTGTTCAAAATGGCTGACACTTATTGTTGAAGGCATCAACAACTTTACACAGCTGTAAAAGTGGCAAATAAAACTGTAGATTTACCTAACAGTGATGAAAACGATCCCGTATGATTCAGGAGATCGTGTATTTAAAAAACAATGATTGAGATTTGGCCTAGACTTATGTTTGACGTTATTGAGATGGGGGGGAGGGGTGGGGGGTGTACTCAGAATGACAGTGGTGATGAAGAAATCGTATTTTTTGGTCGATTTTTTACATTTAAATATATTTTCGCAGTGAAATATGCTAATTTGAGCTTGCCTCGAAGTAATCTACGATATATATACTGTCATTGGGTAGACTGTCAGGAATATTCATGTAGTAGTTTCTGAGTAAGAGGGATATAAACATAGCAGTGGTACATAAGAACTGTATTCCCTGGCATATAGGGTGCACTGGGCAGTTAAGAGGTTAAACTGTTGGATACTGCCAGTGTTGTTTGTAAACAAAATGTGAACTTAGTGAAATAAATCGTTTCAGTTGTGTGGTAGATTTTGTTCTGTTTTGTTTTCTTGTTTTGGTTATTCAGTAGGTATCCAGGATGTATTTTTCTTTTCAAAAAAGGGATTCATATGAAATAAAGGAAGACAGGTGGCAGGTTGGTTTAGACATTCATCTGCCTAACTAGGAAACCTTGAGGTTCTGGGTTTGATTCCCAGCCTCGCCCCTTCTTCCCAGGTTGACGGGAACTGAATGTCAAGTCTTGTGGAGGAGACTCTAAACCAGTCAGACCTGTGTGTGACAGTTGAAAATGGGAAGGAGCGGGGAGGTACCTCCTGACTGTCTTGGCTAAGGTGGTAGGTTCAGTTTGCAGTTGTGTCCCCAACGTGGGAATGCGACAACCACAATGGTGAACATCTCGCCGCCATTGGTCAACCTTGAAGCTCTAGCCGAAGAAAGTAACATGTTTAATGTCTGACCTTGTGTGCATGGTCACGTACACAAGAAAGACAGTGAAGTGATATACAAGAAGATTCGAATAAAAGAAAATGTAAAAAAATGTGTCTGTACTTGTATACAAGTACAAAGACGGTGAAAGTGACTGAAAGAGTGATATGTATGTAGATGACATACTTTTTTGTACATTTTATTTTATTTAAATAAGATTTGAGATGGTATCAAATCACTTGAGTCATTATAGTAATGTGTGTGTGTGCACAGTGAGAGAGCGAGCATATATATATTTATGTACATGTATATATATGTGCGTGCGTGTGTGTGTGTGTATCCTGAATGTGTGCGTGCATGTGTCGGCACTTGTGTGCACGGTCATGTACACAAGAAAGATTGCAAAAGTGACAGAAAGAATTATCTGTATCTGTAGATAGATGGCATAATTAATTTTTGTCCATTTCATTTTCAGACAAGAAGAAAACACAAGGGGTTTACTCCAATGCTTCAAAGCAGTATCTGATTCTGGCCCCTCCAGCTGTCCTCACCTTGCATCTCAAGCGATTTGAGCAGGTGAGAAAATGTAGTACGCCGGAGTCCAGTTTACAGGATTCCAGAAAACAAGAAGGGTTTAGGGTTTTTTGGGTTTCGGTTTTTGTGGACAGATTTTGTGTTCCATCCCAGGCAGCACCTCTGTGTTGTGTGGGTGGGTGGGTGCATTCATTTTCACACATGTTGTATATGTGCACATCTACAATACTGGGTTCATACCTGGGACAGGAGGGTGAAAAATTAAGACTTTATAACAAAGCAAACAAGACACATTCTTGAAGAGTTCAGACAGACCTTTGATAAAACGGGAGAAAAGAGAACCCGAGAGGTTGGCCAGTGCTTAGGCACGTAGAGTACAGGATAGATTACCTTTCCCCTCTATTGCCTTCATTAATCGTAGTGGATGGATCTATGCCCCATATGTCAGTAGTTTTGAATCGTAGAAAACAACCCAAAAGAATGTCACCCTCTCAATTTAGTGTATAAAGGGTTAAATAAGCAACAGCGTCTGCTATATTTGACTGGGGCAACTTTGAAAAAACCCCGCTGCCTTTTCTTTTTGCTTTGTTGTTTATGTAACTGTCCGTGGTGGAAGGGGGGGGGGGGGGGGGGGGGTGCGTTCTAACATCTTTTTATAGCTGATGAAAAGAGTCGGTTTACCTGTACACATATATAATAATAATAATAATAATAATGTATGGAATTTTTATAGCGCTGAATCTTGTAAAGCAACAAATGAAAGCGTTTAAATGTATGCGTGTGTCTGCGGTTTGTAAAAAAAATTTTTGGCCTACTCTTTTGAACAGCGGAACAGGGTTTAACGTGTGCGCGCAAGATGTTCTGCACGCGTTCGCACGCGGGGCCTCGGTTTATAGTCTCACCCAAAGGACTTTGTATGTAGTATATATAATAAAAGCATATATATATATATAAAAAGCATATATAATAAAAACAAAAACAAAAAGAATGTTAAAAGGCTGTACCTTGCTGCCTCTCTGTCTCTCTCTGCACTGCCAGGTGGGGTTTGGCTGCCGCAAGGTGAACCGTCACGTGGAGTTCCCCCTGCTGCTGGACCTGGCGCCGTACTGCAGCGCCCTGTGTCAGGAGGTGCAGGAGGGCCAGCGGCAGGTGCTGTACTCGCTGTACGGCGTGGTGGAGCACAGCGGCCGCCTCCACGGCGGCCACTACACGGCCTACGTCAAGGTGCGGCCACACCTGCCGCCCGGCAACAGCTTCTTGCGGTCGCAGCCGTTGAAGTCTCACGATTTCATTCACAGGTAAGTCGTCCGCGCTTCAAAAACGAGCCGCCTCGGCGCAGTGGTTGGGGTTATGGGCTGGAAGGGTGTGGGTTCCAAATCCCGGAAGGGTCATAGCGATGATTTTTGGACTCTTGTTCCGGCTTCTTGCCCAGAATGAGTGGTGTGCTGGGGTCTGGTTTGGGAAGGCTGGGACCACACAGTCGAGCTTCATTCACTTTATGGATGTGATTTTCAGAGTGTTGCTCACATTACCTGAGCAGCTCTGCAGGTGTCTGTGTCTCTCAGGCCCAGTGGACACTGGGATATATTATGGTAGAAAGAAAAAGTACAGCCCTGTGAAGTGATCTCAGAGCACATGCGTTTCCATAGTAGCAGCATTTCATCCTCCTCATCGTCATTGATCGTCATACAGTAAAAAAAAAAATTGTCTCAGATTTGGTGACCCTGGTTTCATGGTGACCTCAGTTTTGGTTTCCCCATATACTTCTGATTGAGGTTCGCAGGAGAAGATTGTTGGAGGGAGGTTGTGGTGGTCACCACCTTGGGTAAGCGACTCACTCAGTGTGGCTCTGCGATTGAGCTAATATTGTTGTTGGAATGGGGTTCACTAGGTGATGTCCTGTGTAGGTTAGCTCAGAACAGGCACCCCCGAACACGGCCAAAGTAATCCATCAGCAGTGCCAGGGTCTCTCAGGTTGTTGTGACAGAAGAAATCTTGGCCTGGCTGAAACAACAGGACAGGAACATCACAGAGGATGAAGCAGTACAAAAAAACCCAGAAGGCCTCAGGGCTTAAAAGTCAATGAGTAAGTCTGTATCAAAGCGCAATTATGTCTGTATTGAAAAGTTCAAGTATGTCTGAACGTGAGAGTCTGTTAGTCAGTACACATGCAGACAGGAAGAAAAAGGGGAAAAAATGGGGGCTCTGCTCTTGTAGCGATGTGCTCTCCCCAGGGAGAGCAGCCCGAATTTCATGCAGATAAATCTGACATAGCTTAAAGTGGTCAAGACAAGACAAGACAATATTACATTTGACATTTTTTTGTGTGAACTTCATTGAATTTATTACCTGTTTGACAGGTAATGAGCGATGGTTGAATTTCCAACCAGCAAGGTAGAGATGAACATTCTGCTCTCTGTGATTCAAATTTACCTGTAGTAAACGTTATTCGATCTCATCCTCAGGTTAATGGAACAGATGCCCAACGGTATGGACAGTCGAGAAAGTGAAGACAACGAAAAACCTACAGCACAATCTTCGGTGCCGGATGGCCGCTGGTTCCATATCTCGGACAGTTCCGTCAGCGCTGTGATGGAATCCAGAGTACTCAACGCACAAGCTTATTTGTTGTTTTATGAACGGATATACTAACTGATGTCCACTTAATTAATTAAGCAAGCCAGGAAGACGGGACTGTGAAGAACTTGGACAAGAGAGTCGGGATGTTTGGAGATTGGGTTGTCTCTTCTGGTAGGTTTTGTTTTTAGAGCGGGTTTTATAGTTTTGTGTGTTTTTATGTCGGTTTTTGGGGGTGTTTATTTATTTACTTATGTGATGTTATTGCTTTTTATGTGATTTTTTTTTGGAGGGGGTGGGGAGGGGCGGATATTCTGGTTTTTCTGTTTGTTTTTTTTTTCCTTCTAAGTTGACTTTTAGTTAGGATTGCTATTAATCTACATGGGGGAAAAAAGAGAAAACGGATATTAAAGGTGCCTTGGAAAATGTTACGTTGTTGTTTGTTTTGTTTTGTTTGTATTTGTTGTTGTTATCTGGGGTAGTTTTGTTGTTTAATCTTCTATATCCCTTTTTAAAAAACAACTTTTTTCTTGCATAAAACAAAACTAGTAGGGTCTTTACAAGAGGTTGCATTTCACAATTAATAGGGTTTTTACCAGAGGTTACATCTCACAGTTAGTAGTGTCTTCACCAGAGGTTACATTTCACAGTTAGTAGAGTCTTCTCAAGAGGTTACATTTCACAGTTAGTAGAGAGGTTACATTTCACAGTTAGTAGAGTCTTCTCAAGAGGCTACATTTCACAGTTAGTAGAGGTTACATTTCACAGTTAGTAGAGTCTTCTCAAGAGGTTACATTTCACAGTTAGTAGAGTCTTCTCAAGAGGCTACATTTCACATTTAGTAGAGTCTTCTCAAGAGGTTACATTTCACAGTTAGTAGAGTCTTCTCAAGAGGTTACATTTCACAGTTAGTAGAGTCTTCTCAAGAGGTTACATTTCATTCACAGTTAGTAGTGTCTTCTCAAGAGGTTACGTTTCACAGTTAGTAGAGGTTACATTTCACAGTTAGTAGTGTCTGTACAAGAGGTTACATTTCACAGTTAGTAGAGTCTTCTCAAGAGGTTACAAATTTCACAGTTAGTAGTGTCTTCTCAAGAGGCTACATTTCATTCACAGTTAGTAGAGTCTTCTCAAGAGGTTACATTTCACAGTTAGTAGAGGTTACATTTCAGAGTTAGTAGAGCCTTCTCAAGAGGTTACATTTCACAGTTAGTAGAGTCTTCTCAAGAGGTTACATTTCACTGTTAGTAGTGTCTTCTCAAGAGGTTACATTTCACTGTTAGTAGTGTCTTCTCAAGAGGTTACATTTCACAGTTAGTAGAAGTTACATTTCAGACTTAGTAGTCTTCTCAAGAGGTTACAAATTTCACAGTTAGTAGTGTCTTCTCAAGAGGTTACATTTCACAGTTACTAGTGTCTGTACAAGAGGTTACATTTCATTCACAGTTAGTAGTGTCTTCTCAAGAGGTTACATTTCACAGTTAGTAGAGGTTACATTTCACAGTTAGTAGAGCCTTCTCAAGAGGTTACATTTCACAGTTTAGTCTTCTCAAGAGGTTACGTTTCAGAATAAATTGTGCTGCCATTAAGTGACTGACAAGTCGGGCTCAGTGCATCTGACTTTGGCGTGGTCCGTCAATTGAACAGATGACAAAGTTTTATGAAAAGTATGCACGCTGGTGTCCTGCTTAGACATCACCCATGCAGTCAGCACGCAGATGCACACAAAATCTCGCCATTAGTGAACTGCGGAGTTTTACGCTAGCGGAAGAACAAATACAAAAGCTCCCCCCTTCCCCCCAAAAACAACAACAACCCAGCAACCAAAACAAGTACACAAACAGTTCGTATCAAAGTTCAGCTCTTTGCTTATCCAAGACACATCATATATCAGGTTTTATCACCAGAAGATAGGAAATGATACTGAAACTTTGCTGCGGGTATTAACGACAATCGGCGCAAAATCTGCTTGGCTTTTTTTTGCTGCTGTTCTGTGTACTTTTTTGAGAGCGCAGAAAATGTGTTACACATCATGGAGATTCATTACACTTTTAAAACCAGATATAAAGATGTTAGAACCATAGACATGTATGTTTTGTTTTCTTGGAGAGTTTCACTTTCATGTTACTTGTAGCTGTGGTGGTGTAGGGGTGGATGGGAGGGGGTTGTTTTGGGGTGGTGGTTTGGTTGTTTTGCTTTGTTTGGAGGAAGAGGGGTGGGAGTGGTTAGTTGTATTTGTGTTGGGTTTTTTAAATACAAAAAATTGACGCAATGAAAATGCAACATCAAAGGAAAGAACTGTCAGCAAGTAAAAAAGTTTAAAACAAAGCAAAAGGAATGTAGACCAAGTCAGAGAAAAGCTGGAGAAGAGATCACAACAATAAAGAAACACAAGGCACGATGAGATGTCTGTAGCCATTCTCTACACTAGCCTAGCTACAGCCCAAGCCAAAAGCTTAATCTGATATTGCTGGAAGCCAATTCCCAAGGCCTGCATTAAAATGTTTGTATTGCTTTGACATAGTGATGAGGAGATTGTCTTCATCCATGACAAGGTCCTAGCATAACACTCTCTATCCTCCATTTCAGGAGAAACAAAATGCTTTGAAGACTGAGTAAGGTATTTGAAAACAGGTGACTTGGTGTGCAGACCAGCCAGTGCCAGCAAGGTATTTGAAGAGAGTCATTTGTGCACACTTCCTTCATCTTTGCCTCATTATCATCTGTCTTTGAGCAAATTGGTCCTGAGTCAGTCCATTCCATAGTGTTTATAGCTCTATCGACCATGAAAGCTGTATCGGGGCTGTCGTCTCATTCAGTTTCAGTGGCTCCAGTAACTTTCACTTCAAACTCAAGACCAACACCTCCTTGACTTACTTGAGTTATGTCTCTTGGTTCCTTGGGGAACATAGGGCTGCAACAACACCCCTCCAACGAACTCGGTTTTTGGAGATCCTCTTCAGCTCAGCCCATGTCATTTCGGCGCCCTTCGTTTCAACACCTCCCAAATATCTAACACCATCCATCTGAAAAACAAAACCATTAAATGACACAATACCTAGATCATTCCATTCCTGAAGGGTACTAAACCAGGCTGTGCTGAGGACGCCAGCCGTTCCGCTTAATTTATCATCCCCAGATTACACACAAGAAACCTCTATAAAAAAAAAGGTAAACATTTTAAAGTACAAAAATATAAATTACAAAAAGTGCCACATGGGCAAATAACACTGCAGAATGGACATCCTGTGCCACCATGTTTAAATTTCCTCAACTGGCTGCAGAACAAAGGACACGGCAAATTCGTAAATGAAAACAGAACATTGTTTGAAAGATTTGATCAAAAAAGCGTGAGAATGGACGGGAAGCAGAAAAAGCAACAGAGATGATAGAAAGGTAAGAGGAAGACCAAAACAAAGAGAGAGATAGAAACATGAGAATTTCTTACACAGAATTTCCAGAAGGGTGGGGGTGCTATTTATACTGAAAGAGCCCCCCGGCATTCCCACAGGGGAGGTCCTGAATCAGTCCTGCAGCTTCTGGGCTTTATAACTCTGATCACTTTGTGGTGCCTTTTGAGGTTTAGTCCATCACTTTAATCCAGTTCAGCTTAACAAATATTAACGGTCTTTGTCCAGCTTAAATTGTTCTTTTCCTTTTATTTTAATGCTTCACCCTAATCAAAAAAAGACAATTTCCGTATCGCATATTCCACCTTAACAACGAAAAAGTTAAATAGTGAGACGGGTAAATTCACTCGTTTAAAAAAAAAGTTTTTTCTCTTTTTCTGTCAAACATAAATCGTTTTTTTTCAGAGAATTGTCTAAAGAGACCCTGTTCTTTCAGTCTTAAAAAAACCCCAGTCATTAAAAGACCAAAAGTGTGCTGTTGGTGAACTCATTCGTGATAGTTTAGCTTGTGATGTGACTGTGTGTACACAGAAGACTGTCCCTCTAATTGATTTTGGTTTGCAGTGTCCTTTTTGTTCTTTGTCATGCAAGAGAATGGTTTGTATGACCAGAAGAACAAGGTAGTCTGGCGTTATATGTGTTAAAAAAAAATCAAGATAGTCTCATATTTTCAATGTTACAGGTCTGTTGCAAGGGTAACTTTGTATTTTATTTTTTAAATAAATGAATGAAAAAGGTTTTGCAATATAATGATTTTTGTTTTTGTGCCAATCATTATAAAGGCCTTCGATAGTGTTGGCTTAGAGTGGTGGATTGTTTATCATGAGGGCCCCCTGATAAACTGCATTGTTCTTAGCACTGAAAGTCTATAGATAGAATCAATCATGCGTATTAGATTGTTGTGGTGCTCACCTGTGTTTGCTTGATCAGTCGGCGCCAGAGACTGGTGGTGGAGTTGAGATTAATGGCTGGTACCATTTTTAAAAATAAAATTCAGGGTAGTGTTCATGCACTTGCTCTTTTAGATGCATGTGCCTATGGATGTGTGCCTGTGTATGAAAACATCCCCTTAACATCATATGTGCGCACACACACACACACCACACACACACACACACACACACTGACCCTAAAAATTACATATACACAGACCTACACATGCTCAACTACTTTTTTGTTTGTTTGTTTACTTCAGGAAAGAATACTTTTAGATTGTCCATTTATCAGCCTTCCCTCATACTTAGCAGTGTTTTGTTTTTATTTTGTTTGTCCGAAAAGTTGATTCATTTTGTGATTTTTATTTTGTTTTGCCTTTGTCGTTTGTTTATTTGTTTGATTGATTGGTAGGTTTGGGATTTCTGTGCTTTTTCTTTGTTTTTGTTTTTGTGTGTGGTGTGTGTGGGTTGTTGTTTTCTTTTCTTTTTTAAGTTAAACAACTCGTGAAATGATGCCTTTGGAAAAGGAAGGAGATATAATAATTGACAAAAGTTTTGTATGGTTTGTGGCCAGGAAAAAGCGTGCAGTGTTAGCGGAGATTGTGTTACACTTGGGCAGTTTTTCCAGGCTACCTACAGCGTGTGTAAATCGTTGACTCGAGGTGTGATTTGTCTGTCTGGCCATTAGGAAGTGCATCAGCACGTAAACATGACAAGGTGTGTGTGCGTGTGTGTGTGCGTGCATGTGTGTGTGTGCATGTGTGTGTGCGTGTGTGTGGTGTGTGTGTGTGTGGTGGTGCGTGCTTGCGTGCGTGCGTGTGTGTGTGTATAGATAATAATTATATGTAAAATTAGTAGGTGCATGCACATGCATATTTACACATGAGTGTGTGTGTGTGTGCATGTGTTTCTGAGTATGTGTGTGTGTTTGTGTGTGTGTGTGTGTATGGATGGATAAAATATATATATCAGTGGGTGCAAGCTTGCGCATCTTTGTGCCGGAGAGAGTGGGTGAATAGCATGCAGTAAACACATGTAACTGCTCATGCAGTAAGTAGTCTTCTGTCCAGTCACCTCACTAGAACCCATCTAATATGAATGCCAACGTTTGCCAACTGGGTGAGGAACTTCGGTCAGGGAGGGGAGGGGGAGGGAACTGGCAAAGATTATCATTGAATTGTCTACTCGTTTACAATATTCTGTGTTTGTGCAACATGTTAGGTGACTTTAGATATCTGTAATGTCAGCAGTTAAAAGACATCTGGTGCATTATGTGTTTGTGTGTGCGTAAATATATGCTTTTTCCCTGTAATCTTTCTCTCTTTTTGGTTTTTTTTGTGTACAGATGTTGTGTGTAACATTTGTTATTGGCTGTTGTTGGGTGTTGTGTGTATATACAAACATCATGTATACCATGTGTTTTGTAGTGTAGGTTGACATTATTGCAAAGTCTTTCAGCCGTGATGTTAATGCTTTTCCTTATATATATATATATATATATAAAACCAAAGTTTGTGGTGTTAAAAATTGTACTGTGTGGGTGTTGTGTAAAGGGACGGGGATGGAAAGTGGTGGTGGTGGTGGTGTTGCTTTTTTCTAGGTTCATGCTTTTGAGTCGTGGAATTTTTTTCTTTTTGGTAATTATCGTACGTCAGTGATTTCTTTAAGTCTTGTGGACAGAAACATTATGCCTGCATGCATGTACACACACACCCTCACACGCATGCGCGCATGCACGCACACACACAAATTCCTACACACATAATCCTACACACACATGATCACACACACACAATCCTACACACACACACAATCCTACACACACAATCCTACACACACACACAATCCTACACACACACACACACACACACACACACTTACACACACATACACACACACACACACTTACACACACACACATCCTTCACACACACACACACCACACACACACACAATCACCACTATCAACACCCCCACCCCATCATTCAATTCCTCTCCTATCCTTGCCACTGACGAGTCTCCCGTTTGAATCCATTCCAAATCCATCCTCAAAGCTTTTGTTTTCTTTCTGGTTTTGTTTTGGTTTGGTTTGGTTTGGTGGCACAGTGTCATATGTAATGAGAGCTTATTTCAGTTTGTCTTTTCCCTGTCTTCCTTTAATTTAAACTTGCAAACACCCCGTCCCCCCTTCCCTCTCCATAGTCTTCCTCCCTGCGTTGCAGTGCAGTAATTGCTGTGTGTGCACTTCAGTGTGTGTGTGTGTCTGTATGTGTGTGTGTGTGTGAAAGAGAGAGAGAGAGAGAGAGAGAGAGAGAGAGAGAGAGAGAGAGAGAGAGAGAGAGTCTTTAAAAGAAACCAGTTGATTTGGCAAGAATCTGCTATTGTTCTTTTTCTTTTTTTTTTAATGTGTGATGTAAAGATGTTACCATTTCAAGCAAGATGATTGTTCGTTTGTTTGGGTTTAAAAAAAGAAAATTTACTTACCAAGTTTATTTTTAGGATTTTCAGGATTTGGGTGGTGGTAGTTGTGGATTTTTTATTTTTATTGGGGGGATGGGGCGGGGGTATAATATTGACCAAACAGAAGCTATGTGTGTGTGTGTGTGTTTTGACATCTATCCACTAAAAAGGATATTAGACAGTTTTGATGGGATTAAATAATGTTAAAAAATTACTCTATTATCTCAAATGGAAAAGTATTTTGACCAAACTGAAGCCCTTTATGTGTGTGTGTGTTTACACGCACGTGTGTGTGCATGCTTGCTCAGAAATCAACATACGCGCATGTCGATTATAAATACACTAGCACATGTTTTAGTGTGTATGTGTACACTACAGGGCATTTCAGCAAAAGACATGATCAGTCATGACCGTTCAGTTGTCTAAAGATAACCAGTATCCGGCCTGTGTGTACCCCCCTCACAACCATTATCCAAGTAACAGGCCACGGATTCTATAGCCGAGTGGTTAAGACCACTTGACTTCAACCCCATGGGTCCGTGAAGTCCTAGGTTCAAATCTTCGCAACAGCATCTAGTGAATTAAGGGTGGGGATTTTTTTTTACGATATCCCAGGCCATCTTCAAGTGCAAACCTGCCATTGCCTTAATTCCCTGTTGTGTATAGAATATATACACATGCAGAAGATGAAATATGAAAAAAGATCATGTTGTTCGTGTCAGTGTCTGATGGGTTACCGGAACACAAACATGCCCAGCATGCAACCTGTACACAAAATGAGCTGCTCTGAACTGTGTTGTTATTTACATTCAAAGCAGCATAACTGGCTTTATCAGGGGCTTTTGAGATATCTTCTTTTTTTTACCTAAAGTACCATCTTGTTCTCGTAAATAATATCATGATTGTCTACCCCTACTCTACTCTCCTCCCCTCACATTCTCCCTTTACCTTCTTCCCTTACCCCTGTTTTCTGATTAAAATGTATACTTCATTTTTTATTTATTTTTTAAACATGATTATCATGAAAACTCAAGGTCGTTAATGCTTAGTAAGAATGAAACAACAGTTTTGTGACTTCTCTTTTTTCATTTGTTGTTGTTTGGTTGTTGTTGTTTTTTCATATGTATCTTTCTTTTAAATTTGTTTTTTTAATAGATATTTGTGAATTTTGTAATATATATATATATATATATATATATATTTGATTTTGATTTGTGTGGCATCTTTTATCTTGCTATTTGTTATTGATTTTTTTATACTGGTTTTCCCCCCCCCCCCCCCCTTTTTTTTTTTTTTTTACCTTAAGAGATGATATGTTATACAAAGTATCAGGCAGTTCAGAAGAATTTGTGATTTTTTCAGTCTGTTGGCTTTGGTGGAGGTGGAGGTGGTGGGTGGGGGGGGGGAGGGGGGGGGGGGGGGAAGGAGGGGATCTCTCCTATGGAGGAATTAACTGATTGAATGAATGAAAGGCAAACTGTCCATAATTTATGTACTCTGCTTTCAAGGTATTGTGGTGACATTAAACATGGATTTGCCTCTGAGGGTGGTGTTTTGTGATGTGTGTGTGTGTGACTGTGTGTGTGTGTGTGTGTGACTGTGTGTGTGTGTGTGACTGTGTGTGTGTGTGTGTGACTTGTTTGTGTATGTGTGACTGTGTGTATATGTGACTGTATGTGTGAATATGTGTGACTCTGTGTGTGTGTGTCTCACTGTGCGTGTGTGTTTGTGACTGTGTGTGTGTGTGACTGTGCGTGTGTGTGTCTCTGTGTGTGTGTGTGTCAGTGTGGTGTGTGTGTGAGACTGTGTGTGTGTGTCACTGTGTGTGTGTGTTTGTGACTGTGTGTGTGTGTCACTGCGTGTATGTATGTGTGTTGCCCAAGCCGAATAAAGAACAACTTCTTTATGAATACAGTTATGCCATACTTCCATGACTTTTTGAAACCAACAAAGCAAATTTTACCAAACTTGTGCACTCTCTGTGTAAAACACTTTCAACATCGTAGACTTCATAACGGCTTTCGACAGAGTCTAGTATGAGGCACTGTTAATCACTGTTGAAGATAATGTGTGAGTGTGTGTGTGTACAGGAAGGGATTCAAGGAAAAAAAAGAAGCAGGAAGGAAAAGAAAGAGGACAGAGGAAAGGAAAGCAAGAAAGTAAACAATGAAACAAGAAAGAAAGAGAAAAACATAACAGAGAGAAAGGAAAGATGTGTTGTTGTTGTGTTGTGCGTTCCCCAGCTTAACACTCTGGGTCACCCAGAATATGGACTCTGACTCACCCACCCCACTGGGAATTGCTGTGAGACTGAAATTGCACACTGAATGAGAAGTTTGCGTGTATGACTGTTTTTAAGTAACTCGCCGTATAGGTAGCAATAATAATAATGATAAATGGAATTTATGTAGCGCTATATCTTGCAAAAAGAAATCAAAGCGCTTGCGCTTTGCATTGAACACACCCATACATACAACCAATAACAATTAACAAATTCAAATGTACATATACGCGCTCGCGCACACACACACACACACACACATAGATTATATTTCTAAATCACCATGTAGTGAATAGACATTAAACAAAACAAAACAAAAATTATACACTTTGGCAGGGTGGTGGGATTTTTGCTGTTTTAGGCAGGCATTGATTTGAGATGAAACAAGAGGGGGGAAATAAGATTTGGAATAAATGTCTTGAGGCTGGATTTAAAAGTGTCATAAGTAGGCTTTTGGCGAAGGGAGAGAGGGAGGTCATTCCAGATCACTGGACCAGAAACAGAGAAAGAGCGACGGCCAGCAGTGGATTGGTTGAATCTAGGTATTCATAAGCACAAGGTATCTGCAGCAGAGCGGAGGGAACGAGAAGGAGTGTATAGATGAAGACATTCGCAGAGGTAGGAGGGAGCTGTTTTGTGGTACAGAGGGTACTGATCTTATAGTAAACTCTCTGTGGCACGGGCAACCAGTGGAGAGATCGCAAGAGAGGAGTTAAGTGCTCAGGTTTTCTCTTTCTGAGGACAAGTCGAGCTGCAGAGTTTTGTATACGTTGAAGGGAGTGGATTGATGATGCTGGCAGACCAGCCAGAAGAGAATTGCAATAGTCCAGACGTGAACGAATGAGAGACGCGACTAGTTTGGATGTTGCATCAGTGGACAGGTACTTTCGAATTGCACTAATACGCCGTAATTGATAGTAGCATGATTGGCAGGTCTGGGTGATGAATTTTGCATGGAGAGTGTTGTTGATAACAACCCCAAGATACTTCACAGCAGTGGATAGAGGAATTGACATATTGCCGAATTCTATTGAAGTTGTTGTGATGGGAGAGAGTTTGTGTTTGGTCCCTACAAGCATGGCTTCGGTTTTGTCTGGATTTAGCTGTAACTTGTTCTGTATCATCCAGTTTTGGATATCTTGAAGGCAGTAGTCCATATTTGTCAAGAGAGAAGGCAGATTTTCAGGTGCATCACTTCTAAGAATCTGAGAGTCATAGTCATAGAAATGATGGACGATCTGATGACGGTTTATTTTATGTGAAAGTGGAGCAGTGTATAGAGTGAAAAGAACAGGGCCGAGAACTGATCCCTGTGGGACTCCACATTCCAGTTTGGTAGGTGATGATTGAATCTTGTCTATTGAAACTATGTAGAATCGGCCTGTAAGGTATGAACTAAACCAGGTGAGGGATGTGCCTGTAATACCAAACGTGTTTTTTGAGACGGGACAGAAAAATTGAGTGGTCTATAGTGTCGAAGGCTGCAGATAAGTCGAGAAGAGTGAGAATGGAGATTTCCCCTGAGTCAGAGGAATGTAGAAGCGTGTTTAACGTATGGACTAGGGTGGTCTCAGTGCTGTGGTTGGCGCGATAGGCAGACTGGAACGGGGAAGAAGACTATTGGAATGAAGGTGGCTGTTGAGTTGTTTCAGAACAACTTTTTCAAGGACTTTAGAGATAAAAAGGTAGGTTAGAATATTCCGACTTCAGAGGATTTTTTTCTCCTTTAGAGTGCAGGTTGTTATGTTAAGAGCTTGTCATGGCTGAAGGCAATCTCAACATAGCATTTTACAACATACCAACATTTTAGTGTAGGCCTTGGCAATTAGCTGACATCAATAACTGACACAGCTTTTGGCCTGGGCCAGGAAAGGAAAGATATAAGGAAGGAAGGAAAGAAGGACTGGCAAAATGCAATAGTGGTGCCAATTTGGAAGAAGAAGGGCAGCAAGAGAGACTGCAGCACCTACAGAGGCATTTCACTTCTCAGCCATGTAGGGAAAATGTATGCAAAGATTCTGGAACAGCGCACAAGAGCCAAAGCAGAACACCTACTGAGCAATGCCCAGTTTGGCTTTCGGAAAGGAAGAGGGTGCACAGATGCCATTTTCGCACTCCGACAGCTGTGTGAAAGAGCCATCGAATACAACCAAGACCTGCATACAGTATTCGTTGATCAAGAAAAAGCTTTCGACCGAGTCAACAGAGACAAGCTCTGGAAGATCCTGGAGCAGTACGACGTGAAGGGGCAGTTGCTTGATAACATCAGAGCAAACTATGCCAACAGTATGAGCGCAGTCCGAACAGCCAGTGGAACATCCGACTGGTTCCCGGTTACATCAGGGGTCAGGCAAGGCTGCGTACTCTCTCCCCTTCTCTTCGTGATCTACATGGACCAGATCACAAAGGAAGCCAACCCAGATCTTGAGGCCCTGAACGAACTATTATTTGCTGACGACCAGTCCCTGATGAATCAGAACAAAGCAGCTCTTCAAGATCACACAGACCAACTCAACACAAGCTGCGAGAGGTATGATATGAAGATCAGTATCACCAAAACAGAAGTTATGTCTGTCAGCAGAAATCCAGGAAAGCTGGACATCAACATCAACGGCACCCAGCTGAAACAGACCAAAGAATTTAAATACCTTGGCAGCCTCTTCACTGAAGATGGAAAATTGGACAGAGAGATAGAAACAAGATGCCAGAAAGCGAATGCAGTCAGTTACCAACTCGCCCCCCTTCTAAAACATTCCAGCATCCCAAATGAGCACTAAGGCAAAACTCATCAACGCCATCTTCGTTCCAACACTCACATACCAGTGTCAGACATGGGCCCTAACAAAAGCCTTAGAGAGAAAATTGGTCACATGTGAAATGCGCTGCCTGAGAAAAGCTGTCAACAAAACCAGACGCGACAAGATCAAGAATGAGGTGATCAGAGACATGGTCGGACTAACACCAATTCTCCACCATATCGAACAACAAAGGATCAGGTGGTTTGGTCACCTCACTAGAATGCCGCCCAACCAACCAGCCCTACGGGCATACACCACCAAATACAATGGCTGGAAAGCCAGAGGTAGACCAAGGAGACGATGGAGCGACTCCGTGGCTGACACCCTGCGAGCCCATGACCTGTCACTATATCAAGCCTCCCGCCCAGCTGCAGACAGACGTCTGTGTCTCCCCGCGACGCCGAAGGGCACCAGCGGAAGATGAAAGAAAGAAGAAGAAGAAGAAGAGGAAAGAAAGAAGGAAGGAAGGAAGGAAAGAAGGAAGGAAAGAAAGGCCCTCAAAGGTCAAAGTTTTAATAAACTAACTCTCTCTCTCTCTCTCTCTCTCTCTCATATACATGGAAAAAAAATCCTAGACACATAACAAGGGAGCCATCTCGTACTTACCAAGAAACCAGCATGAATCGCTTCCCTTGATACTTCCGTGGCATGGCGCTTTCTTCTTCTTCATCTCTTTCCTCGTTTTTCTCCTCCTCTTCTTCCCTTTCTTCCTTTTCATCAGGGCCCCTCTTTTTCTTCAAGGTTTTCAGTAGCTCCTTGGGGAACCATTGCAACATTGCACTGAAGAGTAGCTCCTGAAATTCCTCCAGGTACGTCGTTTGCGTGCCTGAGCCTGCACATCATCAGAATCAGAGTGTACAGATTGAACCATAAATCAACTGCTCTGTAATAAGAGAGCTTGCTATCTCTGCCATGATAGCGTAACTTCTTCTAGAACTTCTCGGGGAGTTAGTGGGGCACTGGACCGAGCATAGTGCCGTGGGCAAGTTAAACCTGGCTCTTCTTCATGTCTATGGACTGACACAGGCAGATTTATGTGTGTCAGTCCTTCGGATGAGACTATAAACCGAGGCCCCGTGTGCGAACGCATGCAGAACATCTTGCGCACATGTTAAATCCTGTTCCGCTTTTCGAAAGAGTAGGCCATTGTGTGCCGGTGGGAACAGATGACAAAATTTACAAAACCGCATACACACGGGGACTGGATGTAAAAAAAGCACATGAGTACTTATTCCATTATCCTCGATATAATAAAAAGTCATCTGAGCGCTTTGATTTGTTGCTTTACAAGATTCAGTGCTATATAAATTTCATGCATTATTATTATTGTTATTATTATATATTTATTATTATTATTATTATTATAGTTACTAGCATAACATGCTACCTAACAGCAACCTAGACCATCACCAAGTGTCTATAATTTTGCCTGCAGCATTAGTGAGTAGGCCAAGACTGGCCATGACAGATGCTTTGAACCCTCACAGATGCTGGCTACCAAAAGCACAGGTACTGTTTCCCCGACAGTGAGACAGCACTGGAGGCCATCTTACTGTTCCCAACAGGAGGCACAGCTATGTTTCCCACGCAAGTTATTTGATATATTATTTCACTAGTTTATTTGATAATTATTAGCACTAATTACAGCACTCAGCATTTACCAGTTTTACATTTTTGCCTGACAGTTCACGTTATGGCCAAGAACTGGCCTGCCCTCTTAAGCTCAAAGGTAAACAAGGGGGAGACAGGGGCACCATCAATATCTGGTTGACACAGGAGGCACGCTCGTTCCACACCAGAGTATGAAGGACTCTTTACCTTTTACCTTTTATGTGATAATTATAGGGAGGATTTCTTTTTCCACACTTCTTTTTGCTGAAATGAACACTGTTTGAACCAAGAACGGCCAAGTCACAAAGACACACCATCAAGAATCTGGTTTAAGCGCTGCAGCTGCACACAACCAGAGTCGTGAAGAATCTCACTGCCGCTGCTGCTGCTGCTGCTGAAGTACTTCCAGCACTTCTACGAAATCGACAGAGTAATCAAAGTGACTTCTACTCTAAGAAAAAAACTGACAACGAAGATGACGAGAAAGTTGATACATCCAGATGAAGGTGACGATGAAGAAACAACGATACTGAGTCATCGCAAGTGAAGATGGGATCGATGACAACAATGATGGAAAGCTTGGTTGGCTGCAGTAGCACTTGCTGCATGAAATCAGCGTTACAACGAGAGAGAGAGAGGGGGGAAGGGGGGGGGGGGGGGGGGGGGGGGGGGGGGGCGGCGTTAGGAAAGGGAAAAGGACGAAAAGGGAGTAGAAACTCACCAAGAATCAAAACGAAACAAATTGGAGCTCTCTCTGCGAACAGCACACCCAACTGTATTGAGGGCTGCAGCAGAGCTGAATGATAATGAAGCTCAATAGATTTTCTGTATATGCCTAGTCTACATCCTTAGCGTTGCACGTGACACCCACACAGAATTCAACTTCAAAATTGGTCCACCTGTTCAAATCCTTTAAATTGTAAAAAAAAAAAAAAAAATTGTCCAGCTTGCCTTAGTTTGGTTTATATCGTCTTTCTTTTTATCATTTATTTTCTTCTTTTATTACTGCTTTAATCTGTTTTCTTTCTCCCTCTCCCTTCCTCCCTCTCCTCCCTGTCTGTCTGTCTGACTGTCTGTCTGTTTTCGTCTCTTTCTATATTGTCTGCTCCACCCCCACCCCCGCTTTCTCTCTCTTTCTCTCTCGGTTAAAACAATGTTGATTCAATATACATACATCATAAGCAGACAACAATACAGCAGAGGAAAGGCATCGCATAACGTCACGTTTTCACGAATAAATCTATTACCCAAAAGAAAGGAAGAAAAACGTACAGAATACGAAGTTCTCTCTCTCGCTGTTTTTTTCTTCTTTTTCTTTTACTGTGTGAGTGTATGGGTATTGGGTTTACTTTATTATCATATGATGTATCCCTAAGGGCGGGACTGAATGTTAAAACAAAGCACATGGATGCTCATTCTTTATCCTCGAAATAAATTAATTTGTCATTGTCAATTTGTCATTGTCACTCTGTCTCTGTCTCTGTCTGTCTGTCTGTCTCTCTCTCTGGGAGGGCTCCCCCATTTTGGTTCTTCCTTTCTTTTCCAACGTTTCACCCGAAACATTTCCTACTCTAGTCAGTTTACCTATCAGTGTTTGTTAGAATAGAGAGGAAAAAATACCCTCGAAAGGACAAGTCAGCAGGGATTGGAACCTGTGCCTTCATTCTTCGCCAGGTCATGATCATGATGCCCTAATCGCTCGGCCATACTTCTTCTTCATCGAAAGCTCAGACGGCAACAATTGTTGTCTATCATAAGAGCGAAAATGCGTTGCGCTACTGTTAAGCACCTAGCAAGTCAGACCCAGCACATCCGACTTTGGAGAGAGAGAGAGAGAGAGGGAGAGAGAGAGAGAGAGAGAGAGAGAGAGAGAGAGAGAGAGAGAGAGAGAGAGAGAGAGAGAATTGTTATCTTTTCTGGAGAGAAAAAAAAAAGCAGGAGAATGGACCAAGACGGCAGAAAATAGACAAGAAGGAGGTGACAGGAGGAAGAAAAAGAACGAAGAAGAAACAAAGAGAGGGATAAAAAAGAGGGAATTCCTAGCACAGAATTTCCAGAAGGTGGGGATGCTACTTATACTGACAGCCCCACGGCATCCCCCACGGGGAGCCGGGCCACACCACAGAGCACCTCTCCAAAAATACTACGCTTTGACCAGCTGCATAACCCTGCAACGTGTCGGCGGAGCTTTCGATGCATGCTGGGCAATTTCTGTGTTGGTGCAAATCAGCATGAAACTCTTGACATGACTTTGGCACTCTGGACACTTGATGTTTTGTATGGGTGTATGCACGTGGGAGAGTATTAGTAGTGTATTGAGTTGTTTTGTATTGTGTTGTTTTGTATTGTGTTGTTTTGTATTGTGTTGCGTTGTACTTGTATCGTACTGTATTGTTATGCATTGCATTGTGATGTTTTGTACTTTATTCTACTGTATTGTATTCTACCATAGTGTAGTGTATTGTGCGGTGTTGTACTGCCTTGTGCTGCTAGCATTGTATGTACAGTATTGCATTGATGTATTGTATCGTGATGTTTTGTGATGCACGGTATTATTTTATATTGTATCATACTGTATTCCACTTTCAGTCAACAGCAGATTTCTCTGAGTGAAATTCATGCTGCTCTGCCCCGGGTGGGCAGATCGCCACAAGAACAGCGCCACCCATGTTTTCTTTCTTCCTGTCTGCATGTGTCTTTGTTTCCTCCATAAGAGTGTGGCTTGTATCTACAGAATTTTGCCTAGAACAACTCTCTCGTTGTCATGGGGTCTTTGACCTAAGCTGAATGGATGTTACACACAGATTCTCGGTTTACCATTATTATTTTCTGAAAGACTAGCACCCACATCGACACTCATAATCCAAAAGGACAGGGGGGGGGGGGGGGGGGGGGGGGGGGGGGGGGGGGTAGGGTGGCTTTTACACAGGAATCGAATCCCCCATCTCTTGCTTTCTAACTGATGGGTGCGTAACTGCTAGACCACCACAGATCTACCTCTGAACTGAACAAGACTTCTCCGAATTTTTAAATTTTTAAAAATTTTATTTTACACTCTTCTTTAAAAAAGAAAGAGATTTACTGAAGCTGGTTCGCAGACAGGTCTCTTCTCTCCCTTAACTCTATGGGGAGTCACTGGGGCACTGCATGCACTGGATTTTTCAGGCTGTGTCTCTCGGGCAAGTTGAACCTGGCGGAGTCCATCCCTTATAGGGTGCATGCTGGGTATGTTAAATAAGAAATTTTTTGGTGCAATTTACCGAATGCTGACGTGAAGAATGGGATCTTTAACGTGCATGTTTGATCTTCTGCACGTGTATACACACGGAGACTTAAGGCACGGGCAGGTCTGCACTTTATGTTGACCTGGGAGATCGAAAAAGTCCCCCACCGTTAGTTCATCAGACGCTGCTGCCAAGATTTGAACCCATGACTTCGTGGATCCATGGGATTAAAGCCAAACGGTCTTAACCACTCGGCTGTTACATGTACAGAGATAGATCGATCTATCTATCTATCTATCTATCTATCTATCTATCTATCTATCTATCTATCTATCTATCTATCTATCTATCTATCTATCTATCTATCTATCGATCGATCGATCGATCGATAGATAGATAGAAATATAGAGAGATAGAGAGATAGATATGTAGATAGAAAGATAGAGATAGATAGATAGACAGATAGATAGATATGTAGATAGAAAGATAGAGAGAGAGAGATAGAGAGATAGATAGAGAGATAGATATAGATAGGGAGATAGATAGATAGAAAGAGAGGGAGATAGACATAGATAGATAGATAGAGGGATAGATAGATAGGTAAATAGATATATTAGATAGAGATATATAGGTAGATAGATAGATAGGTAGATATATAGATAATTATATAGGTAGATAGATAAGAGATATATGTGTATATATATATATATATATATGGGTAGATAGATGTATAGGTAGATAGAGGTATATAGGTAGATAGATATATAGATAGGTAGACATATAGGTAGATAGATTGATAGATAGGTAGGTAGGTAGATAGATAGATAGGTAGATAGATAGACAGAAAGATAGATAGGTAGATAGATAGATAGACAGACATATAGATAGGTAGATAGATAGGTAGATACACAGATAGACAGACAGATAGATAGATAGGTAGATATATAGATGGAGAGAGAGAGAGAGAGAGAGAGAGAGAGGAGGGAGAGAGAGAGAGAGAGAGAGAGAGAGAGAGAGAGAGAGAGAGAGAGAGAGAGAGAGAGAGAGAGAGGAGAGGAGAGAAGAGAGAGATGAAAGGCAGGCACACAAACAGAAACAAGGATGGATCATCCCTGCATAACCCTGCAGTGTGGAAAATTGGACGTGAATGAATTCCATAGTTCATTTCACATCTGGCTGAGAGTGAAAACCTGTGAGGATGACCATCTTTTGTTCCCCTGGAGCTTAAGTCCAAGTGGAGACAGATCTATCCACATCAAAGAGAATGCTTCAAATAGATGGCCTTACATTGTCACATCAGAAAACTGCATTCTGAATGATGTCATTCTCAGCACGTGACCGAGGTCATTACCCAATCAGCAACGCGCAATATCCA
>CM054145.1:26603142-26610642 GCA_028751875.1 Rapana venosa | reverse complement strand
CACTGCTTATTCAAGGCCTCATATGGAAACGAACAGGATTATGTTGACATTCAGAGCACAACATAAAGAGAATAAAGGGTTTGGTTTTTGTTGTTGTTGTTGCTTGTTTTCAATGTGATCTTGCACTTGATGGTATGCTGCCTATGACAATGTTGATGAATTCTGTCATTCATCGAGCATGTTAAGCTGTGTGTGTGTAGGTGTGTGTGTGTGTGTGTGTGTGTGTGTGTGTGTGTGTGTTGTGTGTGTGTAGGTGTGTGTGTGTGTAGGTGTGTGTGTATCTCTGTGTGTGTAGGGTGTGTTTGTGTGTGTGTGTGTGTGTGTGTGTTGTGTGTGTGTGTGTGTGTGTGCGCGCGCGCGTGTGTTGTGGCTTGGTGGCATATGGTGTAGTGATGGGTGTTGTCGTGTGTTTTGGTATGTGTGTGTGTTTTGGTATGTATGTGTGTTTTGGTATGTGTGTGTGTGTTTATGTCTATTTGCTCTCGCATATGCGTTGTGTGTGTGTGTGTGTGTGTGTGTGTGTGTGTGTGTGTGTGCGCGCCCGCGCGCGTTTTTGTGTATGTGTGTGTGTGTGCTTACACCAGTATGTGTGTGCGTGCGCGTGTCTGCTTGCACACTAGTATATGTACGCTTCATCCTGAACACTACCAACACAGAACGTACTGACTGCTTGTGTAGCCAAGTGGACTGACCATGACCCATATGTTTAGGGACAATGCAGGCAGACGATATCATTAAGCAGCACAGCTTTGATGAAAAGAAAACACTGGAGAAACTTTCACTTTTGTAGTTCTTCAAAGGACTGATATATCTCTTTTCATTTGGGACAAAAATGAAAGAGAAAAAAAGAGTGACCTCAGAATAAATGAAAGTTTACTTCCGTGCTCCTTGAATTTCGTTTTCATAATCACTCTTCTAATTTAATATTCAGTACTGTTTCCTAATGGAAATGTTATGCATATATAACAGAACATATATAGATACATCAGAACATCTTAAAGCATTGAGACAATCGCCACTTAGCAATAATAATAATAATAATAATAATAATAATAAGGTATGGAATTTATATAGCGCTGAATCTTGTAAAGCAACAAATCAAAGCGCTCAGATTTTATTTCATACCACTTTAAGTCACGGCAGATTTCTCTCCGTGAAATTCGGGCTGCTCTCCCCGGGGAGAGCGGGAGAACGCGTCGCCACTTAGCGCTGCGCCACCCTTTCACCCTTTTTTTTTTTCTGCAGCTGTATTTGTTTCCCTATCAGAGTGGCTTTTTTCTAAGAATTTTGCCAGGGACAACTCTCTTGTTGCCGTGGGTTTTTTTACGTGCGCTAAATAATTACGTGTAACACACGGGACCTCGGTTTATCGTCTCATCCGAAAGACTAGCGCCCAGACCACCACTCATGGTCTAATGGATGGGGGAAAAATTTCCGGTCCAAACGGGGTACGAACCGCCGCACACTTCAGACCCGGACTTTTCGCTTTCTAGACAGGCGCGTTACCTCTAGACCACCGATCCACTCATGAATCATGCAATCATGAATAGCATCATCACTATGAACCAAACATTACACTACGAACAGTTAGAACAGTAAATGAAACTCACTTTGATTTGTGTGTTGAAGTGTCTTCATTATGACATGCAATGGTTTTTCGTTTAATTTTGTTCATGAATGAACGGAAAAAACAAACTTTGCTTATAGCCACCTTTGTTCTTGCTTCATGGGTGAGACACTGAAGTCGGATTGTGGCTGCCTGTAGGGCCAGGTACTTGGGAAAAAAAGTCGTACACACACATTTCTCATCCAGTGTGTGCTTACAGTCTCACAGTGATTCCCAGGTGTGACAAAGAGAGACAGAGCGCATGCATGTTCTGGGCGACTCCTAGGGTGTTAATAATATGGGGGAACGTGCAGCAACAGTAACACGAGTAGGTAACAAAATCCGGTGAAGGTTAATACAGTGTTAGAAGTGTGCAACTGGAAAAATTGTAAAAAGCTTTCACTCAAACAAACAGTGCTGTTCTTTTATCCTTGACTGCCTGAATAAATGGCGATTGTTCTTTGACTGCTGCCAACTCACATCACTGGAGACAGCTGTGGCACTCCAGTGATGGTGGTGGTGGTGATGGTGGTGGTGGTGGTGGTGGTGGTGGTAGTAGTAGTAGTAGTAGTAGTAGTAGTGGAAGTGGTAGTAGAAGTAGTTAAGAAGAAGTATAAGTAGTTATAGTAGTAGTGGCAGCAGCCAAAGCAGCAGCAGCAGCAGCAGCAGCAGCAGCAGCAGCAGCAGCAGCAGCAGCAGCAGCAGCAGCAGCAGCAGCAGCAGCAGCAGCAGCAGCAGTAGTAGTAGTCGTTGTAGTAGTAGTAGTAGTCGACGTCGTCGTTGTAGTAGTAGTAACAGTGGCAGTAGTAGCAACGGTAGTAGTGGTAGCAGCAGTTGTGGTGGTGGTGGTAGTAGTAGTAGTAGTAGTAGTAGTCGTAGTCGTAGTAGTAGTAGTAGTTGTAGTAGTAGTAGTAGTAGTAGTAGTAGTAGTAGTAGTAGTAGTAGGAGGAGGAGGAGGAGGAGCAGCAGCAGCAGCAGCAGCAGCAGCAGCAGTAGTAGTAGAAGTACCAGTTGTTGCAGTAGTTGTTGTTCCAGTTGAAAGTGTGTGTGTGTGTGTGTGTGTGTGTGTGTGTGTGTGTGTGTGTGTGTGTGTGTGTGCGCGCGCGCACGCGCGCGTGCGTGTGAAACATCTGAGTGTATGTTCATTATCTTCGATGCATGTGCACAGTCATTTTCTGCTCAATTCCATCATGAATCAAACGCTTGGATTTTCAGTCACTTGAAATGGCAACGAGACTCCGCCTTCGATGACGTACTTCCTGCAGATACGATCATGACGTCATCGAGACCAGTGACGTCACTGGTTACGTGTGCCAGGGGATGTTTACGAGAGCCGTGGTGTAACACTTTCTTCTACAGTTTCGTCAGTAAGAACTGCTTACATCAGCAAGTAGTGTACCTAATGCCAGGGAAGGTGACGTCAGCAACAGGATGGCGATACTATAAAATGACGTCAGGTAGGTTACGTTAATGTCTTTATTAGTTCAGGAATGGGGCATTAGTATAGTGGTTATCTCCTCTCTCTCTCTTAACTGTGTTCTCTTACCGGGTGGGATGTATAGTGTCTGGTCTTCTCCTGTGCTTGTAACTCTGCAAGAGGTCTGCCTGCTGGCCTCAGCCGACACATTCCGACTTCAGAGCAGCTCATTTTCTTGTACAGGATGCATGCTGGGCATGCTCGCGTTTCTGTTACCCACCGAACGCTGACATGAACTACAGGATCTTTAATGTGCATATTTGGTCGTCTGCGTGTGTATATGCGCAAAAATGAATTAAGGCACTGGCAGGTCTGCACTTTATGTTGACCAGAGGGATCGTAACGGTCCCCGTCCTTAATTTACAAGACGTCGGTACCGAGATTGGACCCCACAACTTCATGAACTCCAGTGGTCTTAACCATTCTGCTATAGCATTCTTCGAACAGTTATCAATATTATCATTAGTGTAAACATTTTCTTTTCAGAATGTATGTGCTTACCAACGAAAGTGCTTTTCCAGGTGTATATCTTGGAAAGAAAAACGTGCATGAGTTCAAAGGGGGTTTTCAAGGCATGAAGCGTGTCATGGGAGCTAACTTCTGTGTTAAGAACAGCAGAAATTACTTCCCATTGTGAGGACCGTTTTCATGTGGTTAGTTAGTACTGAAAATCAACTCATTCGTCTGAAATGGTTGTGTTTTCAAGTTTGATATTCTAGCAACATGTTTTGAACACAATAAGACAGTTTGAACATATTTCAGATACTGGGACTCTTTTTCTCTCTCTTAAACTTCAGATCGTAAACTTTTGAACCAAAAAAAGTAATCAAGATTGAGTCAAAGGTTGAGATTTAATTTACAAGACGGCTCCACCTGGGGAAAGCGAGTGCTCTGGCCACTGAGCTATCCCATCCGTTGTAACGGCGATAATAAAACAACCCAACTTATTTCATAAACCAAAGCCTCTCTGTGGAGAATGTGAACGTAATAAACCTAGTATTCTGTACTCGGTACAGCGCGCAGCATCCCACTAGAAGTTTCCACAAGAAGTGTGCAGACTAGAACACAAACCACACACCCTTCCCCGAAGAGGGATTGCGGCTGCCTAAATAGTGGGCAAACGGTCGCCTACACAACATCTGAACCTCCGAGCTCTAGCCCAGGAACGAAAAAAAAATTCCATTGAACAGTCGCCCCCCCCCCCCCCCCAAAAAACAATCACAAAAAACACAAAAAGCAACCCCCATCCATAAACCGACACCAATCACCACGCACGCACCACGCACACGCGATCCACTTAGCTGTAGCGTCCATCCTCTTGGTAGGTGTATGTGATGCATGTATTTGCGTGTGGTGTGTGGTGTGACTGCTGCACGAACATGATGGTGCGCTGAGTGTATGTGTTAACGTGTCCGCCTGCGTGCGTACGGTGTGTGTGTGTGTGTGTGTCGGGTGCCGCGTGCGTGCTGGTGCGTGTGTGCGTGCGTGTGTGCGTGGTGTGTGTATGTGTGTGTCGTGGTACGCGTAGTATTATTTTTATTTTTATGTTTTTTATCGAGGTGTGTTTGTGTATGGATCAAAGCAACACGACAACAACAACCCTTCCCACTAAAGGAATGTAAAAAATGATGTATAAAGCATCAGGTGTAAACCAAGTCAGATGTCCGGCCAAGCAGACTAGATTGCTGTCTGGTCAAAGAGTGAATAATTTAATTTATAATAGAGGCTTTTTTGTTTTATATACTAGCCTCATCCTGTGAATACACCATGGAGAGGCATGTGTGCGGAAACGATGAAAAAAATTGACAAACCACCTTCCGCGTAGGAAATGGAATGATAAAAAAGCACTGAGTGCTTATTCCATTATCCTCGATATAAAATAATAAATAAATAATAAACAAAAAATCACAGAGTGAAGAAGATAAAGCGCCCATCATCACCATTTCCAGACGGACCAGACTACTTTTCGGATCGTCGGAGCCAGGTGCAGTATCGGCTGGACTGGAAGAAGAACCCCAAATGGGAGCAGAGCAGAGACAACTGTCGGAAACGGGGCGAGGACCTGGCAGTTCTGGAACCCCTCATCAAAGCTGACTTCGTCCACACATACCTTCTGGCCAACGCTGAGGGTACATGGGGGGGGGGGGGGGGGGGGGGGGGGGGGAGGGGGGATCTGTGTGTGTGTGTGTGTGAGTGTATGTGTGTGTGTTGTATATATATATATATATTATTGATATATATATTATTATGTAGTTTATATATATATATATATATATATATATATGTGTGTGTGTGTGTGTGTGTTGTTATTATATTGTGTGTGTTGGTGTGTGTGTGTGTGTGTGTGTGTGTGTGTGTGTGTGCATGCATGCGCGCGATTTCGTGCATGCTTATACTGCTGTCGATACCATTGTCCCCATTCCCATTTCTGTCCCAGCGTGTTTGGAGACTGTTTCTGCTTTTTATTTTTTTTTTTCGGGGGGGGGGGGGGGGGGAGGGAGGGGGGGAGAGCGGATATATTCATTCGTTTATACATCTATTCATACATCTATCCTTTCTTTCTTTCCTTTTCACCAACCTTTTCTTCCGTCCATCTGTCCCTTTTTTCTTTCAAATAATATATAATAATAAGTAATAATAATAATAATAATAATAATAAAATAAATTGAATTTATATAGCGCTATATAAATTTTCAATTCATTTATGCCTTTTTCATCACTTTCCTTTTTTTCTTTTCATTTTCTCCTTCCTTTTCGTCATTTTCTCGTTATTTCTTTCTTCTCTTCTTTTCCTTTCTTTCTTTTCTCCATTCCTACATTATAATAATTTTCTTCTTGTTTTCTTGTTCTTCTTCTTCTCCTTCCTTTCTTCCTTTCTTCTTCCTTTTTTCCCCTTCCTCCTCCTTCTTTCATCTTCCTCCCTTCCTTCCTACTTCCTTCCTCCATCATCCTTCCTTTTCCCCCTCCCTCTCTCCTCCCCTTTTCCGTTTCTTCACTCCTTCATAATAACAATTTTCCCCTTCTTCTTCTTCTTCTCCTTCTTCTTCTTCTTTTTCTTCTTCTCCTTCCTTCCTTCCTTCCTTTCTCTTCCTCTCCTCCTCCTCCCCCACCTTCTTCTTTCGTTTTCCTTCTTCGTTCCTACTTCCTCCACTCATCCATCCTTTTCCCTCTTCCTCTCTCCTCCCCTTTTTCGTTTCTTCATTCCTTCATAATAACAATTTTCGCCCTCTTCTCCTCCTCTCATTCCTTCATAATAACAATTTCCCCCTTTTTCTTCTTCTCCTCCTCCTGCTCCTTCTCCTCCTCCTCCTCCTCCTCCTCCTTCTGCTTCTTCTCCTCCTCTTCTTCCACAGCTCTGCAGATTGAAGTGGACATTCTGATCGGAGCCAGTCGTCCCAAGCCTAGAGCTCCCTTTCCAGCCAGCGGCCCGGATTTCCGATGGCTCAGCGGGCAGCCCGTCAACCTCACGGCCACCACACCATTCTGGGACTACGGTCATCCGGCCTACTGCCCCGACTGCGCTTTTGTGGTGTTGGCCAAGATGGCCCGTTTCGCGTGGCGGGAAAGCCAGATGAAAGCGAACAGGCATTCTCTGTGCGAAAGAGTTCTCGTGGATGGGAATTGATTGGTTCGTTATTAAGCTGATGGAAGGAGGGGGGGGGGGGGGGGGGGGGGGGGGGTGAAGAGATGTTATGGTTCTAGATTCATTTTTTTGTTTGGAGAGAAGTTTCTGGCAAGGTTTGAGAAAAAATTCTGGAGATAAGACTAGATTGTAAGATATTCAAAATATTGTAAGATATTCAAAATATGCACTGTTTACAACTCTTTAAGACATAGCATTTATGACTAACACGTATATATATATATTTATATTCTGTTATTTCGAGGATAATGGAATCAGCACGTATGTGCTTTTCTTTACATCGAGTCTCCGCATGTATGCAGTTTTGTCAACTTTGTCATCCGCTCCCACCGGCACACAATGGCCTACTCTTCCGAAAAGTGGACCGGGTTTTAAAGTGTGCGCAAGATGTTCTGCGTGCGTTCGCACACGGGACTTCTGGGGAGAGTGGAGTCGGCACTGATGTTAAGTTAACTCTAGAGGAAAAGTCCTCTTGAACAAGAATCGAACCCGCGTCTGCAGATCACAAGCGCATCATTCTAACCACCAGGCTATCCCGTCCCCCTACTTAGCATCATAAGAGAGAAAACTCTTGTAGGGGCAAAAGTTTCTGAAGATTAGACTAGACTATAAGAGATTCAAAGCATACACTTGTCACAACTCTTGAAGACGCAGCATTTATGACCAACACTTCAGGGAGGTGGAGACAGCCAAGTGGTTGTTAGTGCGTTGAGCTCACGATCTGACGGCTCAGGTTCAAGCTACTACCGAGACCCCCCATTCAAGAAGACCCCC
>CM054145.1:26583142-26598142 GCA_028751875.1 Rapana venosa | reverse complement strand
AGAAAACACCTTAACAGAAAACAACCAAACAGGGAAACAACCAATTAAGAGACAAACCAAACCAAACGCGAGACAATCCAAACAAGGAAAAACAATCTCACAGAAAAACCAACCTAAACAAGGAACACCAACCCAAACAAGAAAAACCAACCCAAACAAGGAACACCAACCCAAACAAGAAAAACCAACCCAAACACAAGAAAACCAACCCTAAACAAGGAACACCAACCCAAACAAGGAACACCAACCCAAACTGGAAAAACCAACCCAAACCAGAAAAAAAACCCAAACAAGAAACAAACCAAACACGAAACAACCTAAACAGAAAAAACAACACAAACCAAGAAAAAACCAAACCCCAACCATACAACAAAAACCAACCCCAAAGCCCCCCCCTCCCTTTCAACAAACTCGGACACAAAGCAGTCTACCCCGCGGTAAAGGGCTTCTCGCACAAGGCGTATCTCTTGCCCCCGGAAACGAAGCAGTCTACCCCGCGGTAAAGGGCTTCTCGCACAGGGCGTACCTCTTGCCGCCGTCCTCATGGGTCTCCTTCCAGGTGAAGTTGTGCAGGCGAGCCAGCTCCACAGCTCCCTTGTCCACAGCGAAGGCAGGACGGCCTTTCTTCCACCAAAAGCCGCTGGTGGCCGAAGCGTTCAGGTGTTGCCCGTTGACCCAGTAGAAGTCGTGGCCCGTGGCGGGGAAAGGGACGGTGGCGTTTGGCCGCTTGGCCCCGATGAAGACGTCCTTGGTGAGGTTCAAACCTGAAGAAGAATAAACAGGGAGAAAGAAAGAAAGAAAAAAATGTGGGGTGAGCCGCTGAAAAAATGTGTTTGTTCGTTGTTGATGTGAGGTAAGTGTTGAGGCTTATTTTAGTTATTTAAAAAAAAAAATTTATTTTGAGGATAATGGAATAAGCACTTATGTGCTTTTTGTTTACATCTAGTCCCCGTGTGTTGTATGCAGTTTTGTCAATTTTGTCATCCGTTCTCACCGGCACACCATGGCCGCACGCACGCGTGCGCGCACACACACACACACACACACACACACACACACACACACACACACACACACACACACCCACGCACACACACACACACACACACACACACACACACCCACACACACCCACACACACACACACCCACACCCACGCACACACCCCACCCCCCCCCCCACACCCCCACCCCCCCCCACACCCCCACCCCCACACCCCCCCATTCCCACACCCCCCCCCCCCACTCCCACCCCCACCCCCCCACACCCCCACCCACACACAAATTGAACCCACCCACCAACACACCTACCCTCAGCGTTGGCCAGGAGGTATGTGTGGACGAAGTCAGCTTTGATGACGGGTTCCAGAACCGCCAGGTCCTCGCCCCGCCTCTGACAGCTCTCCCTGCCTCCTACCCACTGCCGCTCCAGCTGCTGATCCACCCGGTAATGGAAGCCGCTCAGGCGATCCGAGAAATGCTCTTCTCCTCCTGCAACAAGTCCAGATTTCAGAAAACTTTGTTGTTGTTGTTGTTGTGGTTCATTCGCAAAAAGCCCTCCACAACAAAAGGGTAAACCTATAGAGGCTCCAAGCATGTTTTAAAAAAACAAAACATTACAGTTAAAGGACACTGGATAATACAAATACACAATAACGCTTTTTTGAATAGTTGATGAGCAAACCAAACAATCTAAACGAAAACTACCCAGACCTTGTCAAACACAGATTTAGAAACGGTTTCATTATAGTATGCAGCAAAGAAAACGCTATGAACAAAATTGAAAAAAATATATGACAAATCCCCACTGTTGCCACCAAAGAATTTTCGGGTGCATCAAACAGTACACTGTATCACTTTTTAAGTTTCGGGGTTCCTCAAAGTCGGAATGCGGCTACCTTAATGGTGTTCAAAAACGGTAGCATACGCAGAATTTCACCATTGGCGAACTTCCGAGCTCTAGCCGAGTGACAAACAAAGAAGCAAAACGTCAGGGCAGGTTTCTCTGCGTGAAATTCGGGATGCTCTTTTCTGGAAGAGCGCGTCATGTCACCACTTGTGCCACTTTGGGCCAGACTGGATACCGAGGTCCCGTGTGCAAACGCAGCACACAGAACATCGTGCACATAGCGTTTAAACCCTGTCTGCCTTTACAGAAGAGTAGGCCAGCTATGGCCATAGTCTTTATATACACTAGGTGTGGAACAACTGTAAACAAAACAGACAGACAGACTACGGCCGGTAAGATTGGATGACACCAACATACCAAGCATGCATCCTGCTACCTGGAGAGAGATGGACTCCACCAGGCTGAACTTGCCCATGACACACTGTCTAAAAAAAATTCAGTGCCGTGCTCCAACAACGACTTCTCAAGGAGTTAAGGGAGAAATGAAGTCAGTGGTAAAGATGAAGTTTTCTTCTCTTTTCTCTTTCGAGCAGTATTGACCAGTATTTCAATGTTATCTATACTAAAAAATAAATAAATTAAAAGGTAAGGAAAAAACAAAAAGAGAGGTTTGCACTAGTTAGAAAACCACTCTCTCAAAAGAGAAGAACAGGCCATCATTCGAATACTGTTCACTGGGCACAACAGGTTAAATCACCACATGTCCACAAAGCTGAAACTCGTTCCTTCTCCCCTGTGTGTGCCTGTGGCAAAGAAAACCAGACTGGCGAACACATCCTTCAGAGGTGCACGCTATACAGAGACCTGAGGAAGACTGTGTGGCCCACGGAGATAACCCTGCAAACCAAGCTGTACGGCCCACGAGAGGAGCTGGAAAGGACATGCCGTTACTTTTTCCAGACACATCTGACGGTGTATTTGTTATTTTTTTGGTTATTTTATTCTTTTATATCGAGGATAATGGAATAAGCACTTATGTGTAAAGCGAACGAGAGAAGAAGTTAGGCAAATAGCTCAACTTACCCGCATTCAGTTTATAGTATCGCCATCCCACTGATAATGTAACAGCAGTCGGGACTTCATACGTCATTCGCTGACGTAAACAGGCCCCTTTGACGTCATTATAGAAGAAAGTGTTGCACCACGGCACCCACAGGCACCGCCCCGCGCATGTGAGGAGTGACGTAGCAGGTTCTGATGACGTCACGTTGACGGCTACAGGAAGTGCGTCATGATAGGCTGAACTGTGCATCCACATCAGCTGACTGCAAAAGAAAAAAAGAGAAAAATTCATGAATAACGGGATGAGAGTACACACATGAGTGCACTGGCGCACGCGCGCGCGCACGCACAAACACACACACGCACAGGGACGGTATAGCGTGGTGGTTAGAGTGATGCTCCCGTGATCTGCTAAACCGGGTTCGGATCTCGTTCAAGAGGATTTTTCCTCTGGAGTTAACATCAGTGCAGACTCCACACTCCTCAAAAGTCCTTCGGATGAGACTATAAACCAAGGTTCCGTGTGCAAACGTATGCAGAACATCTTTGCGCACACATTAAAACCCGTTCCACTTTTTGGAATAGTAGGCCATTGTGTGCCGGTGGGAACGGATGGCCAAATTTACAAAACTGCATACACACGGGGACTAGATTTAAAAAAGCGCATGAGTGTTTATTCCATTATACTCGAAATAAAAGAATAAAAAAGAATAAAAGAAACACACACACACACACACACACACACACACACACACACACACACACACACACACACACACACACACACACACAAACCTGTACTACATGCCCGCATGAAGGTAAAAGAGTGTAGGCCAGAGAGAGGAGAGAGAGAGAGAGAGAGAGAGAGAGAGAGAGAGAGAGAGAGAGAGAGAGAGAGAGAGAGAGAGAGAGAGAGAGAGAGAGAGAGAGGAGACAGAGACAGAGAGAGACAGAGAGAGACAGAGAGAAATAATAATAATAATAATAATAATAGTAATAATAGTAATAATAATAATACTATGATGATGATGATGACGATGATGATGATGACGACGACGACGACGACGACGATGATGATGAAAATGATAAGAAAGATGTTGCTGACGTCGATGGTATTTATTTCCAAAGCTTACAGACGAGCATTTGAATATTCTTTTTTCATCCTGCTCTTTCCATTAACAAGGTATTTTGAGCAAAAAACCCCAAAAGGTAAAGGTGTCCCATAACCTATGCCGTCAGTGGCGAGCGAGGTGTCAGAGACCTCAGCTTTTCTAAGGGCTAACATTTTGAGGGCGGCGCCCATCTCCTCTCCCTCGCTGCTTTACCTTCCTTGGCCCTAAAGAGGGCAGGTGTCCATGTACAGATGGGTTAACTGGGGGACTGTACTGAAGCCAAGGGGCATGAACGGGCACCCATCCAAAGAGGTAACCACGCTCGATGCCGATAGCACAAACTTAAGATAGTGGGAAAAAAAATGCATGCATACGGCATATTGTTGTCAAATTGATTTGATAATAACACCCCCCCCCCACCCCCCACACCAACACATACACAAATGCAAGTTATTAGAAGTCACTGGTGCAGACAGACAGACAGACAGACAGACAGAGTGAAGTACAGACAGATAGCAAGACGAAGGCAGAGAGACAGCTGAACGTCTGTGAAGAGAGGGCGGGAGAAGAGGGCGCACAAACGGAGAGTAAGCAAAACCAGGCAGCGAATGATCACGTTAGTGTTAGTGCTCTAATGATTATTCTATTTTATTTTTTATGTCATTTACGCCACTCTAAGCCACGGCAGATTTCTCTGTGTGAAATTCGGGCTGCTCTCCCCGGGGATAGCGCGTCGCCACAAGAGCAGCGCCACCCATTGTTTTTCTTTTCCTGTCTGCATCTGTATTTGCTTCCCTATCAGAGTGGCTCTTTTTCTACAGAATTTTGCCAGGGACAACTCTCTTGTTACCGTGGGTTCTTTTACGTGCGCTAAATAATGTTGTGTAATACACGGAACCTCGGCGTTTATCGTCTCATCCGAAAGACTAGCACCCAGGCGACCACTCGTGGTCTAATGGATGGGGGAAAGTTTCGGGCCCAAAAGGGGATCAAACCACCGCGCACTTCCGACCCAGACTTTTCGCTTTCTAGTCAGGCGCGTTACCTCTCTTTTATTATTATTATTTATTATTTATTTATACCACTTTAAGTCACGGCAGATATCTCTGCGTGAAATTCGGGCTGGTCTCCCCGGGGAGAGCGCGTCGCCACAAGAGCAGCGCCACCCATCTTTTTTCTTTTTTTTCTCTAGACCACCGATCTGCATGAAGTAAGCGCCGACGGCATCGATGTTGAAAACGTTCTCCACAAGGGGTCTGTCCATTCCCTGAGCACGAAGACGCAGAAACACTACTTGGTTAAATTGAAGAACACACACACTACTTCACTGTCGTGCTTGCTCGCTCAAGGGTGACCCTTTTCTGATGGCACGCTCTGTATAATGCATGATGGCATCGTGTTATGGCTGCCTTTGCCAGCATTGACCCCAGTTCTGTGAATAGCAGATGTGATGGTCTAACGATGCAGAAATTGCAGGGTGAGAAATACAGCGCTCAATAGCCACTTCCCTTTGAAATGTAGGACCGTCTTGGTTTTACCTGGACATTTTCTTGTCAACAAGATGACAAAGTTACCAGACATTATGGCGCAGTGGTTAGCGCTTTTGGATTTCTGGCTAGAAGGTCGCAGGTTCGAATCCCAAAACAATTTTAGGGGGGGGGGGGGGTGTTGATTCTGGATGGCTCCTACCCAGAGTGAGTTTAGTATGGGCTCACTGGGAAGACTGGGACTTCACAGTCAAGATTCATCCATTTAACGGATGCAGTTTTGAAAACTGCTCAAAGCACTTGACCAACACTGCAGGAACTTGCATATTTCCAGCCCGGTTGATGCAGGAATAATTATAATTATTATGATAGGAAGCATAGAGCACAGGCTGTCAAAAGTCTCAAAGCACATACAGCTCCATGGCAGCGTTTTTACATTATCATTCTTTTTCTTTTATTCTTTTATTTCGAGGATAATGGAATAAGCACTTATAAGCACTCATTTCAACCAGTTCTCGTGTTATGCAGTTTTGGAAATTTTGTCACATTATCACGCAATAAAAGAAAATTGTCTCTAATTTTGTGGTCCCCGTTGCTCTGGTCCCATGGTGACTTCTTTTTCAGTTTCCCCATACACTTCTGTGCCTGTGGGGAGTTTGGGCCAAAGCCTTGTGGGTTGGAGGTTCAGGGAAGAAGGTCGTTAGAGTGAGGTTGTGGTGGTCGCCATGTTGGGTGGGAGTCTCGTTCTGTCCAGCTCCATGACCAAGCTGTCAGTGTCCTCAGTAAGGGGCTAAGTAGGTGGTGTCCAGCATAATTATGTTAGTTCGAAACTGGCACCACTGAACACCACCGAAATGACCCAGCAGCAGTACTGAGCCACTCTTGGCTTGTGGCCCTGTGGCGGCTGAACAGCCTGGTGGTTAGAACAATGCACTCATGATCTGATGGTAACTGCGGGCACAGGCTTCGGTCTTTGCCATGGTGTCCATTCCAGAGGATTTTTCCCCTGTTGTTAACCATTGGTAGCGACTCGAGTTGCCAGAAATTCTTTTGGACGAGACTACACACTGAGGCAGACAAAGAAAACGATGGGAAGACAACACTAGAGAGTGGAAGGGTCTTGAGTGGAGCGACTTGCTACTTGCTGTTACATAGAGGCAGACGAAAAAAACGATGGATGACAACATCAGAGTGTTAACGGGCCTGGAGTGGAGCGACTTGCCTCGGAAAGCTGGAAAGCGCGAGGAGTAGAAACCGACTGCCAACTCTTCAGTGCTGCCCCAGCGGCCTTCAAGACTGCAGGACAGGTGAAGGTGATAAGCTGAGATAGCGCGCTCCAAAACATGCAGAACAGCCCGCACACAGTGTCGAAACCACATCCATGTTTCGCACAAGGGCAGTCCAGCTAGAGCCGGTGGAATGGATAACACGAGCATACCCAGCATGCAACTTTGCCACCCGGAGAAGGATGGGCTCCTCCAGGTTCATTTTATTTCCCGACACACTGGATGACAAATGTACAGCCATACCCTAACGACTCCTCGGGGAGATTGGGGAGAAGTTAACTTCAGTGTCAATGTCCATCTTCTTTGCCAAGTGTGGTGATTCTTGGTGAAGGAGTTAAAGGTGGAGCTGAAACCAGTTTTGTCCGCTTCTGTATCGAACCTTCTTCCAGTGTCTGCCATTATGGTCCACGTTTCACTTGAAGCTGATGGCGATGTTCTTGTCTTTCCAAAGGACTTTCAGTTTGGTCATTGCAGCTGTGGTCTGGGTTATCCGAAAGAGAATTTCAAGTTTTGATCCTTCATCTGATACTACAGCTCAAAGTATTTAAAGCTATGGACGGTAATGGAGGTGAGATGCTTTTGCAAACTTCTTATCATCTCATACAGAGATCACCTCACCAATGAAGAAGTGAAAACCAGAATTGAAAACGCCCTCGAACCATTTGATGAGCTCCTGACATCGCAAACTGAAGTGGTACAGACACGCCACACGAACATCTGGACTGGCCAAGACTGTCCTACAGGGAACAGTACAATGAGGTAGACGAAGAGGCAGACAGAAATGATGGTAATACTTCATCAGAGAGTGGACTGGACTTGAGTGGAACGATTTGCTATGGAGAGCTAAGGACCGCTTGAAGTGGAGAAAGCTGGTTGCCAAATCTTCAGTGCTTCCACGGTCTACAAGACTTAGGGGATATGTGAAGGTGAAGGTATCAAGCCTTCAGACATACTACCCCTTTCCTTTCTCCATTTCGCTATGGGTGGGTAAAATGGCACAGTCAGATCATCTAAAGCCCGTTGCACACTAGCCACGGTATCAGCCAGAGACAAAAAGTGAAGATATAGTTGTAGATATAGAAACACAGATTTCCCGTTCTTCTATTGTGTTCCCTGGCCATGCTAGAGTTTTAACCACGCTATGTTGGATGGGAGGCGTAGTTCCTGGTCTGCTCCTGTGCTTGTCTCTGCAAGATATTCATGTTGGCCTGTCGGCCTCAGCCAACACATTCCAGATTCACAGCAGATCATGAACAACAAAATCATATGAAAGATTATCAGAAAGTATTTGTCACGTTTGCTTTTTGTTTAAAAAAAAAGGCAGAAGAATGGACTGGAAAGGCAGGGAAAAATATATATATAAAGAGGGAGAGAGGTCAAAGAAAAAGAGAGTGATAGAAAAGGGGAGTTTCTTACACAATAGGTAGGGATTCTATTTATACTGGGAAAAAAACCTGGCATCCCCACGGGAGGTGAGGAAGGGGTAGGGCAGTAGAGATAAAACATGAGATCGATTCCAAATGGCGATGGATCAAAATGAATTTCAAACAAAATAGACCTTAATCCTTTCTTGACTGGAAACTGTCATAAAAAGAATGTCTTTTTCCCCAGAATGCCATGTCCAATACATGTTCAGCACTCAGGAACGTTTTCAACAGCGCTCTGATGAAGGCTGACACTGTGACACAACAGACGTTGCTGCTTCATTCATTGATTGACACGTGAAGAATAAGGTAAACGAGTTCAATGATCTTTTCATATCGTTGTGGTTGTGGGCTTTGTTGTTACTATTGTTGCTTTCTGTTATTGACGTTTGATGTCACTACCGCTGTTGCTATTGTTTTGTTTTTGTTTCATACCTTTGTTAATGTTGTGTCAACATTAGTAGTGTTAACTTCTTCTTCTTCTTCTTCTTCTTCTTCTTCTTCTGATTCTTCTTCTTCTTCTTCGTTCCGCGAGTCGTGTTAATGATGAATATTTGCATTACATTTTTGCACATCAGTTTTGCCCATATATCTAATGCTTCTGTCATAACTGAAATACTTAAAAACAAAATTGCAACCCAGAATAAAAATTAAAGCACACACAACTGAATATTCATAATATGCATTTGTTATTTTCTGTGCACGTATCCAAACTCAAAACCAATCCAATCCAGTTTTGTTGTTTATAGCCTCGTCAACCACAGAGGCCCTATTCGGGATGCCACCTCCAAAAATGTTCCAGTCTCAGATTAAAACTGTGCAACAATATACATACATTTAAAAACAGGCTATAAAACCAACTTTACTGACATTCCCTGTATCGACACCCTGGCCATCAATAAGTGTCAACCTAGGACGGTTACCCTGTTGAGGGAGATACCATACTCTCAAACCGCTTGCAGTTTCTAGTCTAGTATTTCGTATTGCATTGAAAGATGTATAAAGGACATGGAGAAATTTCAGTATGTTACAAACTCAAAGAATGGTACATAATGAATACGATGCACATGTTTTTTTATGTTAGAAGATAGCCTGCAATGCAGGAGGGAGTGTGTGGGGGAGGGCGGGGGGAGGGGGTAAGTTGTGACAAAAAAAAGGACCTCAGTTGTCTATGTTTTTCTTGTCTTTCTCTCTTTTCCCTCCTTGTCTGTCTCTAGCTGACTCTGTGTGTGTGTGTGTGTGTGTGTGTGTGTGTTGTAAGTGGGTCTGTCTGTCTGTCTGTCTCCATCCATCCACCCACCCACCCACCCACCCACCCGTCCGTCCGTCCGTCCGTCTGTCTGTCTGTCCATCCAACTATCTACCGTTCTGTATGTCCGACTGTCTATTTATACTACCTATGCCTGGCTCTATGTCTGTCTGTCTGTATATCTGATCTACTCACACCTGTAAATCTAAAACAAACCAAACCAACAAAATGATGATCTGAAATGCTACCAAACACGATATACTCACACCAGCTCGCCCCTGGAAGCCCCAGCACACAAAAGCACCCCCACTACGTTCACCATAAACGCTGCCATCCTGTTCAACCACCTTCCAACAACAACACCCTCACAGTGGCCAACTGTTCCAAATTATCACCACAAACACCAACAAGGGTAAAAAAACAACAAGAATCCATACAAACAACCCACTTTCAAACTTGGAACATTGGGGAGGAAAAGTCAACCAGCGAGTAAGTTTGAACCAATGGCATGCCAAAGCATGACTATGTCGTGACGTGGAAACCATTAGACAAACTTGATTGGATGGAGGAGATATGTCACGTGGAGACGAGAGGAAAAAAAAAGCAGCACTGTGATTGGATGTTCGACTACCGAGAAAATGACATGGGAGGGTGAGTGCTTTTATGTCCGTTTCCTTTTAACATGCAATAAATAGTAAAGTAGTCTTATGAGCTTTTTCGATTAGGCATGTCAGTCTAGTTGTTTTTTAATTTAAAGGGAAAGGCAAGTCAGAAAGAGTCTGTGCACACCGAAATGAATATTTATGTTTTCTTCCTCCCTTCCCTTTTGTTTCATGGTCACTTGTGAAGCGGACGAAGGAGAAGCTTCTGGTATTGTAAATACTCGTGTGGTCAGTATTCTCTTGTGTTGTTTAATGTTGTATCATACTGTGTTGTGTAGTAATAAAACTAAAAAAATCAGATTTGTCTACTGAATATGTCAAAAAATAGCATTTTTAAAATACTAATCTGGCCTGTATTGCTGTCGATAGTCTCATCCAAAGGACTCCTCTATGGGTATGCCCGGAGCCTGTCAGTATAAATAGCATCAACACCTTCTGGAAATTCTGCGCTAGGATTTCCCTCTTTTCTATCCTCTCTTTGTCTCTGCTTTGTTCCTTTTTCCCCCATCTCACCTCCTTCTTGTCTATTTTCAGCCGTCTCAGTCCATTCTCCTGCCTTTTTTTTTTCCAGAAATACTTTAAAGTATAGCAATTCTCCCACCATGCAGAAGTCGGATGCGCTGGGCCTGACTTGTCAGGCGCTTAACGGCAGCGCGATGCATTTTCACTCATATGACAGACAACAAGACTCAAGATTCAAGATAACGATGAGATGCTGTCGGAGTATTCGAGG
The DNA here is from genome assembly GCA_028751875.1 of Rapana venosa. Lineage (NCBI taxonomy): Eukaryota > Metazoa > Mollusca > Gastropoda > Neogastropoda > Muricidae > Rapana > Rapana venosa. The sequence continues at coordinate 26,587,279 of CM054145.1, read as the reverse complement.
AAGAAGAAGATTCCAAAGGATATCAAGAGGGGGTAGGGGGTGGGGGGAGGAGTGTTGTCAGTACTGTTGTTAACTCCAGGGGAAAAATTTTTCGAACAGGAGTCTTGGTGGTGGCTGGAACCCGACCTTCAGATGACTGGCTCCAGGTTCTGACCCTCAGGCTATTATCCCGCCTCCCACCTGACCGTCATTCTAACGTTGTGACGCTTCACATTCAGTCACACATCTTCTTCAGCCACGACTAGCTCTTAGCATTAGCAGCCTGCCCTCTCCTTTCAAGGAAAAACAAAAGAATCCTCTGCAGTCAGAGTACGGCTGCCTGTGAGACCGAGGTACCTGAACAAGAGTCACGCACATACAAAACTTCTCACTCAGGGTGTAACTTCAGTCTCACAGTTATGTCCAGGTGGGATGATGAGAGAGTCAGAGAGCATACTTATTCTAGGTGACCCCCCCTCAGGGCGTAAAACTGGGGAATGGGCAACAACGTCAATAAAGTTGTCTTCTCCTCTTTTCTTGGACTTCGTTCAAACTTGTTGGTGTTGCTTTAGTTGACACGTACTCATTATTTCAAAACCGCTTCTCAGTGTGAAAGAAGTACAGCCTGTTCAATATTAAGTGCCAACTGACAATACAACGACCCCCCCATCCCCTCCCAGTCCTCTTCTGTCTCCCAAGTAAAGTAGTAAGTATTGTTTCTTTGATACAACTTCTTGTCGCTAAGCGCATTCAGACGTTCAACTGCGCAAACCCGGTGAAAAAGTAAATGGAAATTATTTTTAAACTGCTTAGCATATTGATTTATATATCAACACATGATAACACGACCCAAAACAACGGCGAGAAAACAATATCAAACAACTAAAAACTCATTCGAGACCGCGCACGTAAAGCGAGCAGGTGTGTGTGTGTGTGTGTGTGTGTGTGTGTGTGTGTGTGTGTGTGAGTGGAGAGAGGAGAGAGGAGAGAGGAGGGATGAGAGAGGAGAGAGAGGAGAGAGAGGAGAGAGAGAGAGAGAGAGAGAGAGAGAGAGAGTGAGGGTGAGAGCGAGAGAGAGTGAGAGGGAGAGCGAGAGAGAGAGAGAGAGAGAGAGAGAGAGAGAGAGAGAGAGAGAGCGAGAGAGAGAGAGAGAGAGAGAGAGAGAGAGTATGTGTGTGTGCTTGTGTATGAGATTTATTTATTTTATCAGTTTTTATTTATTTTACTCTTTCATTTCGAGGATAATGGAATAAGCACTCATGTGCTTTTTAAAAAATCCAGTCCCCGTGTGTGTGCAGTTTTATAAATTTTGTCATCCGTTCCAACCGGCACACAATGGCCTACTCTTCCGACAAGCGGAACGCGTTTTGACGTGAGAGAGAGATTGAGAATGTATGTGTATATCTGCGTGCGCGCGCGCGCGCGCGTGTGTGTGTGTGTATGTGCACCCTTTATGGAGGACAGAGCCAACTGGATGGACAGAACTGCTGACACTTCTGATCAGTTCACTGCCCCTTCAGCACACTGTGGCAGTCCGTAAGGATCAACGCTTCTGCCAGGAGACTTCAACCCAGGTCCCATGGTCGAACACACGCAGAAGATCCGCATACATGTGTAAATATACGAAGGAAACATGGCACTGGCAGGTCTGCGTTTTAAGTCGACCCAAGAAATGGTAAACATCCCTACCCTTAATTCACCCAGGCGCAGCTGCCGAGATTCGAACCCACAACTTGATGAACGGAAGGGATGGCAGTCCAGCACACTAACCACTCAGCTGTGGGGTGGGGGTGGTGGTGGGGGGTGGGGGTGGGAGGAGGGGGGGGAGGCTAAAGTGGCCTTTAGGGCCGAGACACCACCAACCTGGCCTTTAGATTCCAGCAGAGAAACGAAACATATATATATATATATATATATATATTATATATTATATTATTATATATATTATATATATATATAATCACACACCACACACACACACTTACACAACACACACACGTACATGCACGTGTGCGCCTTAAAAAAACAGACACACACACACACACACACCACACGCACAGCGCGCTCAACAAACAACACACACACACACACACACACACACACACACACACAACACACACACACACACACAACACACACACACACACACACACAGTACATGCACGTGTGCGCGTTAAGAAACAGGCACACACACATACACCTACTACATGGACACACATACACACACACACACACACACACACACACACACACACACACACACACACACACACACACACACACACACACGCACGCACACACAGAGACACACACACACACGCTGCCTGATGCATACTCTCTCTTTCTCTGTGTTGCGCGCGCGCGCGCGCTCGCTCGCTCGCTCGCTCGCTCGTTCTCAAATCGTTCATCCCAATTCTAGCCGAACCGAGCGTGACAGAAAAAGCGAAGGGGCAGGATACATATTGAAGGGACCGTTTAAACGATCTTTTGTCTGTGGGGGCTTGCCACCATCAACAGCAGCTCAGAAAACTTAAAAACAAATAATTGTTTCCTCCGATCGATACGACGCAATTGGAACTGGACTGCGTTCTGTTGAGCTTCTTGAAAATACATGACCGTTTTGTCTCTTCTACTAGGGGGTGTGAGGGTAGATGGGGGGTGGGGGGGGGGGGAGAGTTGGGGGGGGATAGCCTAGTGGTTAGAACTTTGAGGCTCACGATCTGATGGATTGGATTCGAACCATCACCGAGGTACCCGTTCGACTGGGATTTTTTTTTTTTTACTCCATGGGAGTTAACGTCAGTACCGACTCCACTCCCCCGAAAGTCCTTCGGATGAGATTATAAACCGAGGTTGAGGAGAGGTCATTTTGTCGTTATATAAACGGTGTATTGTCTTCAATGTGGTTTGTGGATTGTAAACGTCAATGAGGAGAAGAAGTCCTGTCATTATATATATTTTTAAAAAACCCAACCCGAGGTGCCGTATACAGAACATCTAACGTTAAAACCTGTTCTGCCTTTTGGAAAAGTAGGCTACTGCACCTGCACACTGGTGACACGCGCGGGCTCCCTTAATGGCTAGACACAAATGTCACCATTGGTGAACCTGGGAGCTCTAGCCGAGGAACGAAAGCAACAAAAGACAAGACAAAGACAAAGAAAACGAGAAAAGACACCACAGCAGAGAATCAAACCCGCACCCTTAGTTACAGTGCAGGTCAGGAGTATGTGGCTCTAACCACCAGGCTGACTTGCTCCCCTCGTTATATTTATGGCTTACTTCGTGTTCAATTCTCTACTCTAGCGGTTTTGGGTATTACGCTAACAAAGTAACACTCTAAAAAACAAACAACTGATTAACCAACCAAACAACTGATTAACCAACCAACCAACCAGCCAGCCAACCAAACAACCGACCAACCAATCCATATACCCACCCATTCACCAGCGAGCTGACTAACCAACCAACCAACCAACCAACCAGCCAGCCAGCCAGCCAACCAACCAACCAACCAACCAACCAACTAACCAACCAGTTAACCGACCAGCTTATTAACCAAGTAGCCATCTGGCCAACCAACCCACTGATCAGTTGGAAAAGTAGATAACCAACAAGCTAACTGAACCAACCATCCAACCCACCAACCAAGTGACACTCGCTCCCATTCCATCAAACACACACACACGCGCGCGCGCACGCACACACGCACGCACACACACAACACACACACACACACACACACACACACACACACACACACACACACACACACACACACACACACACACACACTCACTCACTCACTTATCCGCCAAGCAAGCAAGCAAGCAACCAGCCAACCCACTCACTCACTTTACAAACTTAGTGCGCTAACTGATGATAAAATGTGCAAAACTGCATACACACGGAGACTGGATGTAAAAAAACACCACACGAATGCTTATTCCATTATCCTTCGAATGAGACTATAAACAGAGGTCCCGTGTGCGAACGTACGCAGAACATCTTGCTCACATGTTAATCCTGTTCCGCTTTTCATAAGAGTAGGCCATTGTGTGCCGGTGGGAACAGATGATAGAATTTACAAAATCGCATACACACGGGGATTAGATGTAAAAAAGCACACGAGGGCTTATTCCATTATCTTCGATATAA
>CM054145.1:26573142-26578142 GCA_028751875.1 Rapana venosa | reverse complement strand
ACAGACAGACAGACAGACAGACAGAGACAACAAAAAACACAACAAACCAAAACAATCATCGTCACAAAAACAAACACACCACACCACAATCAATGACCGCAGAGACAGACAGACAGACAGACAGACAGACAGACAGAGAAACAAAAACACACAAACCAAAACAAGTCACAACACAAACACACCACACCACAATCAATGACCGAGAGACAGACAGACAGGACAACCAGAAGACAGACAACAAAAAACACAACAAACCAAAACAATCAATCGCCACAAAAACAAACACACCCCACCACAATCAATGACCGCAGAAGACAGACAGACAGACAGAAGACGGGGACAGACAGAAGAACAAGCAAAAGACACAACAAAACCAAAACAATCATCGCACAAAAACAAACACCCACAGCCCAGCACCCAGACCGCAGACAGACAGACAGACAGACGACAGACAGACAACAACAAAAACACAACAAAACCAAAACAATCATCGTCACAAAAACAAACACACCACACCACAATCAATGACCGCAGAGACAGACAGACAGACAGACAGACAGACAGACAGAGACAACCAAAAACACAACAAACCAAAACAATCATCGCCACAAAAACAAACACACCACACCACAATCAATGACCGCAGAGACAGACAGACAGACAGACAGACAGACAGACAGACAGACAGACAGAGACAACCCAAAACACAACAAACCAAAACAATCATCGCCACAAAAACAAACACACCACACCACAATCAATGACCGCAGAGACGGACAGACAGACAGACAGACAGACAGACAGATACAACAAAAAACACAACAAACCAAAACAATCATCGCCACAAAAACAAACACACCACACCACAATCAATGACCGCAGAGACAGACAGACAGACAGACAGACAGACAGACAGACAGACAGACAGACAGAACAGAACAACAAAAACACAACAAACCAAAACAATCATCGCCACAAAAACAAACACACCACACCACAATCAATGACCGCAGAGACAGACAGACAGACAGACAGACAGACAGACAGACAGACAGACAGACAGACAGACAGAGAAAACAAAAAACACAACAAAACCAAAACAATCATCGTCACAAAAACAAACACACCACACCACAATCAATGACCGCAGAGACAGACAGACAGACAGAGAGACAGACAGACAGACAGACAGACAGACAGACAGACAGACAGATACAACAAAAAACACAACAAAACCAAAACAATCATCGTCACAAAAACAAACACACCACACCACAATCAATGACCGCAGAGACAGACAGACAGACAGACAGACAGACAGACAGACAGACAGACAGAGACAACAAAAAACACAACAAACCAAAACAATCATCGTCACAAAAACAAACACACCACACCACAATCAATGACCGCAGAGACAGACAGACAGACAGACAGACAGACAGACAGACAGACAGAGAAAACAAAAAACACAACAAAACCAAAACAATCATCGTCACAAAAACAAACACACCACACCACAATCAATGACCGCAGAGACAGACAGACAGACAGACAGACAGACAGACAGACAGAGAAAACAAAAAACACAACAAACCAAAACAATCATCGCCACAAAAACAAACACACCACACCACAATCAATGACCGCAGAGACGGACAGCGGAGCGTGAAAGACAGATAAAAGGGGAACAATAATACTTGAAACACTGAGTATTCTCCCTTTTTTGTGTGAGACGTTTCCATGACAACGGACGAGAGTAGAATTCTATTTAGGCGGGTGTTTCGGTTGATTTGTCTGTGTGTCTGTTTGTTTGTGTCTGTGTTCGTTTGTTTGTGTGTGTGTGTGTGTGTGTGTGTGTGTGTGTGGTGTGTGTGTGTGTGTGTGTGTGTGTGTCTGATCGTTTGCATGTGTGTTTGATTATATGACTGTATGTGTGTCTGATTGTTTGTACGTGTGTCTGACTGTTTGTATGTGTGTCTGACTGTTTGTATGTGTGTCTGATTGTTTGTATGTGTGTCTGATTGTATGACTGTATGTGTGTCTGATTGTATGTATTGTGTGTCTGACAGTTTGTTTGATTGTCTGATTGTTTGTAGTGTGTCTGACTGTTTGTATGTGTGTCTGACTGTTTGTATGTGTGTCTGACTGTGTCTCTGTGTATGATTGTTTGTATTTGTTTTGTCATTCCGTCTCCCCCCCCCCTTTTGTGTGTGGTCTTTTTTAAAATGTGTTTCTGTGTGTGTGTGTGTGTGTGTGTGTGTGTCTGTCTGTGCGTGTGTGTCTGTGCGTGTCTCTGTGTGTGTGTGTGTGTTTGCGCGGGTGCTACTACGTAGCTAATCGAGTTTGTGTTTATGAACAAACGTAAGTTTTGTGAGTACAAAAGGACTGAAAAGAACATCACCAAGAAACCTGAATGGACAACATCTACCTACAGCTAGTGTATGCACACAAACCAAGGTGGTGGAAGAATAACACGCCACACTCCAGAGACTGACAATGCTGACATCAATATGAAATGGTTATGCGCCCGCACACACACACACACACACACCACACACACACACACCACACACACACACACACACACACACACAAGCGCATGCAAAAAAGCCCCTAATATACATTTGGATTCTCCATCCTCCTTAAAAGCTTTCAAATCTAACACCACACTGTCACCCTTAAAACAAGACATAATACTTCATAACCTTTTCACCAGTCACACACTGTATCTTACAAACATCTGGATAATAATAATAATAATAATAATAATGATAATGATGATGATAACATGTTGATTCTGCGTTCCTCTACTCTGTATCATACATAACTCCCATCTTTTCAACATTGAACAACACCCTTTCACTGCAAAGCTACCAGCACACTGGCTGTTTCAACGCGCTCTCGCTCTCTCTCTCTCTCTCTCTCTCTCTCTCTCTCTCTCTCTCACCACACCACACACACACACACACACACAACACACAACAACACACACACACAAACACGCACAAACGCACGCACGCACGCACGCACGCACGCACGCACACACACACACAGGCAAAACAAGCACACCAGCTTCCCTGAGGAGGAAATAAGAAACGCACACAGCACAGACAGACAGACAGACAGATACACATGATACGACACATTGCCCCTCTTCACGAGGAGCAGTCTGGTCTATCACCAGGATTTCAGCAGAAAACTATGTTGTGCGGCCAATCCTGCTTTCTTGCCCTGCTGGGATTCTTCCCCGAAAGGGATCAGAAAGTTTGAACAAGCTCTTAGCCTGAGGTCTTTAACGTGCTGAACAAACTTGTCTTCCCTGGCTGTTTGTGGGTGCTGGGTTTGATGGAATCTTGTTCATCTTTGTCTCGTCTGCTTTCCTGAACTCCCGACTTTGGACAGAGGAAGAGGAAGAGTCGACAGGGGGGGGGGGGGGGGGGGGAGGAGTGATGAGGGTGGGGAGGGGGGTTGGAAGGATGGAAGGAAGATGTTTGGTGTGATTCATGCATGCTCTTAGTTGTCATCTTTGGACTTAAAGGCAACAGTGACCAGAATGATCAAATGGTACATGTGTGGTGTGTTGTGTGTGTGTGTGTGTGTGTGTGTGTGTGTGTGTGTGAGAGGGGAGAGAGAGAGAGAGAGAGAGAGAGAGAGAGAGAGAGAGAGAGAGAGAGAGAGAGAGAGAGTGTTTGTGTGAGACTGTGTGTGTGCATTATAACTGTCTATCAAAAAGTCACTTTTCATCAAAATGTCAATAAGGAAAAGCATGTCTCCATTTAAAAATCAGATGATGAACCTTCACCTTAAATCTGCATAAAAAGGTAAAGGTAAAGGTGTTCCATAACCTATGTGGTCATAGGGAAGCGAGGCATCAGAGACCCCAGCTTCTTCAGGGGCCAGTATATTGAGGGCGGCGCCCATCTCCTTTCCCTCGCTGCTTTACCTTCCCTGACCCTAAAGAGGCAGGTACCCATTTACAGCTGGGTGAACTGGGGGACTGTTTGAAACCAAAGCACGCAAAGGGTCACCCATCTAAGTGGTAGCCACGCTCGATGCTGCTTAACTTCACTGGGGGAAAGTAAGTTCTCTGACCACTGAGCTATTCCGCCCCCTACTTTACATATCTATTTCTATAATATCAATTTTGTCTAAACAATTAGAGAAACACGTAATTAAGCAACTTATCTCCAAAATAAAAACCTATAACCTACGACACAAAATGAGTCAGGGTTTTGAAAGAAGGAGCTATCTTGGCCTTTCAAATGAGTTTACCAGTGGGTTTACAGCTTTAGTAAACAAAACAAAACACTTTTTGATTGGCACACACATGCATTTCAAAACAAACAAACTGACTTTGCATGCAGACAATATTTCATCATTTCCATTTTACAAACTTACAAAGCTACTAGCTACACTACATTAAATGAATTCTTGTACATAGCATTTGCTGAATTTACAAAAGCATTTGATTTGACTGCCTACATACAGCCTCTTCTGTCAACACTTGAAGCTATATGGAATGCCAGGAACTCTGACTAAAAATCATGTCATCACGTTTGGAAAACTGGCACCATTCATCCGACAATAAATAAGTACATGTAAAATTATCATGCGCACAGTTTTATTCAATGTAGTATCCACCAAGGTTCTCCACTTGGCCCATCTTTATTCTCCATCTACATTTACAACTGCTTTTACACATCGATGAAGCACGTGAGCTCTTCTGCGAGAACACAACAATCTACTAGGCCCATTTCTATTCTCCATTGGTAACTTCTTCTACACAGTGACGAATTCGCGAATCATAGTTATGACCTCTTCAGTGACAACACAACAATTCTCCCCCGCCACGCTGACCTCAACAGCATGGATGAGTCACTGCAACATTTAATAGTTGCTGACAGAATGAAAGCCTCCCTGCAATGCACCAGCGCTCTTGAGAAGATTGGCGGAAGAGGGAGAGAGGAGAGAGAGAGTGAGAGAGAGAGAGAGAAGAG
>CM054145.1:26565642-26570642 GCA_028751875.1 Rapana venosa | reverse complement strand
TGTGCGCGCGCGTGTGTATGTATGCGTGCACAAATGTGTGGACCTATATCTGAACCTCTCTCCCCCATCCCTTCCTGCAAAAAAAATCGTTTACAATATATCTGTATCAGGGATAAAGAAATTGTTTCAACGCAGAGTTGCAAACAGATTTGAAAGTTTGGTATTAAAAGTTTAGAAGACTGAACGGCTGAACTGGCTTTGATCTACTCTCCGTTTTCGCTGACAGTTGTCTTCATTTCTGTCTGCCTGTCAGTCTGTCTGTCTGTCTGTCTGTCTTACTTTATGTCTGTCTGTCTCTGTTTGTCAGTCTGTCTGTCTGTCCCTGTCAGTCAGTCTGTCTGTCTGCCTGTCTGTTTATTTTCCTTTCTTTTTTCAGGTGTTCTCCCTCTCGATCTTATTTTCTCCGTTCTCATGTGCTCCCTCCCTCTGTGTCTCCCTGTCTGTCTGTCTGTCTGGCTTGTCTGTCTGTCTGTCTGTCTCTCTCTCTCTCTTTCTCTCTCTCTCTTCCGAGGGCCAATGGCCTTTTTATGAATAAATCTTTTCAGAGCTTAGATTTCAAAGTTTTTCTTTCACTTTGTGTGTCCGTGTGTCTCTCTCCACATAGTTTTTCATATTCTTTACTAGCAGGCACACACACATACACATCACAACACAACAACAACAGCACACACACACGCACGCACACACACACACACACACACACACACACACACACACACACACACACACACACACACACACACACACACACACACACACACACGTGCACACACACATGGTAAGAATGCACACACACACACACAAACACACGCGCGCACACGCATGTGCACATGTACACACACATGCATATGCGCAGGTACTACATGCATGCACGCACACACACATAAACACAAACACACACACACTAACACACACACACAAACACACTAACACACACACACTCACACGTACAGACGCACATATGTGAGCAGGCTCGACTCACACATGCATACACACAGTTCTCACACATACAAGAAGTGGACAATTTAAAATGACAACCAAATAATACCACCCACCCACTCACCCAGTTAACCAACAGATCCAGCCATCCAGTGAACAAACCAATGGACGATTGAAAGAATGAACAAACCAACCTCTCATCGAACCAACCAATACGAACGAAGGAACGGGAAATGGAAGAGAGGAACCAACCAGCCAACCATCCACCTACCCAACCACCCACCCAACCAACCACCCAACCACCCACCCACTCATCCATCCATCCAACCACCCACCCACCCACCCACCCACCCAATCAACCACCCACCCACCCATCCATCCATCCACCCACCCACCCACCCAACCAATCACCCAGCCCCCCACCCAACCCCCCACCCACCCACCCATCCAATCATCCACCCAACCAACCAACAACCAACCCAACCAACCACCCACCACCCCAATCAACCACCCACCCACCCACCTACCCAACCAACCACCTACCCACCTACCCAACCACTCACCCACCCAACCAACCAATCAACCAACCAACCACCCACCCAACCAACCATCCATCCATCCAACCATCCACCCACCCACCCAACAACCCACCCACCTACCCAACCACCCACCCACCCACCCAACCAATCACCCACCCAACCAACCAACTATACATAAAGTATGTTCTTTTCATCCAGAAGGACCATAGAGCCGGAGCTTATCCCGGTTTCTGTAGCGTTAAGCGAACTGATGGTTTTTCACCACCCCTGTGACAGGACGCTAGTCTGTCGCCAGATACTTCCCCAGCAGAGCTGGTACCCACTTGTACACCTGGGTGGAGTGAGGAAAATAGGAGTAAAGTGTCTTTCCCAAGGACACAACACCGAGCCGAGCGGGATCGAACCCGCGACCTCTGGATCACGAGTCGACCGCCTAAACCACTCGACCACGGTGCCTCCAAGCAACCAACTACATATCCACATGAAAAACATCGAGAAAAGAACGGGGAAAAAACAACAACAGCACCCCCCTTCCCTCTTGAAAACTATACCAGACAATTCCTAGCACCAAAGGAAAAACACAACGAGTACAATGAGAAGGGAGGGAGAAAGAAAGAAAAAGAAGAAGGAGGAGGAGACGGAGAAGAAGAAGGAGAAGAAGAAGAAGAAGAAGAAGAAGAAGAAAAGAAGAAGGAAAAGAAGAAGAAGAAGAAGAAGGAAAAGAAGAAGGAGAAGAAGAAGGAGGAGGAGAAGGAGAAGAAAGAAGAAGAAGAAGAAGAAGAAGAAGAAGAAGAAGAAGGAGAAGGAAGAAGGAAGAAGAAGAAGAAGAAAAAAAAGAAGCAGGGAGAAGAAGAAGAAGGAGAAGAAGAAGGAGGAGAAGAAGAAGAAGAAGAACAAGAAAGAGAAGAAGAAGAAGAAGGAGAAGAAGAAGAAGAAGGAGAAGAAAAAGAAGGAGAAGAAGAAGAAGCAGAAGGAGAAGAAGAAGGAGAAGGAGAAGGAAGAAGGAAGAAGAAGAAGAAAAAGAAGAAGCAGGAGAAGAAGAAGAAGGAGAAAGAAGAAGGAGGAGAAGAAGGAGAAGAAGAAGAAGGAAAGAAGAAGAAGAAGGAGAAGAAGAAGAAGAAGGAGAAGAAAGAAGAAGAAAGATAAAGAAGAAGGAGAGGAAGAAGGAGGAGAAGAACAAGAAGGAGGAGAAGAACGAGAAGAAGGAAGAAAAGAGAGGAGGAGGAGGAATGCTGGAAGGTGGGAGATGGTAGAATGAAAGAGGGAAAGGGTGGGGATGGGGATTGGGGAGGAGGAAGAGGGAAGGGGAGGGGGGGTGAATTAATCGGAATTTGGGTGGAGGAGGACCCCCCCCCCCCCCCCCACCACCAGCAAAAAAACCCAACAAAAAATGAAAAAATATATGGGTCAGTCCGTTTAAAACGATTGCGCAAATGTGGCGAGACTACTTCATTCATTCTTTTGTGTGTAGTTGCTTTCTTTATTTTGTTGTTGCTGCCTCTCTCTCTCTCTCTGTCTGTCTGTCTCTCTCTCTCCCTCTCACTCTGTATGTCTGTCTGTCTGTCTCTCAACCTCTCTCTGTCTTTGTCTCTCTGTCTCTCTCTGTCTGTCTGTCTTTGTGTCTGTCTCTCCCTCTCTCTGTATGTCTGTCTGTCTCTCCTTCTGTCTGTCTCTGAGTGTCTGTCTATCTGACTGTCTCTGTCTGTCTGAGTGTCTGTCTGTCTCTCTTCTTGCGGTTGTTTATTTTTATTAAAAAAAAGTCACACACACTGATGCCAGAGCACAGAGACAGACGTACGCGTGTACACGCGCATTTCATGCGTAGACACGCTCGCTGACATATAAGTATGCACGCGACAGATTCACAGATATACAGATAGGCGTACACATAAGTATAGACATGTATATGCGCGCATAAATATTCGTGCGGAGGCGTGTGCATGAACGCACTCCCACACATACAGGCACGCACACACACACACACTCACACATACACACACACACACACACGCGCGCGCGCGCGCGCGCGCGCACACACACACGTACACCCACACATGTTCACATGCACATGCGCACATATGCACCAATTCACAAACATACACGCGCGCCACCCCCCCCCCCCCCCCACACACACACACACACCCTATTTCTGTTTCAAAATAGATCCTTTGAAGACTACAAAGACAGGCCAGAATATTATTGAGCACAAAAACAATGTACTTAAAAAGCAATGTACTTAAAAAGGAATATAATATTCAGCATCGATATTTTTACCTCTGTGCATCTACAGACGTGCATGTAACTTCACTGGAAGAAAAAAACCCAAAACAAATTGCGACAAAATAATGCAAAAATAAAAATAAAATAATACAAAAGTCTGGCATGTCTGACAAAATAAAAGAAATGATATTAAATTACTGTAATATTGTAAAAGCTTCGATATTAGAGAGAACTAGAAAAACGGCAGGTAAAAATGAAAAGTACAAAGACACATGATTATGCTGTCTTGCCTTTGAAACACGCATGCCCATTCAAGTGCAGATAGGTGCACACGCGTGTGCGCATGCAGACACAGACTCAGACTCACACACACACACACACACACACACACACACACACACACACACACACACACACACACACTGAGAATTACGCACACACGCGCGTGCGCGCGCACTCACACACAGAACACACACACACAAAACACACACACATACACACAAATACACACACACACACACACACACACACATACACACACACACACATACACACACACACACACACACACACACACACACACACACACACACACACACACACACACACACACACACACAGAGCCAGACAAATTGCCACCGACAGAGGCAAAGGGCAAGAATGAATTGGCTGTTATGTGAATCTCTCAGGAGATTCTGATCTCCACTGTTGATCAACTGATCAGTTCAACAACAACAACAACAACAACACACACACACACACACACACACACACACACACACACACACACGCACAGAGAGAGAGAGAGAGAGAGAGAGAGAGAGAGAGAGAGAGAGAGAGAGAGAGAGAGAGAGAGAGAGAGAGAGAGAGAGAGAGAGAGAGAGAGCGAGAGAGAGAGAGAGACAATGACAATGACAATGACAATATTTTATTGTAATAAGCTGTTAAAGCCCAATTACAAGGGGACAGTGGGAAGGGGACTGGGCACAAAACACGTATTTTCAGAAATACAGATGTATCATTTCTACAGCCCAAATGGTCGACATGGCATGGATTCCACGACATGGTGAAGTGTTTTACATTACGATTCAGATGAATTGGTGCCTAACACTTTCGCCCATTGCTAATGGGGAAAGGGAGGGGGGGAGGGGAACAACAACCACAAACATCATTTAAACACCGAGTCTGTGACAGGGCTTCCTGTCCCTACATTCCGTCGAGAGAGAGAGAGAGAGAGAGAGAGAGAGAGAGAGAGAGAGAGAGAGAGAGAGAGAGAGAGAGAGAGAGCGAGAGAGAGAGAGA
>CM054145.1:26555642-26560642 GCA_028751875.1 Rapana venosa | reverse complement strand
AGGTGCACGAACAGTCACCCATCCGAGATGTAACCACGTTCGATGCTGCTTAACCTTAGCTTGGGGAGAGCAAGTGCTCTGACCACTGAGCTACCCTGTCCCCTGACTTGTGAACAGTAACACCCATCCTCTAGTGGTTAGAGCGTCGTCCTCTTGAGTTCACGACAACTGAGGACACGGGTTCCAGTCTTCGCTAAGGCATCCGTACAAGGAGATTTTTCCCTGGAGTTACATCGACACTGACTCCACTTCCTCAAAAATCTTTTGAGAAAGGCCAATAAACCGAGGTCCTGTAGACGCACGCATGCAGAACATCTTGCACACCTGTGAACACCATATCCACCTTTTGTAGAAGAGTCAGCCAGCCATGAGAGGTAAGATGGATGTTGTGAACATACCCAGCATGCACCTGCGACTTGGAGAGGGATGGGCTCTGCCAGGTTCAACATGCCCACGCTGTGCTGCCTGAAAAAAATGTAAGTCCACTGCATGCTCGAGGACTTCTCGGGGAGTAGAGAGAAGTCAGTACTTCAGATGGCAGTCACGAAATGCTCCATGGTGTTGTTGTTTATGTGTGGAGTGTGGCCTACAATCATAACGGTGGCCAGTAGACACACGAGTTTCTGTATGGGAGCAAGTAGTGATAGCTGTAGAGCCGGTAGTCTGTAGAATGGAAGTCTGGCCTTCTGCCCAGTGAGGTGAGCCAGGAGTGGCCGCTGACACCCACACCCTGCTTCTGTTCCTGGTTCACAGTGACAGTGGTCGATTGGAGATGATTGTCTCACTCTGTTAGATTATCTGCCTCTCTCTCTCTCTCTCTCTCTCTCCCCTCTCTCTCTCTCTCTTCTCTCTCTCTCTCTCTCTCTCTTCTCTCTTCTTATTATTGCTTCTTCTGCTTGAAAGTATGAGTACTGAGTGCATTTTTAAATGTGACCCCATGGGCGGGGACTGGATGTAAAAAAGAACATGAATACTTATTCATTATCATGGAAAAAAAAGAAGAATTTGTTTCTATTACTTACAAGGTGTAGATGTTCTTTTTATGACTTTATTGGCTTTTCCCCCCTCTTTATTATGAGAGTGTATGGGTATTGCACTTATTTTATTACCATGACATTCAATTTGCATGAGCATAATTAAAAAGTGTTTGTGTTGATCGTGTGCTATGTGAGTATTACATATTTAGTATTATCCCCGAAACACCCCCACCCCACCCCCACACACTCAAACCACACACACACGCACACGCACACACACACACACACACACACACACACGCGCGCGCTCAAACACACACACACACACACACACGCGCGCGCTCAAACACACACACACACACACACACACACACACACACACACACACACACACACACACACACACACACACACACACACACACACACACACACACACACACACACACACACACTCACTCACTCACCCACTCATATTCTCTCCCTAAACGACTGTATAGTTTTAAATTTCTTCTTGGTTTGTTTCTTGTTTTTATTGTGTGGATGTATGGGTATTAAATTTATTTCATTATCATGACATATAATTTGAAACGAGTATAATCTAAAATGAGTGTTGATGGGATCGCATACTGTTTTGGGATTTATATATTGGATATTATCTCTGAAATACACACACACACACACTCTGTCTCTCTGTCTCTGTCTCTGTCTCTCTCTCTCTCTCTCTTTCTCTCTCTCTCACCTTTTATCGTCCTGCTTATAATCATAGTATATCATGATGAAGGATTCATATTTTATATTTTCAATACTTTATTGGACTTGCCTCTGTACTTAAGTTTTAATGAGTGCCCTACTTCAATATCTTATAATTATGTGTAACAAGTATGTGTACCATTTGACAATGTGTAGATGTTTATCATTATGACTTATTAAGTTTGGTTGTGTTATTTTTCTTGGCTTTGTTGTTGCTCTTGTTCTTGTTGTTGTTGTTTGTCTGTTTTTCTCTTTTTTATCATCTTTTGTTGGTTTGGTTTTTCCTTCTCTTTTGTTTGTTTTGGTTAGGGTTTTTTGGGGGTGGGGGTAGGGGTGGGGTATTCTTTAGGATTTTCTTTTAATTGCTTGCTTTGGGGGGGAGGGTTGCTGGGGGGGGGGGGGGGGGGGTTGAAAAGGGTTATTTCCCCTTGTTTTTATTGTGAGACTGTATAAGTATTGGGTTATTATTATTAAGATGTATCCCTAACGGGCGGGGACTGGATGTAAAAAAGCACATGTGTGCTTATTCATTATCCTCGAAATAAAAGAATTTGTCATTGTCATTGTCATTGTCATTGTCATTGTCTCTCTCTCAGCTCTTATATTGTTTGTGGCAGGTGGATCGGTGGTCTAGAGGTAACGCGCCTGTCTAGAAAGCGAAAAGTCCGGGTCTGAAGTGTGCGGCGGTTCGTACCCCGTCTGGACCGGAAACTTTTCCCCCATCCATTAGACCATGAGTGGTGGTCTGGGCGCTAGTCTTTCGGATGAGACGATAAACCGAGGTCCCGTGTGTTACACGTAATTATTTAGCGCACGTAAAAAAACCCACGGCAACAAGAGAGTTGTCCCTGGCAAAATTCTTAGAAAAAAGCCACTCTGATAGGGAAACAAGTACAGTTGCACACATGGAAAAAGAAAGGGGTGGCGCAGTGCTTGTGGCGACGCGCTCTCCCGCTCTCCCCGGGGAGAGCAGCCCGAATTTCACGGAGAAATCTGCCGTGACTTAAAGTGGTATGAAATGAAATCTGAGCGCTTTGATTTGTTGCTTTACAAGATTCAGCGCTATATAAATTCCATACATTATTATTAATATTATTATTATTATATTGTTTGTGCGTCTTTGTCTCTGTTTGTCTGTCTGTCTGTCTGACTCTCTGTCTGTCTGTCTGTCTGTCTCTCTCTCTCTATCTCTCTCTCTCTCTCTCTTGGGTCACGTGATCGGAGGCGAAGCAACATGAAGGTCAATGATTTTAGCCGCAGAATATTTTTCAAATGTTGTCTCCAAAATGTCAGTTACTGGACTTGCAGTGACTTTGAGACAGCCCTGAACGTCCTGCTGACTGATAACACTGTCAGCAGTTGGAAAATCTATGGAGAAGAACAGAACCTCGTTTTTGTTCTCTGACTGAGGGCCACCAACACTGCGTCAACAACAATCGTGGCTGAACAACCTGTTTAGAACAACAGCAGAGCATCGTCCCATGTGAAAGTAAACATGAGGACAGCAGCAGTGGTGTCTTGTCTGTGTGTGTGTAACACAGTATGTATGTATACAACTTAGTGCTCAGGACTTGGCTGAGCAACACACGACACCTGCCCGCAAACATGTGGACAGTGAGGATAGGGAAGATCAGTCCAACCGTATTACTGCTGCAGCACAGTTTGTGTACTTTTGCCAGAGGTAGCTCTTCCTCAACCTGCCTTTGACACTAAAACCATCATTGACAGAACTGTTGATAGAACTGAAGCAGGACTAAGTGAAACAACATGTGGTCGCACCGACAGATAGTTCCGTGCTTAGAAGACGCTATTTATATGATGGACAGAGAAGTAAAGCTTTCAGAAAGATGGTGCTTCATCAATCAGAGAACACGAAGACATTACTAAGCGAGTCTCACGATACTGTGTTGGAGAATGCCTTCGATTCTGGCTGGGAAGGGGACGCATGTTTGGGTATAAAAAAAGAAGAAGAAGAGCAGCAACATGTACAAGAGAACGGATGGAATTGGCAGACTTGCGGAAAGGAAAGCAGTTCTGCAACACGGCATGCAGAGAGACGGAAGCCTATTTCTTTCTTTTCCCCCTTTCTGTTTATAAGTTATTATAAACACAAGCAGACAGACAGACAGACAGACAACACACACACACACACACAGACATACAGAGAGAGAGAGAGAGAGAGAGAGGAGAGAGAGAGAGAGAGAGAGAGAGAGAGAGAGAGAGAGAGGGGAGAGAGAGGAGAGACGAAGAAGAGAAAAGAGAAGATACAGACAGAAAACCTATACTTCTACCATCAAGTTTTCATTGTCGTGTATTTCTATCTTTCTCTGCCTTATTCTCTTTCCTCTCTCCACCTCTCTTTCTTTGTATCTCTCTTTCCTACCTGCCACCCCCACCTCTCTCCCTCTCTCCCTCCCTCCCCTCTCTCTCTTCTATGTCATCCCAACTTCCTAACTCTTTATTCTGATGTCGCATTGCGAAAAAAGCCACGTTTCTCCTGGAGCAGCTACAGACCACTTGTCTGACTGTGATCCGTTAAAAGCAGGGAGTTCGCCTCTGCCAGACCTGCCGGGATTCCGCTGATGTAGGCCTCTCGTAGACATTCCCAGACTTCCAGAGAGTTTCACATGGCTTCCAACGGACGCTATAGCCGAGTGGATAAGACCGTTTGACTTCAATCCTTAGAGGTCTGTAGGGTCGTAGGGTTTGAATCTCGGCAGCAAGGTCTGGTGACTTCAGTTTGGCGATTTTTCACGCTCTCCCAAGATCTCTCAAGCGCAGACCTGCCTGCCAGTTCTTTTATTACCTTCGTGTATACTATATAGATGTAGATGATCCGAATATGTACGTGGAAGATCCCGTCCTTCGTGTCAAACTTAACGGTGATTTACAGAGCCATGAACATTCCCTTGCGCATCTTGCGCATCTTCTGGCCTGAGACCATCTCCAACCAAGAACTTTTTGCCCGTTGCAACCAAGAAAGCATGGACAACATCATCATGCATAGGCGATGGGGATGGATAGGGCATATCTGCCGTCGGGAACAGGGAAACATCGCCCGAACAGCCCTCCACTGGACACCAGAGGGAAAACGCAAACGAGGACGACCCAAGAACACTTGGCGTCGGACTGTCGAAGCAGAGCTGAAGACCTTCCAACATACCTGGGGAACCATTCAGAAGCTGGCCCAGGACAGACAGGAGTGGAGAACATTTGTTGCTGCCCTACGTGCCAATAAGGCACAAAGGCATTGATGATGATGATGATGAAC
>CM054145.1:26538142-26548142 GCA_028751875.1 Rapana venosa | reverse complement strand
ACAGAACACCGCTGACTTGCAGCGGATAAGCCGCCCCATCTTTATAGACTGAAGTGTCTTTTTGAAGCATGGTGGCTGGCTGATTGGGAAAGGGCACGGTCAAAGCCTTGTGATCTTCACTGTCTGGTGCTCTGATCAGGCTGGCAATGGCATGGCAAGTGTGGCAGATTGTGCTGTCTGGTCAGAGACAAGGAGTTACTTCCAACCAGCGTACTGCTGATGCAACTGAGGACTGAGAATTATCCTCTGGTAAGACTGTTCATACAGTAAGATACGTTGAATTTGTATGTATTGTTACTTGGTATTATTTCATGGACCCTGACTGCAGACTTGGAGAGAAGAGTACAGGCAGTGGAGATGAGATGCTTTCGGAGACTCCTTGGCATCTCCTACAAAGACCACATAAGCAACGAAAGCGTGCATAACAGAATTCAGCAAACCATTGGACCCTATGAGAACCTTCTAACGATCGTGAAAAAGCGTAAACTTAAATGGTATGGGCATGTCACAAGATCCAAAGGACTTGCAAAGACAGTTTTGCAAGGCACTGTCCAAGGAGGAAGAAAAAGAGGCAGACCAAGGAAGAGCTGGGAGGATAACATCAGCGAATGGACAGGCCTAGAACTCAACAAAACCCTGAGAAAGGCAGAACAGAGAGAGGAATGGAGGGAACTGGTTGTTGAGTCTTTGAGGGTGCCCCCACGGTCGTCAGACTACGGGACAGATAGATAGATAGATAGATTATTTCATATGATTGATATCATAGTTTGTCCAACGATGAAAGCAGAACTTCTTCTTTGATCGGACTTTGAAAAGTTAATGCTGTGAACACATTAAATTGAGGAAGTGTACTTAATTGCAGTAAACAGAGATTTGTCGCATTAAGATTTTATGCATATTTTTCGCGTCACAAAAACAACATAAAAATACTATTAATGTTTAGTAAAGGCGTTTTTCTGTGTGTGTGGTGTGTGTGTGTGTGTGTGTGTGTGTGTGTGTGTGTGTGTGTGTGTGTGTGTGTGTGTGTGTGTGAAACTTTTCTGTTGTTACGTTCAGTACCTGTTATGATTTTCAGTTGTTTGAAGGAAAGAATGATGACAAGGATAGAGAAGGGGAGGGGTTAAAACACACACATATCTGATGTGAAATGCTGTGTCAAGAGGTGGCTTTTTAGGAAATAAGAGTGTGTTGATTGTAAGGAAACTATGCTTTTCATTTATAAGAACACATAATTATTCCCCGGAGTTAATATCTAGCGACAAGAAACTGTGTGTATGTGTGCATGTCTGTGACCGGGTCTCATCTTTGAACACATTTTGCTATAGATTTTTTTCTGATGAGAAGCATGGATTGCTAAAATCTGTATTTTGTTGATATAATTGTTTTCACCTCTGTATGTCTGACTCTTTCTTAGCAGCCCGTCCAAATATAGTAAAGTAGTAGGATAAGACAGACAGTGTGATATCAGCATGTTTTGAAATAATATCACCTGGAATTCGAAGCCACGCCTAAACAAAGATGCACAAAAGCGAGAGAGAGAATAAACTAACACAAATTAATGTACGCAAAAAATGCGCTGAAATACTATGGAAGCTTAACGCAATACTGCTGCTAACGTTTTTAATAACAGGTGACATGTCAGTTCATATGATGTGGTTGTTAAACTAGACTAGATATATGTGGCTGGTACAAGCATGGTTTGAAATAATATCGCAGAGAATTGGATGCCACATAGGCCTATATCAAAGATGCAAACGAACAAAATAACGAATAACCCGCAAAGAGAAAATGCAGTGAACCACTGTGGAAGGTTGATGCAATACTTTTGTCAACGCTATAAGGTATCAGATGAAACGGATGACAACATTTACAAAACTACATATACACATGGACTGAATTAAAAAAAAAAAAGTACACGAGTGCTCATTCCATTATCCTCGAAATGAATAAAATACATGTTTAAAAAGAGTGTAATGTTAGTGTTGCATATTTCCAAAACAGCTGAACTGAAAGAAAACCCCTAATAAAAACCAAAAGCAAGCCAAACTGTGACAGCTGCTTACAAAAGAAGAAGGCAAAGATGCCTACAAGAAGTAGGTTTATGCATTTAGAATTTAAACAAAAACAACAACAGCAAAAGTTTGTATGAAAGACACGACCTTTTGTCATCTCGTTGCAGAAACCCTACATATGAGAAGATTCATTGCAGACTGTGAAATGAGAGAGAATATATATATATATATATATATTATACAAAATGCTTCTTTTCTTTTTCTTTTTTGATAATCGGAATAAGCTTCGTTATTTAGAGTTCCAACTGCGTTCAAATATGCATGCGACGTTTAGAGAACGATAAGCTGTATCATCATTTTTCTGTATTTGCTGAATTTCTTGTCTATGCTTCTGTTAGCGTGTTTGTTTAGAGTTGTGGTAGGTGGCATCTCTGCTGTGTAGCCTTGCCTTTCCGCCTCCCCTCCCCGTTTATTGTTTCCTTATCCTGCGCATATTTATTAATTACACAGAGAGAGAGAGAGAGAGAGAGAGAGAGAGAGAGAGAGAGAAGAGAGAGAGAGAGAGAGAGAGAGAGAGAGAGAGAGAGAGAGAAGAGAGAGAGAGAGAGAGAGAGAGAGAGAGAGAGAGAGAGAGAAGAGAGAGAGAGAGAGAGAGAGAGAGAGAGAGAGAGAGAGAGAGAGAGAGAGAGAGAGAGAGAGAGAGAGAGAGAGAGAGTGTGTGTGTCGGGCTAAAACGTTGTCCGTTAGGAATCTACTTTTCTGTTATCTTTCTTCTCAAAGATGCAGACTTCGTTTTGGTTTTTATTTATTTATTTATTGGTTTTTGTTTCTCGGCTAGAGCTCCGAGGTTCACCCAGGGTGAGATTTTGCGTATGCGACTGTTTTTACCCACCTTGAAGGTAGCCACATTCCGACTTTGGGGATGGTGTCTAAACACGACACCTGTGTGCGGTTCTTTTTCTTTCGTTTTTTTTAAATCTAGATTTTGTCACGCGTTCCTACTGGCACGCCATGGCCTACTCTTCCAATAGGCGGAACGGGGTTTTAACGTGTGTGCAAGATGTTCTGCGTGCATTTGGACCCAGGAGTCTCGGGTTATAGTTTCACCTGAAGGACTGTCGTTTACGTTCTGTCCCCTTTTGTATTGATCTCTGCCCATACATAACCTTTCTAGATTCTGTTCAGCTCAGATATACCTTTCTACGTTCTACTTAGCTCCTGGGTTGACCCTTATGGTTGACCTCGGAACTGGTTTTATACCCCGTTTTAATCTGTATATAGTTGCACAGTTTTGTTCCAAGACATAAATTTTACGAGGTGACAGCCCTGATATGGCCTCTGTGGTCGGCGGGGCTATAAACAACAGGATTGGATTGGACTTACTTCTGGCAGAATTTTCTACAGGTTGTTCAGCTTAGGCATAAGTGTTGACACTTGATTTCGCTGTGAAGTACCCAACAGCCATTGACTTTCAGTCCTTCTTCCTTCCCTAGTGTATAAACGATATTTGGTGATTTAAAAAACAAAAACAAAACACAAACTTACTGTGTACTTAAATATGTTCAACATGCCTATAAGCTTTAAACCCACTACAAAAAAGCCTAAACCGTCGACTTATCAGTATGTTGTGTGTTGTATGTATGTATGTATGTATTTTTGTAGTATGTATGTATTAGTATGTATTAATTTTTATTCTATTACTATTTTTATTTTATTTTTATCATTATTTTTGCTTTTATTATTATTATTATTTTTAAATTTTATTATTATTATTATTATTTTATTATATTATTATTATTATTATTATTATTATTCTATAGCTCGGAATTTTTGCATTCTCCTGCTTTCGCGGGCCGTCAGTGGGTTCAAAAATTTTTAAGGTTTTTTTGGGTGTAGGGCCAGCTCGGGCTCAGCGAGATCGATCGGTGGGTCGGGGGTCTAGAGGTAACGCGCCTTTTAGAAAGCAAAAGGGGTCTGAAGTTTGGGGGCGGTTTTTTACCCTTTGGACCGGAAAATTTTTTTCCCCATCCTTAGCCATGAGTGGGGGCTGGGCGCTAGTCTTTCGGTGAGACGAAAACCGAGGGCCGTGGTTACCCGTAATTATTTAGCGCACGTTAAAAAAAAAACCCCCAGCAAAAAGAGAGTTGTCCCTGGCAAAATTCTTAGAAAAAAAACCACCTTTATGGGAAACAAAAACAGCTGCAAAAAAAAAAAGAAAAAAAAGGGTGAAAAGGGTGGCGCAGCGCTAAGTGGCGACGCGTTTTCTCCCCCTCTCCCGGGGGCAGCGCCCGAATTTCACGGAGGAAATCGCCGTGACTTAAAGTGGTATAAAAAAAATCTGAGCGCTTTGATTTGTTTCTTTACAAATTCAGCGCTAATAAATTCCATACTTATTATTATTATTTTAAAAGGGATCTGCTGAACGGGAGTCTTTTTCAACATTGTATGGTATAGTTTTGGCAAAAAAAAAGATACAAACACAGACTTTTTAAAACATTCAACTCAACAAACCAACCAGCATGTTCATACCGGCAACATAAACGCAAACCTTTGACCAAGCCAAAAGATCCCAGCCTTCCATACAGAACACCGCTGACTTGCAGCGGATAAGCCACCTCATCTTTATAGACTGAAGTGTCTTTTTGAAGCATGGTGGCTGGCTGATTGGGAAAGGGCACGGTCAAAGCCTTGTGATCTTCCCTGTCTGGTGCTCTGATCAGGCTGGCAATGGCATGGCAAGTGTGGCAGATTGTGCTGTCTGGTCAGAGACAAGGAGTTACTTCCAACCAGCGTACTGCTGATGCAACTGAGGACTGAGAATTATCCTCTGGTAAGACTGTTCATACAGTAAGATACGTTGAATTTGTATGTATTGTTACTTGGTGTTATTTTATATGAATATCATAGTTTGTCCAACGATGAAAGCAGAACTTCTTCTTTGATCGGATTTTGATCAGGCATCTGACTGACTAAGATGTATATTCAACGTTGTGTATGAGTACAGTTCTGGCAAAGATATGTAAAAAAAAGATCACAAACTTTTACTACAATAAATACGTGGCTGTTACAGAGAGTGAATTTTTGTTCAATGCAGTACAAGGGTGTTGACAAGATCTACTTACGCTATATTTTTTCAGAATTTTTTTTCTCGAGACTATAATGAAATTTAGAGAAAAGAGAAACATCAAACTGTTGCAATTTGTAAAAGAGAATCTGACATATACAACACAAGATTGTAAGAAGGCTTAGCAAGATATTTATCAATGCTAGCTACCAGATACAAAATACTGAGTTCCATTTAACCTTTCGAAAACAATATGAAATGAAATGCAATGTTCCATGAGTAAATATATAAACCACACATTTTCATATCTATGTCTACGATCAAAGTATGTTGATTAAGAGTAAAACCAACACATTCCAACAAAAACTATTAGTTCACAGACTGAATGGACCAGATACAGAGCGGTTGGAATAAATCTTGGCAAAGATTCAGATCCTATCTGAAGGACATGGCCTGAAAGACTGAATCATGCCACTGTCCTAGAGAGGATTCCGCCTCGCCAGAAGTCCTCAGGAAGACTGTGCCTCACTGGAGGCACGGCATGCCTCAAGCCTAGACGTCTACCTGGTTTTGGCCAAGAAAGTGTTGACTGACAGAGCTAATCTTTAAGTCTGCGTACAGGTAACATGTGATAGCAGTGCTATCAGCTGTCCACTGAATGGCTGTCTGTTGAAGATGACACCTCTCCTGTAACCAAAAATGGCACAGCCCTTTGAGAGAAAGAAGACAAGCTAACTAATGAAGAACGCTTTGCTCTGAATCTTGGACACGAGGAGTTATTGTTCTCCGCACATGAATGAGTGTTGATACCAAATTTGTAAAGATTTAGCCAGCGACTAAACTGTAGTTGTTTTTACTTTGCGTGTTAAGAACTGTGCTTTCCTTAAAGACAATGTTCTGTGGGAAATACCTTCTTCCATTGTTGAAATGACAAAGGGTACTTCAGAAATGCCTCGGGTCGTCTGCTTTTTATTCCGTTCTGAAGACGATGTCTACGGTTGTCGAATCCTACTACCCAAAAGATGTAGCAGCCAGACACATTAAAACACCACTTTTGGACTGTAAGTGTCTGTCCGTTGATGCAAGATCCAACCTTGCTACGTCTTTCATTCTCTCACGTTTGGACTGCTGCAATTCTCTTTTGGCTGGTCTACCAGCATCATCCATCCACTCCCTTCAACGAAAACAAATCTGTACAGCTCGTCTAGTCCTCAGAAAAAACCCCAACATTGACCACACCACTCCTGTCTCGCTGTCTTTTCACTGCCTGCCTGCCTGCCTGTCTCACACAGAGTAAAGTACAGAATCAGAACCCTCTGTTACAAATGTCTCCACGAAGCTGCATCTTCCAGTCTCTGCGAAGGTCTTCTCCTGTACACTCCATCTCGTTCCCTGTCCTGACTCGTATACTTTGAGCTTAGGTAGTTAGTTTTTCAGTTTAACGCCCTTTTACTAAATAGTGATATCAGACGGGGAAAGTGTGTGTGTGTGTGTGTGTGTGTGTGTGTGTGTGTGTGTGTGTGTGTGTGTGTGTGTGTGTGAGTGAGTGTGTGGGGGGAGGGGTATGCACATAACTAATCAATCGCAATAAGCAACTTTTATGAAAAAAGCATAAACAAGAATTCTGAAAAGAAAAAAATGAACAGCTAAAATATTAACTTTGCAATTCATATAACCAGAAGCTATTCTTACATTAAAGGAGTCTGAAAATAGGAGTATGACTTAATGACAATACAATTTGTTTCATTAATAGAATGTCTTGTAGAATTTGCTGTAAGCTACGGACTGGGAAGATAGGTAAAACGTTTTTCAGATCTCTGCATCGTAAAAGAATATGATCATGATCATTGGTAAGATTTTCGCCACAGATAATAATAATAATAATAATAATAATAACAATAATAATAATGTATGGAACTTATATAGCGCTGAATCTTGTAAAGCAACAAATCAAAGCGCTCAGATGACTTTAAAAAAAAAAGCGTGTGTATGCGGGTTTTTTATTATTATTTTAATTTTGTCATCTGTTCCCACAGGCACACAATGGCCTACTCTTGCGAACAGCGGAACAGGGGTTAACGTGTGCGCAAGATGTTCTGCATGCGTTAGCACACGGGGCCTTGGTTTATAGTCTCAGATACATGTTGATTTTTTTGAAAATTTAGTTCTAAAAGCATTGAGCTTAAACCTGTAAATAAGAGATACAACATTTCTATATTCATGTAAATTACGACATTTGATCTTATCAAAAGATAACACATGGGTTACATAATCACTCCAGGAATAACTGGTACCTTGTAGTTTCTATTTAAAGTGTTTCCAACATGTATTTTGTGACATGCTATAGAGGAACTCCCTCGCTGCTTTACCTTCCCTGACCCTAAAAAGGGCAGCGAGGGAGAGGAGATGGGCGCCGCCCTCAATATGCTGGCCCTAGAGAAGTGAGGTCTCTGACGCTTCGCTCCCCTGCGACCTTATAGGTTATGGGACTCCTTTACCTTTACCTTTTATAGAGGAACACCTATGCTGCAAGACCTATCCATATGTTCAGCTCCACATTTTGCTATTCTGTCAACTTTTTTATTTTTTTATTTTATTAAAGTAGATACCGCAATGCGAAGGTATCCAGAAAAAAGTAACACCAGTGCCTCGTATCATCAGAAAATGAATTAGATGACTAATCTCAATTATGAGATCTTGTCTCACTTTTGAACTGAAGTTTCTCAGAGCAAGTAAGACTGACCTGGAAAATCTAAAAGATAATATAAAGATACTTTGAGCTCACAAATGCCCAGATTCAAGCAATCCACTGTTGGGCGTCGCTCCTTCTCTGTTTCAGATTTATCCGTCAGAGAGGACCTGTCTCTCTCCCTTCGCTGAAAACCTACATGATACTCTTTCGAATCCACCTTAAGATACGCTTATTTTCAACCTAGGATCTTTCTTCGTCATTACACCTCAAATCAGTCCACACCTTATAAGCCACCCCCATCTCCATGTGTGTGTGCGTGTGTAGGTGTGTGCATGCGTGCGTAGGTGTGTGCATGCCTGCGTAGGTGTGTGCGTATGTGTGTGCGCGTGTGTGCGTGCGTTTACGCGCACGTTTGTGTGTAAACTTGCAAACGTTTTGATTTAAAAAAAAAAAGATATAACGCTATATATGTTATCATCATCATCATCATCATCACCATCATCATCATGAAGATGTTTGGTGGTGGTGGTCTTAAATTTTACGTCTCTTCACAAAAAGTGACAGCAGACAAACATATCATGTATTCAGAGAGTGTGAGGTGCAGTGCTTGGTGTCGTTTACAAACGGCATATGTGGTCACCAAACAACACCACACAAAACTTAGCCACAGACTTTTGGTGTTGGTTTTCCAGGGAATGGCAAGCTTACTTTCCTGTAGCAGGGGCGGGCGGTGTGCCGTAGTTTTGTGTGTAAGATAGATATTTCATTCGCACTTGCACTGAAGTGACTGATGTCCATGTTCCATGGTGTACACCCATTCTTCTAGCTGTTTTGGTCGGTGTTGTTGTTCAAGGGGTGGACAGTGTTCGGCTTCGCTCTAATATCGGGGTGGTCTATGTTTACATGGGGTGTTTTGATCTGGGTTGATGATGGTCAGTGCGCGTTTCCAGATGGTGGTTTTCACTGGATGGGGCTGTTTTGCTGTTGTTGCTGTTGTTGTTGTCGCACGTTCCCCAGCTTAACCTAACACCCTGGGGGTTGGGGGGTGGGGTCACCCACAACACACACTCTGTCTCACTCATCCCACCTGGGAATTAATAATAATAATAATGTATGGAATTTATATAGCGCTGTATCTTGTAAGGCAACAAATCAAAGCGCTTAGATGACATGATTTAAAAATTTTTTAATATCGAGCATAATGGAATAAGCACTCATGTGCTTTTTTTTACATCCAGTCCCCGTGTGAATGCGGTTTTGTAAATTTTGTCATCTGTTCCCACCGGCACACAATGGCCTACTCTTTCGAAAAGCGGAACAGGATTTAACGTGTGCACAAGATCTTCTGCATGCGTTCGCACACGAACTACTAACGACTAATTACTGTTAGTCTGGAAAGCATACACTGGATGAAAAGTTTGCTTGCACGACTCTTTTCCAATACGTCACCACATAGGCAGCCCGTCTCTGGCTTCAGAGGACTTTTTTTTTTTAAAAGAAGAATGCAGGCTAAGAGCATGCCATGGTTGTAGGCAACACAACATTTTACAACATATCGTTTTACTGCAGACTGGGCAGGTGTAAGGGGGGGGGGGGGCGGGAGGCAGCGTTACGCTCGTGATCTGACGACCCAGGATCGAGCCACGACAGAGGCGCCTGTTTATAGAGGACTTTACCCTGGAAACTGAGGCCCCGTGTGCGGACCGCACGCAGAACATCTTGCGCAAACGTTAAAAACCCGTTCCACCTTTCGGAAGAGCAGGCCATTTCGTGCTCGTAGAAACGGACGACAAAATTAAAAAAACAACCCGCATACACTCTAGCTTCGTATTCAGACATCACACCCGAAATCGGAATGCGGCTACCTCAATGATGGGTCAAAACGGTCGTCAACGCAAAATGTGACCATTAGTCAACCTCGGAGCTGTAGCGGAGGAACGAACGACAACAGAGTAACGTAGGTGTCGGCACATAGCACATAGCTCACGTCAACACGCTGCCACAGGTTTTAGGGTGAGCCTGGATAGGGTGTTTGTGATGTATGAAGTTTTGGTGCGTGAATGAAGGAGTCTCGGAGCTGTGTTGGCAGCTGGTCGATGGTCTTTGAGATTGGTTGTGAAGATTGTTGGGAAGATCGTTGTGAAGATTGTTGTGAAGATTGTGTTGGGGAGGGGTGACGATGGCAAGGGAATGAATGGCGTGGCGTTTGTGAGAGTGGTCATTATGGCTTTG
>CM054145.1:26523142-26533142 GCA_028751875.1 Rapana venosa | reverse complement strand
GTCGCAGCACTCGCTTTCCCCCAGCCAAGTTAAGCAGCGTCGAGCGTGGTTACCACTTGAATGGGTGACCGTATGTACGCCTTGGCTTCAGTACAGTTCCCCCAGTTCCCCCAGCTGTAAATGGGTACCTGTCCTCTTTAGGGTCAGGGAAGGTAAAGCAGCGAGGGAGAGGAGATGGGCGCCGCCCTCAATATGCTGGCCCTAGAGAAGTGAGGTCTCTGACGCCTCGCTCCCCTACGACCTTATAGGTTATGGGACTCCTTTACCTTTTACCTTTTTACTTAAGAGTTACTTTAGATTTACATTTTCTTACTTGATTACTGTAGGTTTAGTAAAGTAACCCCCTACCCAACTCCCAGATATCCCCCCTTCACCTCTGATCACGAATACATCACTGTAACCACCAGGCTAAGAGAACGATAGACGGGGGACAGGGTAGCCTGGTGGTTAGAGTGATGCGCATTGCACTCGTGATCTGCTGACCCGGGTTCGATTCTCGTTCAAGAGGATTTTTCCTCTGGAGTTAACATCAGTGCCGACTCCACTCCCCCTCAAAAGTCCTTCGGATGAGACTATAAACCGAAGTCCTGTGTGCGAACGCACGCAGAACATCTTGCGCACACGTTAAAAACCCGTTCTCCTTTTCGGAAGAGTAGGCCATAGTGTGCCGGTAGGAACGGATGACAAAACTGACAAAACTGCATACACACGGGGACTGAATGAAAAACAGCGCATGACTGCTTGTTCCATTATCCTCGAAATAAAAGAATAAAACAGACATTCAAAAAATATATAGATGAAGGATATACATAAAATACAAAAAAGTAAGACAAGATTTCTTTCTTTTTTTTCCCCTTGGCCTATAACTCCAAAACTCTTCAATGGTGAGATTTTGCGTATGCGACAGGTTTTAACCTACCACTCAGGTAGCCACAACCCGACCTTAGGGTTACACAATATAATAAGAAAGAGAGACAAACATACAGACAGACAGCCCCCCCCCCCTATTCCCCCTCCCACCACTCCTCTCCTCTCCCCCCCCACCCCCATACCGAAAAAAAGAAGAAAAGAAACAGAAAAACACATCAGGAAAAAAAAAGTATAAACAGACAAGAAGAAAATTGATAAATGATAAGATCTGGAATTGGAGGGAATGCAAGGAATGCCAAACACTAATCAACAAACAAAAAGGCCTAGACAAGACAAACTCATGTGCTTTTTTACATCCAGTCCCCGTGTGTAACCAGTTTTGCATACAGCACTACAGGTGAACTAACTATGTATACAGCACTACAGGTGAACTAACTATGCACACAGCACTACAGGTGAACTATGTATACAGCACTACAGGTGAACTAACTATGCATACAGCACTACAGGTGAACTAACTATGCATATAGCAGTACAGGTGAACTAACTATGCATACAGCACTACAGGTGAACTATGCATACAGCACTACAGGTGAACTATGCATACAGCACTACAGGTGAACTATGCATACATCCCTACAGGTGAACTAACTATGCATACATCCCTACAGGTGAACTAACTATGCACACAGCACTACAGGTGAACTAACTATGCATACAGCACTACAGGTGAACTAACTATGCATACAGCACTACAGGTGAACTATGCGTACAGCACTACAGGTGAACTAACTATGCATACAGCACTACAGGTGAACTATGCATACAGCACTACAGGTGAACTATGCATACAGCACTACAGGTGCACTATGCATACAGCACTACAGGTGAACTATGCATACAGCACTACAGGTGAACTAACTATGCATACAGCACTACAGGTGAACTAACTATGCACACAGCACTACAGGTGAACTAACTATGCACACAGCACTACAGGTGAACTATGCATACAGCACTACAGATGAACTAACCATGCATACAGCACTACAGGTGAACTAACTATGCATACAACACTACAGGTGAACTAACTATGCATACAGCACTCATCATCATCATCATCAGACCCGTGACCTTGGCGGTCGTGTGGGAGACATGAAAGACGATGCCGTGGTAAGCCTCCTCCATCCATCTCGGTCCTCGGCTCTGCGCAGTAGTGCCGAGTCATTCATCCTGGTCCATTCTCTGATGTTGTCCATCCATGACTTGTTCTGTCTTCCCCTCCTTCTGCCACCTTCGAGTGTTCCCTGCAGTACTGTTTTGGGCAGAGTGTTGTGGCGGGTGACGTGGCCGAACCATGTCAGCTTTTTCTTCTTGACGATGGTGAGAAGGGGTTCCTGTGGACCTGCCAGCCGTGTTATTTGACTCTTGACAAGTTCGTTGGTCTTTCGTTCTCTCCAGGATATGCCCAGTAGTTTTCTATGGCATTTTGTTTCGAATGACTGGATTCGCTTTGCTGTTTCAGCAGTCAATGTCCAGGTTTCACTTCCGTACAGCAGGATCGACTGAATTAGGGCTTTGTAGAGCTTTAGTTTGATTGGGAAACTGATCTCTTTACTTTTCCATATGGTGGTGAGTTTTGTCATGGAAGATGTTGCCATGGCTATTCTGACTTTGATTTCTGTCGTCGATCGCCCGTCCTTTGTGAGTGTAGCGCCGAGGTATTTAAAAGCGTCTACCTCCTCCAGTTGTTGGCCGTTCATGTAAATTTTAGCGTGGCATTGCTCGTGCTGTTCACAAGTACTTTACTTTTCTCCGAGCTCACCTCCATCCCATATGCTCCAGCTCTGTTCTCAAGTCTGGTCGTAAGATCTTGCAGCTCTGTGTTACTTCCGCCCATGAGGTCAATGTCATCGGCAAACCGTAAGTTGTTGAGGGGTCTGCCGCCAATGGAGATGGTAGGGTGGAAGTCATGGAGGGTCTCTCTCATGATGTTTTCCAAGAACAGATTGAACAGGACTGGAGATAACAGGCATCCTTGTCGGACCCCAACTGTGGTTTTGAAGTAGTCTCCGACCTGATTGTTCAGAAGGACTGCACTGCTTGCGGTGTTGTATAGTGCTTGAATGGTTTGCACTAGTCCTTCTTCAATGCCAAACATTCTGAGGACCTGCCACAGGCCTTCGTGCCATACTCTGTCAAAAGCCTTCTTGAAGTCGATGAAGTTGTGGAACAGGTCTCTCTGATGTTGAAGATGTTTTTTCCATCATGATGTGGCAGTTAAAAATCTGTTCGATTGTGCTCCTGCCTGCCCTGAACCCAGCTTGTTCCTCTGCAAGGTGTTCTTCTGCCTCCTTCTTGAGTCGATTCAAAATAACTTTGAGCATGATCTTGCTGGCGTGGCTGATGAGGCTGATTGTTCTATAGTTTTGGCATTGGCGTAAATTCCCCTTCTTGGGCAGGGGTATGATGAGTGATTGTGTCCAGTCTGTTGGCCACTGTTTTGTCTCCCAAATCTTCTGACAGATAGCTGTAACATATGTGATGACTGTTTCGCCACCATGCTTGAGCAGCTCTGCTGGTATATTGTCTGCTCCTGGGGACTTTCCTACTGGTAGGCTGCGGATGGCTTCTTCCACTTCTTCCCTCAGTATAGGTAATGGCGAGGGTGCTCTTGATGTTGCTGCTTTCTCTTCTATTATGCTCTTGTCAGGTTGTATTGGGTAGTTGTACAGTTCTTGACAATATTCAGACCACCTGTTCAATGCAGGTGAACTATGCATACAGCACTACAGGTGAACTAAGTATGCATACAGAACTACAGGTGAACTAACTATGCATACAGCACTACAGTTAAACTAACTATGCATACATCACTACAGGTGAACTAACTATGCATACAGCACTACACGTGAGCTAACTATGCACACAGCACTACAGGTAAACTATGCATACAGCACTACAGGTGAACTAACTATGCATACAGCACTACAGGTGAACTAACTATGCATACAGCACTACAGGTGAACTAACTATGCATACAGCACTACAGGTGAACTAACTAGGCATACAGCACTACAGGTAAACTATACATACAGCACTACAGGTGAACTAACTATGCATACAGCACTACAGGTGAACTATAGACACAGCACTACAGGTAAACTAACTATGCATACAGCACTACAGGTGAACTATGCATACAGCACTACAGGTAAACTATGCATACAGCACTACAGGTGAACTAACTATGCATACATCCCTACAGGTGAACTAACTATGCATACAGCACTACAGGTGAACTAAGTATGCATAAAGCACTACAGGTGAACTAACTATGCATACAGCACTACAGGTGAACTATGCACACAGCACTACAGGTGAACTAACTATGCATACATCACTACAGGTGAAATAACTATGCATACAGCACTACAGGTGAACTAACTATGCATACAGCTCTACAGGTGAACTAACTATGCATAAAGCACTACAGGTGAACTAACTATGCATACATCACTACAGGTGAACTAACTTTGCATAAAGCACTACAGGTGAACTAACTATGCATAAAGCATTACAGGTGAACTAAATATGCACACAGCACTACAGGTGAACTAACTATGCATACAGCACTACAGGTGAACTATGCATACAGCACTACAGGTGAACTAACTATGCATACAGCACTACAGGTGAACTAACTATGCATACAGCCCTACAGGTGAACTATGCATACAGCACTACAGGTGAACTAACTATGCATACAGGACTACAGGTGAACTATGCATACAGCACTACAGGTGAACTATACACACAGCACTACAGGTGAACTAACTATGAATACAGCACTACAGGTGAACTAACTATGCATACAGCAGTACAGGTGAACTAACTATGCATACAGCACTACAGGTGAACTAACTATGCATACAGCACTACACGTGAGCTAACTATGCACACAGCACTACAGGTAAACTATGCATACAGCACTACAGGTGAACTAACTAGGCATACAGCACTACAGGTGAACTAACTATGCATACAGCACTACAGGTGAACTAACTATGCATACAGCACTACAGGTGAACTAACTAGGCATACAGCACTACAGGTGAACTATGCATACAGCACTACAGGTGAACTATACACACAGCACTACAGGTGAACTAACTATGCACACAGCACTACAGGTGAACTAACTATGCATACAGCACAACAGGTGAACTATAGACACAGCACTACAGGTGAACTAACTATGCATACAGCACTACAGGTGAACTATGTATACAGCACTACAGGTGAACTAACTGTGCATACAGCACTACAGGTGAACTAACTGTGCATACAGCACTACAGGTGAAGTATGCACACAGCACTACAGGTGAACTAACTATGCACACAGCTCTACAGGTGAACTAACTATGCATACAGCACTACAGGTGAACTAAGTATGCATACAGCACTACAGGTGAAATAACTATGCATACAGCACTACAGGTGAACTAACTATGCATAAAGCACTACAGGTGAACTAACTATGCATACATCACTACAGGTGAACTAACTATGCATACATCACTACAGGTGAACTAACTATGCATACAGCACTACAGGTGAACTAACTATGCATACAGCAGTACAGGTGAACGAACTATGCATACAGCACTACAGGTGAACTATGCATACAGCACTACAGGTGAACTAACTATGCACACAGCACTACAGGTGAACTATGCATACAGCACTACAGATGAACTAACTATGCATAAAGCACTACAGGTGAACTAACTATGCATAAAGCACTACAGGTGAACTAACTATGCATACAGCACTACAGGTGAACTAACTATGCATAAAGCACTACAGGTGAACTAACTATGCATAAAGCATTACAGGTGAACTAACTATGCACACAGCACTACAGGTGAACTAACTATGCATACAACACTACAGGTGCACTATGCATACAGCACTACAGGTGAACTAACTATGCATACAGCAGTACAGGTGAACTAACTATGCACACAGCACTACAGGTGAACTATGCATACAGAACTACAGGTGAACTATGCATACAGAACTACAGGTGAACTATGCATACAGCACTACTGGTGAACTAACTATGCATACAGCACTAGAGGTGAACTAACTATGCATACAGCACTACAGGTGATCTAACTATGCATACAGCACTACAGATGAATTAACTATGCATACAGCACTACACGTGAACTAACTATGCATACAGCACTACAGGTGAACTAACTATGCACACAGCACTACAGGTGAACTAACTATGCATACAGCACTACAGGTGAACTAACTATGCATACAGCACTACAGGTGAACTAGCTATGTACACAGCACTACAGGTGAACTATGCATACAGCACTACAGGTGAACTATACACACAGCACTACAGGTGAACTAACTATGCATACAGCACTACAGGTGAACTAACTATGCACACAGCACTACAGGTGAACTAACTATGCACACAGCACTACAGGTGAACTAACTATGAATACAGCACTACAGGTGAACTATGCATACAGCACTACAGGTGAACTAACTATGTACACAGCACTACAGGTGAACTATGCATACAGCACTACAGGTGAACTATACACACAGCACTACAGGTGAACTAACTATGCACACAGCACTACAGATGAACTAACTATGCACACAGCACTACAGGCGAACTAACTATGCACACAGCACTACAGGTGAACTAACTATGCATACAACACTACAGGTGAACTATGCATACAGCACTACAGGTGAACTAAGTATGCATACAGAACTACAGGTGAACTAACTATGCATACAGCACTACAGGTGAACTAACTATGCATACAGCACTACAGGGGAACTAACTATGCATACAGCACTACAGGTGAACTAACTATGCATACAGCACTACAGGTAAACTATGCATACAGCACTACAGGTGAACTATGCATACAGCACTACAGGTGAACTATGCACACATCACTACAGGTGAACTAACTATGCACACAGCACTACAGGTGAACTAACTATGCATACAGCACTACAGGTGAACTAACTATGCATACAGCACTACAGGTGAACTAACTATGCATACAGCCCTACAGGTGAACTATGCATACAGCACTACAGGTGAACTAACTATGCATACAGCACTACAGGTGAACTATGCATACAGCACTACAGGTGAACTATGCACACAGCACTACAGGTGAACTAACTATGAATACAGCACTACAGGTGAACTAACTATGCATACAGCAGTACAGGTGAACTAACTATGCATACAGCACTACAGGTGAACTAACTATGCATACAGCACTACACGTGAGCTAACTATGCACACAGCACTACAGGTAAACTATGCATACAGCACTACAGGTGAACTAACTATGCATACAGCACTACAGGTGAACTAACTATGCATACAGCACTACAGGTGAACTAAGTATGCATACAGCACTACAGGTGAACTAAGTATGCATAAAGCACTACAGGTGAACTAACTATGCACACAGCACTACAGGTGAACTATGCACACAGCACTACAGGTGAACTAACTATGCATACAGAACTACAGGTGAACTAACTATGCACACAGCACTACAGGTGAACTATGCACACAGCACTACAGGTGAACTATAGACACAGCACTACAGGTGAACTAACTATGCATACAGCACTACAGGTGAACTAACTATGCATACAGCACTACAGGTGAACTAACTATGCATACAGCACTGCAGGTGAACTAACTATGCATACAGCACTACAGGTGAACTATGTATACAGCACTAAAGGTGAACTAACTATGCATACAGCACTATAGGGGAACTAACTATGCACACAGCACTACAGATGAACTAACTATGCATGCAGCAGTACAGGTGAACTAACTATGCATACAGCACGACAGGTGAACTAACTATGAATACAGCACTATAGGTGAACTATGCATACAGCACTACAGGTGAACTAACTATGCATACAGCACTTAAGGTGAACTAACTATGCATACAGCACTACACGTGAGCTAACTATGCACACAGCACTACAGGTAAACTATGCATACAGCACTACAGGTGAACTAACTAGGCATACAGCACTACAGGTGAACTAACTATGCATACAGCACTACAGGTGAACTAACTATGCATACAGCACTACAGGTGAACTAAGTATGCATAAAGCACTACAGGTGAACTAACTATGCACACAGCACTACAGGTGAACTATGCACACAGCACTACGGTGAACTAAAACTATGCATACAGAACTACAGGTGAACTAACTATGCACACAGCACTACAGGTGAACTATGCATACAGCACTACAGGTGAACTATGCACACAGCACTACAGGTGAACTATAGACACAGCCCTACAGGTGAACTAACTATGCATACATCACTACAGGTGAACTAACTATGCATACAGCACTACAGGTGAACTAACTATGCATACAGCACTTAAGGTGAACTAACTATGCATACAGCACTACACGTGAGCTAACTATGCACACAGCACTACAGGTAAACTATGCATACAGCACTACAGGTGAACTAACTATGCATACAGCACTACAGGTGAACTAACTATGCATACAGCACTACAGGTGAACTAAGTATGCATACAGCACTACAGGTGAACTAAGTATGCATAAAGCACTACAGGTGAACTAACTATGCACACAGCACTACAGGTGAACTATGCACACAGCACTACAGGTGAACTAA
This sequence comes from Rapana venosa, assembly GCA_028751875.1. Classification (NCBI taxonomy): domain Eukaryota; kingdom Metazoa; phylum Mollusca; class Gastropoda; order Neogastropoda; family Muricidae; genus Rapana; species Rapana venosa. Next base: position 26,524,522 of record CM054145.1, on the reverse strand, counting down.
CTATGCATACAGAACTACAGGTGAACTAACTATGCACACAGCACTACAGGTGAACTATGCATACAGCACTACAGGTGAACTATGCACACAGCACTACAGGTGAACTATAGACACAGCACTACAGGTGAACTAACTATGCATACAGCACTACAGGTGAACTAACTATGCATACAGCACTACAGGTGAACTAACTATGCATACAGCACTGCAGGTGAACTAACTATGCATACAGCACTACAGGTGAACTATGTATACAGCACTACAGGTGAACTAACTATGCATACAGCACTATAGGGGAACTAACTATGCACACAGCACTACAGATGAACTAACTATGCATGCAGCACTACAGGTGAACTAACTATGCATACAGCACGACAGGTGAACTAACTATGAATACAGCACTATAGGTGAACTATGCATACAGCACTACAGGTGAACTAACTATGTACACAGCACTACAGGTGAACTATGCATACAGCACTACAGGTGAACTATACACACAGCACTACAGGTGAACTAACTATGCACACAGCACTACAGATGAACTAACTATGCACACAGCACTACAGGCGAACTAACTATGCACACAGCACTACAGGTGAACTAACTATGCATACAACACTACAGGTGAACTATGCATACAGCACTACAGGTGAACTAAGTATGCATACAGAACTACAGGTGAACTAACTATGCATACAGCACTACAGGTGAACTAACTATGCATACAGCACTACAGGGGAACTAACTATGTATACAGCACTACAGGTAAACTATGCATACAGCACTACAGGTGAACTATGCATACAGCACTACAGGTGAACTATGCACACATCACTACAGGTGAACTAACTATGCACACAGCACTACAGGTGAACTATGCATACAGCACTACAGGTGAACTAACTATGCATACAGCACTACAGGTTAACTAACTATGCATACAGCCCTACAGGTGAACTATGCATACAACACTACAGGTGAACTAACTATGCATACAGCACTACAGGTGAACTATGCATACAGCACTACAGGTGAACTATGCACACAGCACTACAGGTGAACTAACTATGAATACAGCACTACAGGTGAACTAACTATGCATACAGCAGTACAGGTGAACTAACTATGCATACAGCACTTAAGGTGAACTAACTATGCATACAGCACTACACGTGAGCTAACTATGCACACAGCACTACAGGTAAACTATGCATACAGCACTACAGGTGAACTAACTAGGCATACAGCACTACAGGTGAACTAACTATGCATACAGCACTACAGGTGAACTAACTATGCATACAGCACTACAGGTGAACTAAGTATGCATAAAGCACTACAGGTGAACTAACTATGCACACAGCACTACAGGTG
>CM054145.1:26495642-26518142 GCA_028751875.1 Rapana venosa | reverse complement strand
TTACATCTGATATGCACCCTGTTTATATCATTGTCACCATTGTTGTTGTTGCTGTTGTTATTATTATTATTATTATTATTATTACGTCATTATCATCTTTGTGTCGTCGTCATCATGATGTCATGTTGTCGTGGTCATTATTATCGTAGTTGTCGTCGATATCATTCTTCTTCTTTGATGTTTCCTTCGTACATAAATTTTGTTTATTCTTTTCCCTCTTCTGTTTCCTCTTCTTGTTCTTCTTCTCCTGGTTTTTCCTCCTCTTTTTCTTCTTGTTCTTATTCTCATTCTACTTCTCCTCCTACTTTCTTCTCTTCCTTCCTTCACCTCCTCCTCCTCCTCATCCTTCTTCTTCTTCCTCCTCCTCATCCTTACAAGACAAATTGTGCATTTGAAGCATGATCATGTCTAGAAACGGGCACAGTCGTTGAAACGAACTCGGTACATAGTCGTCTGATATGAAGCATCGGCAAGAACTTGTGATTGGACTGAGGAAAGGGCGACTTAAGGAGTGAGTATGAAGAATTGCGGGGCAAAGTGCGCGGGAGATTGATGAGGAGTGGGGGGGGGGGGGGGGGGGGGGGGGGGGGGGGGGGGGGGGGGGGGGGAGGGGGGGGGGAGGGTTGGGTGGGGGGGGTGGGGGGACTGTGCTTTGCTAATTGTTCGATGCCAGAGATCATAAGGTTTAGGATTGGCTTTTAATGAGAGAGAATTTGCTTCTTTGTTTCTCTCTGAGGGTTCTGTTTGTCACGAGTGCCTGGGTCATAGTTGAAACACCTCCCGTGTCGCTTGATAAGCTGTGTGGTTGTTTTTAAAAAAAAATATATACTGCGTATTAGCTTGTTGTTTTGCTGTTTGTTTGCTTGCTTTTTTGACATTTTCATGGGTTGATTTTATTTACCTTGTATATTTTGTTTGCTGCTGTTTTTGTTGTTTGAATGTGTGTTCTTCGGGTTAATGTCTATTCACATAAGTAATATCAGACAATGTAGATGTCAGATAATTGAGATGTTTGATTGCGTGCTGATTTTTATGGACGGCATCCTATTTCAGCTGTTTTTCCGCACACGATACGATTTTCCTCATATCATTACCCAGAAAGCATATATATATAAACTGATTAAGCCAAGAAATTTTAAAGAATTGTACTATATCCAAACTTGGGGAACAAAGTGGGTGTTAGAGTGAGCATTATTGTCTATTTTGCCTTTCTTTTGGACAAATCATTTCCATTTTTCGTTGTATACCTGGTTTCCCTGTATACTAGTCTTAAAGCAGCGCTACACAACAATCTTTTAGTATCTCCTTCCTGGATCGCGTTACACTTAAAGAACCAGATATGCCCAACTTCATAAAAAAACAACAACAACCGTAAAGCCACCATCCAGAATGGCCCTGCACTGCTGCTGGGTCACTTTGGTGGTGCTGGGGAGCTTCTGAGCCAACATTTCCCAGATACCATCTACTACAGCCCCCATACTGACGACAACACTGGCGTTGTAGCGAAGCCAGACTACGTGAGACACCCGCCTGTTGAAGTGACCATCACAATGTCACTCCAATGGCCTTCTCCCGTGACTCTGCAGGCCCTAAAGGCTCACACAAACTCACTACAGGCACATAATTATGTGTATGGGGGAAAAACCCAGACCGAGGTCGTCATGAGACCAAAGTAACGAGGGCCAACGAACCAGAGACCATTTCTTTTATTGCATGATGGTTGATGGTGATGAGGATGATGTCATCATGCTGCTATGGAAGTGCATGTACTTTATAAAGATCTCTTGACTGGGATTTCACTCTACGTTTCTTATTTTAAGATATCCAAGCATCAACCAGGTCCGAGATATACACACACCTGCAGTGTTAATCATATAATTTGAGCAACACTGTGAAAATTACGGTCTCCTCAAACACTCTTAAAATTCCAGTCTACCCAAACACTCTTAAAATTACAGTCTCCTCAAACACTCTTAAAATTACAGTCTCCCCAAACACTCTTAAAATTACAGTCTCCCCAAACACTGTCAAAACTACAGTTTCCCCAAACACTCTCAAAACTACAGTCTCCCTTATGAGCCCATGGCAAACTCACTCTGGGTGGAGCCAGCCGGAGTCCGAAAAAAACAACAAAACAACATCAGCCCACGAGTCTTATGGGATTCAAACGCCAGACTTCCAGCCAACATGCTAACCACTGCGCCACGGTGGTATTTCGACCATCTCTGTCTGTCTGTCTGTCTGTCTGTCTGTCTGTCTGTCTGTCTGTCTCTCTCTCTCTCTCTCTCTCTCTCTCTCTCTCTCTCTCTCTCTCTCTCTCTCTCTCTCTCTTTCAGTTATGTCTAAATTTAGACCTGGTGTATCAGACATAAACGTTCATGAACTTAGATACACAGCACATGACGTTGATGAGGGCAGGTTGCTATGCCCGTTATGTAAGCAAGCACTGGAGGATAAAGTACATTATTTTTGTGTTGTGTGTTGTCCAGGTTTGGAGAATCTTTTTTTTTACATCCCAGCGAAATAAAGTAGACAGCTTAATTTATTTAGATTCTGCTAACTCATGGCATCTAACCATCATGAGGTCGTGCGCAGCCTCACTTTATCTGTATGCAAAGCCTTTAGAATAAGCGATATCTTGCAATCTTCACATATTTTTCTAACTGGCGACTTTCCTTACACGTTAACTTGTTGTTGTTGCTGCTGCTGTTGATGATGATGTTGTTACTGCTGCTGCTTTTTTTTTTTTAGATTCATAAAAACACTAAGTAGTTTGGTAAACCCGCTTCATGTATGTGGATCGGTGGTCTAGAGGTAACGCGCCTGTCTAGAAAGCGAAAAGTCCGGGTCTAAAGTGTGCGGCGGTTCGTACCCCGTTTGGACCGGAAACTTTTCCCCCATCCATTAGACCATGAGTGGTGGTCTGGGCGCTAGTCTTTCGGATGAGACGATAAACCGAGGTCCCGTGTGTTACACGTAATTATTTTGCGCACGTAAAAGAACCCACGGCAACAAGAGAGTTGTCCCTGGCAAAATTCTTAGAAAAAAGCCACTATGATAGGGAAACAAATACAGTTGCAGACATGAAAAAGAAAAAAAATGGGTGGCGCTGCGCTTGTGGCGACGCGCTCTCCCGCTCTCCCAGGGGAGAGCAGCCCGAATTTCACGGAGAGAAATCTGCCGTGACTTAAAGTGGTATGAAATGAAATCTGAGCGCTTTGATTTGTTGCTTTACAAGATTCAGCGCTATATAAATTCCATACATTATTATTATATTATTATTATGTATGGACCAATGGCCTTTTTGTGAATAAAGCATTCGAGTTGAGTTCTCTCTCTTTTTTGCCTTGGTTGTATACAACTTCTCTCCTCTCTCTCTCTCTCTCTCTCTCTCTCGTCTCTATCATCTCTTCTCTCTTCTCAACTCTCTCTCTCTCTCACACCACCTCTCACCACACACACACATCACCGATCACCACACAAACACACACACACACACTCTTTCTCGTGTTTTCTGTCTCTCCACTTTCTTTCCTTTTCTCGTATTCCATGTCTCTGCCTCCCCCCCCTCTTTATTTATTCAAGGCTGTGCGATAGCCAATAAAGGCAATTGCTTAATATCATGACACCCGGGTGTCCATCTACTTGATTACAAAATACAATAGAATATACAGTCATACGGCATGTAGTAATGTATATATTAATTAGGTAAACATGCGGTTCACCTTTCCAATACCACTTCGTGATCTCTGTGAATGCACTTTGTCTCTATCTCTTGTCTTTCTCATTGTCTCTGTCTGTCTGTCTGTCTGTCTGTCTGTCTGTCTGTCTCTCTCTCTTCTCTCTCATCTTCTCTCTCTCTCTCTCTCCTTGTATTTTCGACAGTTTGGAAGAAAGGATGAAATTGCAGCTTTCTTATTTTTTCTTTCATTTTTTCTCTATGCTTTGTTTACCAGAAAAACACAACCAACCAACAAACAAACTAGAAGAAAACAAACAAAACAAACAAAAAACCCAAACCAACTAAAACAATGCAAGACAACAAAAACCGTAAATTAACGTGACGAATTTGGTTTCTTCTCTTAAAAAATGAGTGAGTGAGAGAGAGAGATGGTTGAAATAATCTGAGCGCTTGATTTTGTTTTTTAAAAGATTCACCTATATAAAATTCCATACATTTTTTTATTATTATTTGTATCCCAATGGCCTTTTTGTGAATAAAGCTTTCGAGTTGAGTTCCTCTCTTTTTTGCCTTTGGTTGTATACACTTCTCTCTCTCTCTCTCTCACTCCTCTCTCTCTCTCTCTCTCTCTCTCTCTCTCGCAAAGGACTGCGGGTGATCTCCCTTGAAGGTAGGCAGGAAAATTATTATTGCTGTGAAGTAACTTTGTCAAAAATACATAATCATCCACCAAACCATGCCCGTTGTCGGTCTTCCCACAACGTTGGAAGTTACCTTGGATGTCCTGCTCAAGAACAGCACCTCACTTCTTGGAAAATAAGTGGAAGTGGCGACAGCACAGTCGTGGTATTACGACTGAAAGCTAGCCCAGCAAACAACAGCAACATGGCGCAACAGCATACCCTGTCATCTCCCACAGCTACCGCAGGAAGCCTCCCAGTCAGACTGACAGAGACAGAGAAGGACAGAGGAGGAGAAGGACAGCACAGAGGCAGGAGGAACTGGAGGCAAGTGAAAGTGTGATGCCAGAAGAACATTCACCATGTTTATTTGTGCCCACACACCTACAAGCTGTGCTGTGTCACACACTGACACACCCCTTCGCCAGCAACACACTGCCGCAAGAAGCTGCACGTGCAATCCGTCATTCACAAGTGCTGTCAAAGAGTCCGAGAACGAAAGGCATGCTGACGTGCAACGTGACATTGACCTTGCCCCTGTGTTTACAACAGAAACTTCGGACTGTGACGATCCTCTGGCAAAAGTTCAGCAAGTTGGAAATAGTGCCGACGTCATCAAGAACTATGTGGCTAAACTGACTGATAGATCTTTGCAGAGAAAGCTAAGGGACAGGCATAGGAACCAAGACTTCAGTAAGGTGTTCAGTAGTAAACGGCAATCCAGACACGATGGTATGTGAAACGGACGATCTTGTTTTTCGTTTTGAATGGACTGCTGCTGATGACACACCCCCGGATATGTTTTTGGTTTGTGAAAAGGAACACCAGGCTGATGACCAATGAAGAATCCTGTGTCTATCAGAAGCTGAAGCTGTGGTGCCCTGTTGACCGGGAGAAAATGAAAGATCGAATCAGTGCCGGACTTGATGTGATGCATGTCATAGTGGACGCAGTTCGATTCTTGCTTGGATAACCAGTGTGTGTGTGTGTGTGTGTGTGTGTATGTTGTGTGTGTGTGTGTGTGTGTGTGTGTGGTGTGTGTGTGTGTGTGTGTGTACGTACGTGCGCGTGCGTGCGCATGCGTTCGAGCGTATACGTGTGTGTATGTATGAGTGCGTGTGTATCTGTATGTGTGTGTGTGTGTTTTGTGTGTGTGCGCGTATGTGTGTGTGTGTTTGAATATGTGGATATGCATGTGTGTATAGGTATGTGTGTATATGTGTGTGTATAAACGTGAGTGCGCGTGTTTGTGTGTGCGTGTGTATGTATGCGTGTGTGTGCGTGCGTACCTGTGTGTGTGTGTGTGTGTGTGTGTGTGTGTGTGTGTGTGTGAGAGAGAGAGAGAGAGAGAGAGAGAGAGAGAGAGAGAGAGAGAGAGAGAGAGAGAGAGAGAGAGAGAGAGAGAGAGAGAGAGAGAATAGCTGTAGGCTACATGCCACCTAGATTGTCACGAGTCTGTCACGTGTTAGCCGTGTAAAATTGCACATGCCATGAAAAAAAACCTAGGAAGAAGAGACATTGTGACCTTTCTTGTCGCAGACCAGTTTGTTGTAAAACGTTGATTTTGAATTTGTAGAGTTTTTGTGGAAACTCCTCCACCTTGACAATTCCTTATGAAAAATGATTTGAATCTCTACCTAACCATGTTCTGGAATCCATGACATGATGACTATTTGGGCTGAAATTTGTTATGTTCTCGGTATTTGATATTATGTGTTTTGTGCCCAGTGCCCCTCCCACTGTCCCCTTGTGAATGGGCGTCTTGCTTATCACAATAAACCTTTGTCATTGTCATTGTCTCTCTCTCTCTCTCTCTCTCTCTCTCTCTCTCTCTCTCTCACACACACACACACACACACACACACACACACACACACACACAACACACACACACACACACACACACACTCTTTCTCGTGTTTTCTGTCTCTCCCTTTCTTTCCTTTTCTCGTATTCCATGTCTCTGCCTCCCCCCCCTCTTTATTTATTCAAGGCTGTGCGATAGCCAATAAAGGCAATTGCTTAATTATCATGACACCCCGGGTGTCCATCTACTTGATTACAAAATACAATAGAATATACAGTCATACGGCATGTAGGATAATGTATATATTAATTAGGTAAACATGCGGTTCACCTTTCCAATACACCATCGTGATCTCTGTGAATGCCTTTGTCTCTATCTCTTGTCTTTCTCATTGTCTCTGTCTCTGTCTGTCTGTCTGTCTGTCTGTCTGTCTGTCTGTCTGTCTGTCTGTCTGTCTGTCTCTCTCTCTTCTCTCTCTCTCTCTCTCTCTCTCTCTCTCTCTCTTGTATTTTCGACAGTTTGGAAGAAGAGGATGAAATGCAGCTTTCTTATTTTTTCTTTCATTTTTTCTCTATGCTTTGTTTACCAGAAAAACACAACCAACCAACAAACAAACTAGAAGAAAACAAACAAAACAAACAAAAAACCCAAACCAACTAAAACAATGCAAGACAACAAAAACCGTAAATTAACGGTGACCGAATTTGGTTTCTTCTCTTAAAAAATGAGTGAGTGAGAGAGAGAGAGAGAGACAACACACACACACACACACACACACAAACACACACACACACAACACACACACACACACACACACACACACAACACTCTCTCTCTCTCTCTCTCTCTCTCTCTGGATGTAAAAAAAGCACGCAAGTGCTTATTCCATTATCCTCGATAAAAAAAAAGAATAAAATCAAAATTAAATCAAATCAAATAAAAAATCTCTCTCTCAGTGTGTGTGTGTGTGTGTGTGTGGTGTGTGCGCTCGCTCGCGTGCATTAAGGCTAGCTCTGCCTGTGCGCGCGCACGTGTGCTTGCATGCTGCGTGTACACGTGAGCGTGTGACACACGTTTCTGTGCATGCATACGCGCACTCACTCTTTACACATGCAAACAAACCTTTCCCTATGCCTCCGTGCAGCTAAGTGCAATGTGGCCCCATCTTGTGGTTGGTTTTTCCCGCTGCCACTTACCAATGCGTCTCTTGCATGGTGGCCAAGAATAAATAACACCGCCGCTGATGTAAAAAAGCTGGTGTCCTACATCCATCGCATTACATCCTACACACCTACCTACCTATTACACAACACGCAAAAAGGTCACGTGGAGTTCCCTGCTCTCTTAGCCTTACTTATAGAGCGCAGAGAGAACTTATGCAGTTTGAAGGTCGCGGGGTTCAAAAATCCTGATTGTGCCATTTTTCGCTGTTCAGAAAGTGTTGTTGTTGTTGTGATGGTGGTGGTGGTGGTGTATGTGTTATATTTTGTGTGTGTGTGTTTCATTATTGTTTTTACTTTCTTGGCTATAGCTCCCAGGTAAGATTTTTGCCAACCATTAAGGTAGCCACATTCTGACTTCAGGGATGATGTCTAGACACGACACCAGTATGCTTGCATTTAAAAAAAATTGCTATCCGTTACTACCGGCAAAAAAAGGGTTACTTTTCAGAAAGGCGAAACAGACTAAAGCCATAAGCTGAGGAGATCATCCAAGAAGAGCAGGCAGATTTCAGAGCAGGTCGGAGGACAACAGAGCAAATGTTCAACCTTAGAATACTCTGTGAGAAATACTTGCAACACCAACAAGATCTTTACCACGTCTTTGTAGACTTTCAGAAGGCGTTCGACAGAGTCTGGCATGCAGCTCTGTGGGCAACCATGAGGCTGTATAACATCAATGTCACTGTAACAAGGCAACCAGAGAAGTCTACAACAATATTGGAGTTTGGTTTCGAACCACAATTGGAGTACGTCAAGGATGTCTGCTCTCTCTCTCTCTCTCTCTCTCTCCCCCTCTCCTCTCTCTCTCTCCCCCTTTCTCTCTCACTCTCTCTCTCTCTCTCTCTTTTAAACCATCTTCAACATCTTCTCAGTGAGAATAATGGCTGACTCACTTGAAAATCACGAGGGAACAGTCAGCAATGGAAGCAGGACAATTACAAACTTACATTTTGCCGACTACATCGACGGCCTAGCTGAAGAAGAGCAAGAGCTAGTCAACCTGTTAAATCACCTTGACGAAGCCTCTTTGCCATATGGCATGCAGATCAGTGCATAGACCAACTGCATCAGCACTGACATCACATAAGACCTAGTCATGTCAATATTTTTGTAAGCATGTGAAACATGAACCATAACAGCAGACATTGAAAGAAGGATACTGGCAAAGGATATGAGATGCTTTCGCAAACTTCTTGGTATCTCATACAGAAATCACATCACTAACAAGAAAATGAAAACCAGAATTGCAAACGCTATGGGGACGGGATAGCTCAGTGGTCGGAGCACTCGCTTTCCCCCAGCTAAGTTAAGCAGCGTCGAGCGTGGTTACCACTTGGATGGGTGACCGTTTGCGCGTAAGTCCCCCAGTTCACCCAGCTGTAAATGGGTACCTGCCTCTTTAGGTTCAGGGAAGGTAAAGCAGTGAGGGAGGGGAGATGGGCGCTGCCCTCAATATGCTGGCCCCTGGAGAAGTTGAGGTCTCTGAAGCCTCGCTTTCCTACGACCACATAGGTTATGGGACACCTTTATCTTTTTATCGGGCCACATGAAAAAATGCTGATTTCAGTGAAAAAACGCAAACCGAAGTGGTATAGGCACGTCACACAAACATCTGGACTGGCCAAGGCTGTCCTACAGGGAACAGTACAAGGATGGAGATGAAAAGGCAGACAGAAAAAATGATGGGAAGACAACATCAGAGAGTGGATGGCCTTGAGTGGAACGATTTGCTACGGAAAGCTGAAAACCGCGAGGAGTAGAGGAAGCTGGTTGCCAAATCTTCAGTGGTGCCCCAACGATCTACAAGACTAGGAAATAGGTGAAGGTGGAGATGGTGGAGATGTTCTGCGTGCATTCTCACGCAAAACTTCTGTTTATAGTCTCCCCCGAAGGACAGATTACAGGTAGGAGGTTCTGACCACTAACCTAATCTACCCCCTGATCATTTGTTAATGCTTAATCATTGATTTCCTTTCTTGGGGCTTTTCTTTTTCTTGCTACTTCGATCATTTTAGTTCATTTTTTGGTGTTTGCTTGTTTGCTTGCTTTTGGCATATGACATGTCTGTCTCTCTTTCGAAAGTTCAGTTCCTTTTTGTTAAATTTTTTTTTCCATTTATCTACCTTCCTTTTGTTTCTTTCCTCCTCTTTTCTTTTGTTCGTTCTTTACCAAATAGATGAATACAAGTCAGTAAAAAAAAGAACTATAGTAGGAATAGCAACAGCAACACCCCCCCTCCCCCCGAAAAACAACTACCAAAACCCAACAACATCACCATTCTCATCATCATTATGACAGCAATACCAACAACAGCAGCAACAATAATAGCAACTATTCTAACAACAACAACATCCATAACGAAAACAGCGTCAAGAAAATATCCTGTAAACATGACAACATCGTGATTGAGATGTTTGGTCTGTTTAAACCAGTTTGGAGACAAACCCGTCAAGTTTTCTCTCTTCTGTATTTAATTTCTTTTTTTTTCTTTCCGTCCTTCCTTCCTTCCTTTGTTTTTGGTTTGTTTCAACAAAACACACATCGTGGACTGACATGCTTACGAGCCTGTCTACATGTTGATCCTCAGCAGACGTGCTGAATTAATAAAAGGCCGGCTACCTGTTCGATATTCGCGCATATCACCCAACATTTTCATTTCAAACACCACCAGCCCCCCCTCTCCCTTCTGCTGCTCCTCCTCCTTCCCCCCTGAGTCCACCCCCCTCCTCTGTCTCTTTTCCTTTCCCTCTGTCATCTGCTGTGTCCTTATGTGGCTAATGTCGTAAAAGTGGACAGACTCAAAAGGGATAAGAACTTCTGCACTAGTCTGCACACTTCATGTGGAAACTTCTAGTGGGATGCTGCGTGCTGTACCGAGTACAGAATACTAGGCTTACGTTCACATTCTCCACTGAGAGGCTTTGGTTTATAAAATAAGTTGGATTTTTTTTTAATCGACGTTACAACTGACGGGATAGCTCAGTGGTCGGAGCACTCGCTTTCCCCAGCCAAGGTTAAGCAGTATTGAGCGTGATTACCATTTCGATGAGTGACCGTTTGCGCGCCTTGGTGTCAATTCAGTACAGTCCCCCAGTTCACTTAGCTGTAAATGGGTACCTGCCTCTTTAGGGTCAGAGAAGGTAAAGCAGCAAGGGAGAGGAGATGGGCGCCGCCTTCATTATGCTGGCCCGTACAGAAGCTGAGGTTTCTGATGCCTTGCTTCCCTACGACCTCATAGGTTATGGGACACCTTTACCTTTTTTTTTAACCTTTTCATTTTGGGTTGTGATTTTATCTATGTTGATGTACAGCGACGTGCTAAGCAGTTTCAAGATATTTTCCAGTTACTTTTTTGACCGGGTTCGCGCAGTTGAAACGTCTTAATTCAGTTAACGACAGGGAAACCACTTCACGACACAATCATCCATCAATTCACTACCTCGTGACTCTTCAATGACCTCTCTCTCTCTCTCTCTCTCTCTCTCTCTCTCTTCCACCCATCCCTACTTCCGTCAACGTCACAGCTATCGTTTTTCTCGCTCTTTCTTTCTTTTCTATTACTGCCTTGTGTCTTCCGATTACCCGCAAAGACGAAGACCTACCCGTGCAGACGAACACCTCGATGATGGCTCTCGAGTTTGGAGGGAATCAGGTCCAAGTAAACTTGAGCAAAAAAAGAAATGAAATGAAGACAAGATGGCGGCGGCCCGACCTCCTTGGGTCTGTCAGGGCCGACAACTTGTTGCTGTCGTCACGTCCGGCCCTCGAAAGGGAATTAATAGCTTGAAGGGCTTTGTCAGTGGTTTATCGTTTCTTGTTTATTGGCTTTGAAACGAAGGGCGGGGGGGGGGGGTGGGGGGGGGGGTGAAGTAGGGGAGGGGAAGGGAGGGGAAGGAGAGGGAGAGGAAGAAAGAGAGAGAGAGAGAGTTATGGGTGATGAGGATGTGTGTGTAGTCAAAGGACCCAGTTTGTATTGTCTGTCCGTCTGTCTGTCTGTTCTGTCTGTCTTTCTCTGTATCATGTACACATATGCGCGTACGAGCTGACGAACAAACAAGCAAACATGTAAGCACACGCGCATAGCACATACATTCGCTCGCCATATGTATTGAGACAGGCAGTCAGAGAGACAGACAAATAGACAAATTGACAGACAGAATTTCAGTCTTGTATTAAAACAAAGAATAACTTTAAAGACTTTTCATTTCTCCATCAAAATACAATTGGGGATAGAGCGTTTCTTTCAAGGACATTGCCGTCGTAATTATTACTCCGTACAAAAAAGTCTTATCGTGGAAAACATACATAAGAAGCATTTGTCTCATAACAACTTTTGTTTTCAGTATGATATATATTTTCACCAATGTATTGCACACCATTTTCAGCCACTGCAGAGTCCTCAGTGGGATATTCAGCTGCTCCAACCCCCCCCCCCCCTTTACCCCCTTCCCCCCGGGGGAAAGCACATCGCCACAAAAACAGTGCCATCCCACTTTTCTTTTAATTTCTTGTCTGCAAGTGAATTTGTATTCATATAAAATGAGTTTTTCCTCCCTCAGAATTCTGCCAGGGACAACTCTCTGGTTGCCTTGGGTTCTTTAACGCGTGCTTGACGTATGATGCACACGCAACCTCTGAATATTTGTATCATCCACAAAGACAAGCGTTTGAAGGTCGAATAGAAAGGAGGACAAGTTTAAACGGGGATCATGTCTCCACCAAAAGCTGTGTCAGTTATTGATGCAAGCCAATACACGCAAACTTTCATCCAGTGTGTACTTACGGTCTCACAGTGAATCCTAGGTGGAATGAGTAAGTTATATTCCATATTCTGGGTGACCTCAAGGGTATTCATTAAGCTAAGGAACGCTCAGCAACAACAACAACAACAAACTAGGATCGAATCCGCGAACTGAAGTAAGAGTGGCGATTTTTACGATCTCCCACGTCAACTTCAAGTAAAGGCGTACCAGTGCCTTAACCCCCTTCCATGTATATACACATACAGAAGATCAAATACGCACGTTAAAGATCCCGTAACTCATGTCAGCGTTCGGTGGGTTACGGAAACACGAACATACCCAGCATACATTCCAAAAGTAGAAATACGGCTTTCCATGATGGGCAAAAACTGTCGCATACGCAAAATCTCACCATTGGTGAACCTCAGAGCTCTTGCCTAGGAATAAAAAAAACAAACAAAACCATCCGCGAGTTCTTGCCTTTTACTGAGCTGCGTTACTGACTACACACACCACAGATAACTGTTGTCAGGGTTGTTTTCACGTTTCTGTCACTGTCGGGGCTGTCATACTGATGACGTAGCTGTCACGACCCATGACGTCAATGGGGGGTGTTTTAAAGCCACTTCCGATGACAGTAACGAGGGAGCTAATCAGCGTTGAGCGCGTGCCTGGCTCGGTCATTATCTCCCTGTACAGAGTTCAAAGGTCATTCAGGCAGCGAGACGCAGCTGTGGCTCTTTAGGATGTTGACTTTGGGGAACTGAAGATGACTTTCTTCAGTGCGCGGGGGATGGGGGGGGGGGGGGGGAGTGGAGGGGCGCGGGGGACTTCCACTACCAATATCACTACCACCACCATTCCCACCACCAACATCACTACCACTATCACCACCACAACCACCACCACCACCATGAACGCCACCACCCTATCACCTCCATCATCATCATCATCATCATCAGCAGCAGCAGCAGCACAGCAGCAGCAGCAGCACCACCACCACCACCACCACCACCACACCACCACCACCACCACCACCACAACAACAACAACAACAACAACAGCAACAACAAACAACAACAACGATATCAGTGTGTCGGTGGTCTAGATGTAACGCGGCTGTCCACAAAGCAAGAAGTGTGGGTTTGATCCCCGTTTGTGCCCCAAACTTTTCCTCCATCCACTAGACCTTAAGAGGTGGTCTGGGTGCTAGTCTTTCAAAAACAGGTATTCAGTGCACGTAAAAGAACCCACAAAAGCTAGAGAGTTGTTCCTGGCAAAATTCTGTACGAAAAAAACCACTCTCATAGGAAAAACAAGTCCACACACGGAGACAGGAAGTTCTATTTAAAGATCGGTGGCGCTGCTCTTGTGGCGACGCGCTCTCTCCAGGGAGAGCAGCCCGAATGTCACGCAGAGAAATCTGCGATGACTGAAAGTAATATGCAATGCAATGCAATGCAATACATTACTGTACGATACAATACAATCAATACTATACATCACAATGCTCCACAATGCAATGCAATACATTACTGTACGATACAATACAATCAATACTATACATCGCAATGCACCACAATGCAATACAATACATTGTAATACACTACAGTACAGCACAACGTAATACAATGCAATACAATACAATGCAATGCACTACAATACATCACAATGTAATACAGTGCAATGAAACACAATACAATGCCATACAATGCAATGCAACACTCGACACAATGCAAGAAGCAAAGTCCTATCCCAATTGTGGGGTCATGGGTTTTAATGCGCGTGCAAGAGGTCCGCATAGGTTCCAGATGTTACCAACTCTCAGATTCAACCAGTCCCCCGTTGGCCGTCGCTCTTTCTCTATTTCTGGTCCCTCGACCTGGAATGACCTCCCCCTCTCTCTTCGCCAAAAGCCTACTTATATCAATTTAAAATCCTACCTCAAGACATATTTATTTCTAAAGATTTTCCCCTCCTGTTTCATCTCAGAACTGTCCCTCCCTTCAACAGCCAAAACCATCCCCCTACAATGAAAAACCTTGTTTTGTGGTGTGTGTGTGTGTGTGGTTTGTGTGGGTGGGGCCGTGTCCCGGGGGTGTGTGTGTAAGCTGTAGGTGACGTATTGTAGGTGTGGTGTGTGTGTGAGTTTTTTTTTAATTAAATTTGTTTTTTTTTAAAACTATTAATTGTTACTGGGGCCTTTTTTGTAAAAATTTAGGTTAATGCAAGCGCTTGATTTGTTTGAAGATATGCGCTATATAAAATCCATTAAATGATGATGATGATGATGATGTTGATGAAAATCATCAAAACATCATTTATCATATCATCAAGACTTGGGTTTTACAGTCCATCCAAAGGGACTTTAAAGGGGAGCGAATTCAGCATAAAAACAAAAAAAGGGAAACCCCCCCCACCCCCACCCTCTCCTCGTTTTTCAGGCATCTAGCAGGGATTTAAACCCTGCAATCTCACTTACTGTCAGCCCATCCCTTCCTGCACCCCTCCCCTGCCTTGTCTTGTCGTACTATATTTTCAATCTTTTCCCCCCCACGCCCACCACCCCCAACCCCAATTCGTATTGATTTCCTCCCTTTAAATAGATGTGTCATGACCCTTACAAATTTTGGGTCTGTGGTTTTAAAAGAAACGATGGGGGGTTTTTTAAAATAGGAGGAAAATCACGACGAAACAATTTTTAGAGGGGGAGAGACTGCTGAGTGAAGAGTGCCGTCTCAGAATCTAGTAGTAAGGGCCCTGCTGTCTTAGGAGGCAAGGCCGCGCTTTTTTTGGGTCACTTCAGTCTTTTGGGGAGAAAGTTGGAGGCAGACCAATCTTGCAATGGCAGTGCATGAAAATTTTTTTGACATTTTTAATTTTGGATTTTTTGAATGGGTTTTTTGGGGGAAAGTATTGTAATGAGATTTTAAAGTTCGTTCCTCTCCAGTTCTCGCAAAAGAAAAAAAAAGTCTCAACCGCAATTATGGGAAAATGGTTGTGTGGCACTTAATTTTCATCCATCTTTTAGTGAGCGAGTATAGGTCGTTCAACCAAACTGAAGCAGGGAAAATAAGAACGAAACTTGTCAATTATAGGAAAGCCTTTTGAAAAACCGAAAGCCCCCTACCCCTTTTATTTCAATTTCTTTAGTTTGTTTGTTCGCTTAAAAACACACCCATTAGCACCCCTTCTCCCTTCTCCCCAAAAACCAAAGGTCATATTTGCTAATGGTTTTTTACTTTAAAAACAATAAGAAAATGAGGTTTCCCCTTTTTGCTGTGTGTATGTGGGTGGGGGGACGGATTGCCCAGGGGGGTGAGTCTCGTTTTTCTCAGGTTGAGCAGCATCGAGTGGGGTTACCAATTGAGGGGTGCCATTTGCGCCCCTTGGCTTTATACAGTTCCCCCAGTTCACCCATGGGGGAATGGGCACCTGCTTTCTTTGGGTCGGGGGAAGGTAAACGGGGGGAGTGGAGAGGGTGGTTCCCGAATTCCCACTGGGGTCTTTGGGAACTTGTTCCCACGACCTCACTTTTACAGGAGATAACCCCGTGACCTTCAAAACCGTCAGACACCGTACAACGCACTGCCCCAGGTTTCCTCCACACCCACCTCCTTCCATCGATGAGTAAAACCCTTTCCGAATCTTTGGGACCCCCTTTCTTCCTGGCACAAGGTCATTTTGCCTAAGTGCTTCTCGTTTTCAAAAGAATTGCTGGAAAAACCTGCCCACTCCACAATTGTTTTAAATTTTGTCAACAGTGTTTCATGTTTGCTAAATGACCCCCCCTGTGTAGCAAAACGACGATTTTGTTAGCCTCCCTTTGTCTGAATATTCAAAAGCGCAGATACGTGGCCCCCCTGTGTCGGCCAATCGTTGAGCTGAAAATGATTTGATCAGGAAAGCATCCCTAGTCAACCCTTGAAGTATCCGGGCGTTCTCTCATTTTCTGTCTCTGTCCCCTCTTCTGTTCGCCTCCTCCCCTCTCTCTCTCTGCCTCTCCTCTCCTCCCTTCTCTCCCCTCTCTTCTCTCTCTCTTTCCTTTTTCTTCTTCCCTTGTCACTGCCGCTTTCTGTCATTACTACCCCTTTTTTTCTTTTATCTACCCCACCCGTCTCTCCCCATCTTTTATTCTGTTTTTTTTCCTCTTCCTTCATTCTCTCCATGCTCTTTTCTGTCTTTGTATCTGTCTATTCATCTGTTTGTATTTGTCTCGTCTCTCTCTCCCTCGTTTGGTTATTTGGTGTGCCGCAGATACAGAGGGGCGGCATCATGCGGTGTGTGTGTGTGTGTGTGTGCGTGCGCAGACATGAGTGTGTGGTGGGGGTTGCTGGTTTTTGTGTTTCTCTCTCTGTCTCCTCTCTTGCCCCCCCCACCCTTTCTCTCTTTCCTCCTCTTTTTTTTCCAAATCTACTCCCCCCCCTACCCACCCCTCTTCCCCCCCCCCCCTTCTCTCCCTTCACTTTTTCCCCTGTTCGTTGTGTCTTTGGCCTTTCCCTCCCCGGCGCCTTTTTGCTAACCAGCAGACGTGCAGTGACAGAAGAGTCGTCTGCTGAAGACCATATTGACACACACACAATGTTACCCTTGGAGGGCGGGCTTCCTCCCCTGGGGGCAAAACAGCAACTTCCAGGTCCGCAAGGTTCGAAACCCAAAAAGTTTGTGGTTTCCTGGCCAAGAAAAAATGTTTACCCCAAAGAACATGTATCAAGAAGGGTTTTTTTCATGGTGTTTTTGGGCTGATAGAGCTAGACAGAAAAAATGTGCGTTTTGAACATTATTATGTTTTTGTAAGTGAACGGGAAGAAGTTTTTTTGAGTTTTTCTTGGAAAAAATAATTATTCTTTTTGTCTTTGTCTATTGTTTTAAAAAAACCCCTTTAAAGTGAAATATTATTTTTTTTTGGTTGTTTTTGCACATTACTATCCGAAGTCTTGAGCCTACTGTTTTTTTCATTTGTGATCTACTTCATTTGTCATTAAAGGTTGAGTTGTCTAAAGGGAGTTGTTCGGGGCCCCTTGTTTTTGGGGCAAGGGGTACAAGTTGAAAACAAGGCCCCTAAAGTGTGGTTTTAGTCACAGATCGTAAAATTCTAATGATGGGTTTTCTTTTAGTTGATTTGCTAAGGGGTAGTAGATCTTAAAACCCTGTGTTGCCCTTTTATATGTACAAACTTGTTTTTGAAGTTTATTACAAAAGCAAACCCGAAAATCTAGTAAAAAACAAAATATCAAAGCAAAACCCCGAGCACTTTTTGATATATAAAAATCAAACAGAGAGAGAGAGAGGAGGGGAAGAGAGGGGAGAGAGAGGAGAGAGAGGAGAAGAGAGAGAGAGAGAGAGTTTAAGGGTAAACAACTGTCATTGCCAACTTTGCCTTTTGACAAAAGGTAACACAAATTTTTTTTGTGAAAAACCAGTAATAATTTAGTAGAAGGACAATTGAATGTTTGAAACAAGTCCACCTTTTACGAAAACATCTAAAACAATGGCTTTTAAAACCCTAAAAAGGAAATCCAAAGAAAGGGAAAAAATCCACAAAAAAAATAACACAACCCGAACGACCATTTTTATTTTATTCATTTATACCACTTTAAGTCCCCGAGTTTCTCTGGGAAATTCGGGCTGCTCCCCTGGGGGGAGGCGTCGCCACAAGAGCAGCGCCCCCCTTTTTTGTTGCAACTTATTTTTTTCCCTATCAGATAGTTTTTTCTAAAATTTTGCCAGGACAAATCTCTTTTTGCCCTGGGGGCTTTTACGTGCGCTGGTATTTTTTTATAACCAGGGACCTCGGTTTACGTCTCCCGAAAGACTACGCCAACCACCACTCGGGTTAAATGGATGGGGGAAAAATTTTGGCCCAAAAAGGATGAACCCCGCACAGGACTTTTTTTATTCTAACCGGCGCATTACCCTAACCACCGATCCACTCAGCATTCAGATTTCATTAAATTTTTATAATTTTTTAAATCGAAAATACATGTCAGAGAGGCTTCATCTTTACTGTACATGGCCTTTGCCACAAAAAACAGGAATGAGGGCGTACGGGTGGGGAAAAAGAGTTAAAACCATTATTTAAACAAGTATATAAAAAATGAAATAATGTATCAGCAATATTTAAAACAATAATTACATCACCCCCCTTTCTTTAATATTATTACAAAAAATCTTTCACGTCCTCATAATCGACAATTTTTTGAATGTAGTTTTCACAATATAACGAGAGAAGAGAAAAAGAGAGAAGGGGGGAGGAGAGAAGAGAAGAGAGAGAGATAGAGAGAGAAGACAACAGACAGACAGACAACAACAGCAAAAAGAGACATCATCAACAACAATCCTTATTTCCCGGGGGTACAGATAAGTACTGATTTTTTTTCTCAACCGGGCCCCTGGATAGCAGGAAAAGACCATTAACATTAGAATAAGAGAGAAAAAGAGAGAAAACTTGAAAAATTTTTTAAAACTTAAAACTTTTTTATTCAAAAAAGGGTTAAAAAGAATAAGAGTAGTTTCTTTTTTTACCCGCCTCTGGAAAAAAAAAACAACAACAAACTAAAAAGAACAACAATTAAAAACAAAAAAACCCTTCAAAAACAAAACAAAACAAAAAAATCACCACCCCCACCACCACCCCAAAAAAGAAAAAAGAGAAAAGAGAGAGAGAGAAGAAGAGAGAGAGAGAGAAGAGAAGAGAGAGAGAGAGAGAGAGAGAGAGAGAGAAAGAAGAGGGAGGAGAGGGGAGAGAGGGAGAAGAAGAGAAGGAAAAGAAGGAGAGGAGAGTAGTGCGTGTGTAAACGTGGTGATGTGTGTGTGGTTTTTTTTTTAAGTTTTATGCGTGCGCGTGGTGTTTTGTGTGTGTGGGTGTGGTTTTTATGTGTGGGGTGTTGTTTGTGTGCACCGTCGCCTGCTCTCTTTTTGTCTGTCTGTGTAACAACAAACACCACACACACACCAACCCAACACACACCACACCACACACACTACAACACACACACACCAACACACATAACCCACACACACACACAAAAAACACACCACAAATGTCGCAAGCATATTTAAAACCTGTATCTTGCCTCCCCTTTGAAACGGAAAAAAAAGGTGTTATAAACATTTTTCCCGCTAGGGGAGGACAACTCGATTGGGAAAGAAATCCCTCACATGAAACACAGAGACAGACTGGTCGTCGGGTTAGGTCTGGACTGTTTTTTTTTTTTTTTTTTTGGAAAATATTTTTCGGAACTTAATTTTGGTTCTTTGATTTTTTTTAAATTTTCTTTCGTTTTTTTTGGGGCATTTTCTGTTGTTTGCTTATTTATTTTTTATTAGTTAGTTATTTTTTTGCTTCTTGTTTTCGGTTTTGCAAGAACTCGACTTTTTCATTCATGTCTTTTTTTTTATTTTTCTTGTTGTTTTGTGTGTGTGTGCGTTGTGTGTGTGGTGTGGGGTGTGTGTGTGTGTGTTTTTAAGCTTGGGGTATTTTGTGATTTTAATTGTTGTCGTTCAGAAATTTGCGTTCCCTTTGTTTGTCAATCTTGTTGCTTATTTTTAGTCATTTTTTTTTCTATCAATTTATTTGTTTTGAAATTAATTGTCACCAAACTTCGACCTGACAACCTTTTGGAATATTATCTGTTTTTTTTATTTTTTTCCGTTCTTTTTTTTCCTTTTTTCTTTTTTGTCTTTTTTTCTTCTTTCGTTTTTCTCTTTTCTTTTCTTAATCATTTGCTTTATGCTTTGGATATTTTGTCACTCAGAACTCGACCTTTTGCAGTTTATTTGTGAATCATTTTGTTTATTTTCATTTCAGTGTATTATCTATTATTTAATTATCTGTCTTTTGCTTTCAACATGTTGCTGTTCAGAATTTAATTTTTACAGGTGGTTTTTTTGGTGATATCATGTTGTTTATTTTCATTTTTATTCATCTACTTGCATTCAATTCTTTCTTCGATTCTTGCTTACAATACATTTTCATCCAAAACTTGACTTTTTGTGGCTCGTGTTTTCATTTACAACTCTGTCTGTCTGTCTGTCTGACTGACTGTCTGTCTGTCTGTCTGTGTGACTGTCTGTCTCTATCTCTCTATCTGTCTGTCTATCTGTCTGTCTGGTCTCTGTCTCTCTCTGTGTCTCTGTCTCTCTGTGCCTCTGTCTCTCTGTGTCTCTCTCTGTCTCTGTATGTCTGTCTCTGTCTCTCTTTTTCTCTCTGTGTCTCTGTCTGTCTCTAATCTTTCTTTCTCTCTCTATCTGTCTGTCTCTGTCTCTATGTGTCTCTCTCTGTCTCTGTCTGTCTCTCTCTCATCCCTGTATTTTACATCTCGCCCATTAAGCCATTGCCGTAGCAGACTAAGTGGCACTAATCTCAGATTAAGAGGATAGAAAGAAAAAGCAACGATGAGGAGAAGAAGGAAGAAAGACAAAAGACAGAATGGATGAAAGAAAGAGAAAAAAAGAACGAACAGATAAAGAAACGAAAGAATGAAAGAAAAGCAGGAAGAAAAAGGAAAGAAAGACAGAACCCCCAAAAAACATAGTAAGAAAAAATAAGGTAAAGAACAAAATGAGGGAAAAAGGAAGAAAAAATAAAAAGGGATAAGATTCTTCTTGACAAAATCAATGGACGGAAGAAAAGACAAAACGACAGAGAAAAAAAGAGGGAAAAACCAGAAAGATAGAACGGGAAAACAGAAAAATATGGATTTTTTTCTGAACATAAAGAAACAACACGAAAACCAAAAGAAAGAAAAAAGAGACAAAAGGCAAGAAACAGAAGGACATGACTGACAAGACAGACAGACAGACAAACAGAAAGAAAGAAAGAAAGAAGGAAGGAAGGAAGGAATGGTTAAAAAAAAGGAAAGAAAGAAAAGAAAGGAAGAAAGAAAGAACGAAAAAAAAGAAAGAACGAAAGAAAGAAAAAAACGCAAAAAGAAAGATGGATAATGCTGAAATAAAGTTTCTGAACAGAAAAGAAAATCCAAAAAGACTTAAATAGTAGACAAAGAAAGATTTCTTACTTACTTATCCAAAAATAGAAGTCAGCATACAGCTTTGCTCAAAACTGACATGCAACCAGAGGTGTTTCTTTTCCCATTAAAATGTGTTCCTTCCTTTTGGCTTTATGTATTAAATGACCAGCAAAAGTCTGCTTTCTTTGTCAACTGTCAATCAAATAACATGACATAGAAAGATTATATTAGACTCCCCTTCTTAAACAAAACAAACACAAATAACAAAAAACACCCCAGAAACAAATAAACAGACCCCAAAGAAGAAAAAACCCTAAACACCTCTCGACAACAACAACCACAACAACAAAAGCACAACAGCAGCAACTATCCCGCAAAGAGAGGGAGAGAGAGAGAGAGAGAGGGGAGAGAGAGAGAGAGAGAGAGAGAGAAGAGAGAGAGAGACAGACAGACAGACAGACAGACAGACAGGCAGACAAACAGAAAGAGAGACAGTCAGACAGCCAGCCAGACAGACAGGCAGACGACAGACAGGCAGACAGATAGATAGACAGGCAAATAGATAGACAGACAGACACAGACAGAAAAACACACAGACAGGAAGACAGGCAGACAGGAAGACAGACAGACAGACATAGACAGACAGACAGAATCAGAAAAACAGACAGTCACAGACAGGCATACAGTCAGACAGACAGACAGTCAGACAGATAGACAGACACAGTCAGACAGTCAGACAGATAGACAGACACAGTCAGACAGACAGACAGTCAGACAGACACAGACAGACAGCGGCAGAAGATGGGAAGAGAACACTGCAACAACAAAAACAAACAAAAAATCTCACAACAAATCCAACTTGACTTCTCCCCTAGACTCCTCAAGAGAGTCATGGACTTACCCGCACTGACGTGAGTTGTCTTCCCCCCCCCCCCCCCCCCCCCCCCCCCAGCATTGTGTACTTGGCAAGTTGAACATGGCGGAGCCCATACATCTCCAGGTAGCAGGGTACATGCTGGGTACGTTCGTGTCATCCTTCCCAAAGACCATAGCCGGCCTAACTCTTCTGTAAAAGACAATAAAAGATCAGATTTTCATATGGCCGCAAACAAATTTGATAGAGCTCGCGCACGGGACCTCGGTTTATAGTCTCATCCAGAGGATTTTCAGGGACGTGGAGTTGGTACCAATGTTAGCTCCAGGAGGAGAAATCCCCTTGAACAGAGGCCCTAGTGGAGACGGAAACCCGAGCTGTTGTCTAAAGTTACCGTCAGATCACGAAAACGATGCTCTGACCTTGGTATATTACCTCAAGACTAACTACAGCAGTATGTCACCGTTTAAGAGTTTGACGTGGTGAAGACAACATTTTCAACAACAAAAAATGTGGTTTG
>CM054145.1:26483142-26488142 GCA_028751875.1 Rapana venosa | reverse complement strand
AAAACAGATAGATGGACGGGAAAAAACTGACATGTAGATCGACATGTAGAAAGTTAAATAACAATCAATAAACGATTAAATAATGAGAAAATAACTAGAAATGTGACCGAATATTGTTGCACACACAGAGAGGACTGTAGATAATGTGGATATAAACCAGGCATACACCTGGCGCTCATCTTAACACATGAACACAGTACAGATATAGGATGACTGTGATCTAAGGGCACTGGCTGCAGTCAACACACAAAAGGATAGAAAAAACAGTGCAAAATATAAGTGAACATTATTACATGTTCTATGCACAATGACAGCCTAAATTTATGCATGACTATGAGGAGAGATAGCATGTTTAAAATCTAGTTGGTGTGTTTTTAACGAAATACAAAACCATGGGAGAAAAATTAAATGCAAATGACTCTCATGCACAATTGCACATAAAAAGCTTAAAGTGATCTCGCTGAAGAGGGAATAGGAATACATTTTTTTTCTCTCTATTTAACAAGCTGTCATCCTGATAACTGTCGTCTGCTCTCTGAAGGCTGAAGGGTTGATGGAAATGTGTGTGGCCAGCCAGAATTCTGCATCTTGACCCCCAGCTCTCCCTGGGATGCTATGGCCGAGTGGATAAAACTGTTCGACTTCAATCCCGTGAGTCCATGAAGTCATGGGTTCGAAACTCAGCAGCAGAGTCTGGTAAATCAAGAGAGTGGATTTTTACAATCTTCCTGGCTTGTCCCTAGATCGGAAATATCTGCTGGGACGTAAATACAATCACAACAACAACAACAACAAGGAAGATCTCCCAGGTCAACTTCAAGTGCAGACGTGCCAGTGCTTTAATTCCCTTCATGTATATACGTATGAAGATAATTTAATGTGTACGTTAAGATCCGTAATTCATGTCAGCGTTCGGGGGGTTGCATACTTGCAGCTGAAGAACATCTGGAGCTCCAAGGTGGTGTCGACCCGCACAAAGATCAGGCTGTTCAACTCCAACGTCAAGTCAGTCCTACTGTATGGAGCAGAGACATGGAGGACAACAAAGACCACCATCAAGAAAGTGCAGACCTTCATCAACAGCTGCCTGAGACGAATCCTCCAGATCCACTGGCCCGACACCATCAGCAACGCAGACCTGTGGCAACGTACCAACCAGCTGCCAGCCGAGAATGAAATCCGGCGCAGGAGATGGGGATGGATCGGGCACACCCTGAGAAAGCCAGCCAGCAACATCACAAGGCAGGCACTATCATGGAACCCCCAAGGAAAACGAAAAAGAGGAAGGCCAAGAAACGCCTGGCGACGCGACCTTGAGGCAGAAACCAGGAAGATGGGATATACCTGGAGACAGCTGGAGAGAATAGCCCAGGACAGAGGACTCTGGCGGACTGTTGTCAGCGGCCTATGCTCCAGGGGGAGTGATGGGTCTGAGTAAGTAAGTAAGTAAGTTCGGGGGGTTACAGAAACATGTATGCAACCTGCACAAAATAAGCTGTTTGAAGTCGGAATGTATTGGCTGAGGCCAGCGAATAGACCTCCTGCAAAACGACAAGCGCAGAGAAAGGCCAGGTACTCTGCACAGCCTACCTAGGGAGGGATCGCAGAGAAGAGAAGAGAAGAGAATAAGAGTTTGACCAGCCAGAATATTCTGCATCCTGACCTCAGCTTTCACTCCATTCATCATTGGACGCCACATATAAAACAAACATGCAACGGTGTCCCACATTTCAAAGAAGCATGTGATTCTTTCAACAGCAAGGGCCAGAGCTTAAGAAAGGCCACAACAGACAAAAGGACACTGCTAGGTCTGACAGTTTCAGGAGTGAAAAATGCTTTAAGATCGACGGAGACACTTCAATTTGAAATATCAACAGGAAAGTCAGGAACCACACATTCCCTCCACTCCAGTACACACGGTGGTCTCAGAAATTACAGATCAAAATGGAATTACCGATCAGAGAGATAGGGAGAGAGAGAGAGAGAGAGAGAGAGAGGAGAGATGAGAGAGAGAGAGAGAGAGAGAGAGACAGACAGACAGACAGACAGACAGACAGACAGACAGTCAGACAGACAGACAGAGAGACAGATAGAGAACATAATATCGCATTTGAAATTTAAAAAAACATAAAGAGCTGGTTTCCTCTGTAAAAGGCTGTTCCCTCCACGCCTTATTATTCTTACGCTCATCAACTAAACAAATCATTCCAAATGACCATCTCCTTTCAAAGACTAACCTTTCATTGTTTTCACTGAATCAACATCAACAGAAATGAACTGACGACAAACAGTAGAAAAACACCGAGAATTCTACTGAAACAGAAACAAAATGATAGAAACTAAGAGGGATATGAACAAAGACAGCACCCCCTTCCCCCCTCTCCAGAAAAAAATAAAGCAAATAAGAAAACTTCTACTTAACAAGAAAAAAATAAAGCAAAATCAAGAGATAACTAGGACTATGAAAGCAGAAAAAAGACCTGAAGGGGGTGACAGGAAGAAAAGGAACAAGACAAAAACAAAGAGAGGGCTAGAAAAGATGATATTCCTAGCACAGAATTTCCAGAAGGTGGGAATGCTATTTGTACTGACAGGCCTACGGTATCCTTATGGGGGATGGGGGATGGATAAGTATTGTGACCAGACAGAGCACACACCAATGGTCTGAAACCCTTTTTACCATCATTTTTCCTAATAAAGTTGATAACATTATCATCAACATACGCCAGCTCTGTCTGTCTCAATCCAAATACCAGTGGAGTGGCTGGCAGTAGAGAGTTGACTACCAAAGTATAGGTTTGTTTTCAGCACACAATAACGGACGTTTTAATGATCATTTAGGAATTTGATTTTAAAAAAAAACAACAGCTCAAGAGTATGTAGTTTTACTGTCTTCATCAACCATAATCAATTCTTGACTTCGTGGAATCTATGAGCTTTGACAGACAAGATCTGTGTGAAGAGGACTCTTTGGGCCAGAAAGGCCACAGACACAAGGGGCGAGTGAGCTATACGAGTTTTTTTTTAAGTTGTTCTTTTTTCCAAAAAAACATTGTACGTGTATCTAAGATTTGTTAATGAATCATGACACGTTGTGAAATCAGGGTCTTGAAAATATGATGACGTGACTGTAAGTTCTTACGAGCTTCTTGTTGACTCCCTTTCTTTCACTGTCATTGTCACTGTCATCATTCCATATCATATCCTCATGGGAAGTTCGTTGTCCTTATATCTGTGCTGATCTCCTAAGCACACATGGATCTAAGCGTGTGCAAAACATTCCTCCATGCCATGGAGCATTTATCTAATAACTGTTTTCTTTCAGAATAGCATGGAAAGGGTATCACATATTTTCCAGCGAAATGGAAGACATCAGAAAGAAAAAAAGCTATATGATCTGAAAACAGAAAATGAGAGCAAGGCAAAGGAGAGGGTAGGAAGAGGAGTAAGCATCCCATAGATGATCAGTCAACAGCTGAACGATCCTCGGGCTCCTTTTGATACTGCTTCAAGCCAGACATAAAACAGCGACATGCAAGTTGTTGATGCCAGGTTATCTATCACCACAGAATACTGACAGCCCTTGGTGGACTCCTGACGCTGTGTACATAATAAGCAAACACCAGATGTATGCAGTCAAGTCAAAAACACTTTAATCATCCCATGAAGGGCAATTACAATATTATGTGTATGTATGCATGACAGATTGTAGGCTGAGTGTTTCAGAGAAACTTTTTAGAGCAGACACAAGTGGTATGACATTAACAGAACATAGAGGGGGGAAAAGCAAAACTCTGAAAAAATGTACGTTCTGAATGACCTGCTCTTTTGCTTTCATGTCTTCTCATGGGTTTAACATTATTATTATTATATATTTTCACGTCTAGACGCAGAAAAAGTCATCGTGGGGTGCTAGACTAGGCAGGCTTGGTGCCAAAGACTCTTTGTGCTGCATGTACAAACTTCTGTAGAGGAGCAATGGTGGCAGACATGTTGACAAGAAGCGCCATTAGGATACCGACACAGTTTAAGTCTGCACCCATCAGCAGCTTGTGGTCCAGGTCAGTGTGTCACTAACCAGACAGGACAGCAAAAGCTCCACTTCACTACAGACACTTTGTCTCAGAATGTAGAGAGGGAGTGGAGGTAGCAGGTCAGGATGGCAGGAGGAGATATTCTGATTCCCATGATTTCATCGTGTATAGGCCATTGCCCCTCATGAAAGGGCGTATATAGCAAACACACAAGAGCATCAAATTTACATATGAATACAACCACTAAGCAATAAAGATAGTTGAAAAACTCAAGATAACAATGTTACACGCAATGTAAAGGCCTCGAAAAGTAGACTGACAAATGTCTAGCAGCTTGTTCATATTTTGAGGCCATAAGTAATGCAAATCGAAACTGGCTTGGGAATTATAAAACTTCAGTGGTATATACTGTTCTCGCAGTTCCCTGAAAGTTGGGCAGCGCATAACAAAATGAAATTTGTTTCCAATATCTTGTTTACATACATGGCATAAGATATCAGCCCCACTGTGTCATCTGTAAAGGTACTTGTTTACTGTGATTTCAGATATACACAGTCTAAATCGCACCATTCCATGCTTGAAATGTCTATCAATTCTCAACAAAAAAGAAGTTGTTTCATCAGGCAAAGTACAAAATATTGTATGGAAATAAAATCTTTCACTATTATTGAGATAAAAATTCCAATCTTGTCGTCAGCTGCACGAAATCATTGACAAGAGAAGGCAGATAGGTATGGGAAGAGAGAGAGAGAGAGAGAGAGAGAGAGAGAGAGAGAGAGAGAGAGAGAGAGAGAGAGAGAGAGAGAGGAGAGAGAGAGAGAGATGAGAGAGAGAGAGAGAGAGAGAGAGCGAGAGAGAGGAGAGAGAGAGAAAGAGAGAGAATGAATCTCTGAATTTATCTTTTTTTTAAGGGTAACAGAATAACTATGCACATACTTTTTTTCATCCAGCCCCTGAGAGAGAGAG
>CM054145.1:26470642-26473142 GCA_028751875.1 Rapana venosa | reverse complement strand
TCCCAGACAGGAACGACTTTTGCAGCCAATTCTACGCTAACAACTTTCAAATACCGATGCTTCGATTGACACAGACACAATGGATGGACGTTGACAGTAATCTCATTCATCCTATCAGGAAAAGTACGACTGGAAGAACACTAATCCTGTCAGCTTCTGTCTGTCTGGCGACAGTATTTGTTCACCCCCTTGTAACCAAACAAACCATGGACAGGGAAGGTTCTGCTCCGATGAGCATGAACTATTGGTGACACAGGAGATGCAGACCAGTGTGTTTATTTTCTTGGTCCTTCTGGTCTCCTAATCTGAGGGCTCACTGTCTTCCACAGCACCTTTCCTGGATGACTCAGCGTGGACGGAGCTCCAAATGAAAGGACTATACACAGATCCATCCCCAGCCCTGTTTCCCATTAATTTGAAAAATCCAATAACCCGTTCCCTCCTCCCCCCTCTCTTTCCTTCTTTCGTTTATCGTCCTCAGACGTTTTCCAAATGCGTGTCTGGTATTGATTGGGAGTTTTGTGGTGCAGTCTTCTTCTGGTATTTTCTCTCTTTTTTGTCAGTCTCTCTTGATTGTCACCTTTTTTTCTTGCTTGTTTTGATATTCTAATATTAGTTCTACATTTGTTCACTGTCTGTTTCATAAGTTTACTTTTGTTGGTGCTTCCTCGGAGAAGGGAACAGGATAGCTCAGTGGTCAGAGCACCTGCTCACCCCAAGCTAAAGTTAAGCAGCATTGAGCGTGGTTGCCTTGTGCAGAGGTGACCATTCATGCAGCTAGGTTTCAGTACAGCCCGCCAGTTCATCCAGCTGTAAAGGGATACCTGCCTTCTTTAGGGACAGGAAAGGTAAACACCCTCTCCAAACACACCTAGATAACATCCTGCACATCAAAGTAGGCTAGTTGCGCAAGCTTTGGAAGATGACTTTCCCTGTTCCATGACAGATATTCAACAAAGATTTTACAATAATCTGTCCTAAGAAGGTAGTTCAGATGATACAGACGAAGGCAACAGATTCTTCAGATCAGAGAGTGTCCATTTAACAAATCAGGCCACAAAGCACTTGAATTTGAACACCGCCCACCTTTCGTCTAATATCACTAAGAGTGAAAAGACGTTAAATCAAAAGAAGAAGAAGAAGAACAACAACCGCCCACCTTGAAGATGCAGAAAATCCACAGTATCAATCTGCTACATCTGAATAGCAACACACTGACCTGATTTTAGATTTCATAATTCTATACACTAGAAACAGAGAACTATTTCCTCTACCAAAGGATTACAAGCTTAGAACTAAAGAACGATCTTACTTACCCAGAATTGCAGTTTCTGCAAGTATCCTGTCTGCCCTAACCGCCACGACGGAAACTATGTGAGTTAAGCAGGAGTCTGCACATGCATCATGAGGAATGTCTGGCACCAAGTCTCTCCACTCTGGCATCAGACGATTGCTTTTCCTGCACCTGAAAAGGAAAAAAATATGAATGAAAGATAGATGAGAGGAAAGGGAATGCAAGTCAGCAACGTTTTGTGTTCTTCAGAAGTACGCTTGTTTGTGGCTTTTTGCTGCTCTGTTTATGGGCCGACATCTGTACTCGTTTCTGTAGAGCTTTTCTCAGACGCCTTGTCTCCATTTTTTCATGAATACAATTACCCAGTTTTATGCCGCCGCATAACGAATGATGATGATGATGATGATGATGATAATAATAATAATAATAATGTATGGAATTTATATAGCGCTGAATCTTGTAAAATCTTGATAGTTTTCCCATAGAGAGCTAACAGTTTCATGCTGCCACAAGATCACCCAGTAATGGAGAACCTGCACATTCTGAGCTGTATGTTGAATGCTGAATATCGAAACCTGTTAGAAGTTTACGTAATGATGCCATAAATCAATCACCTGCAGGATGACATTTTCTCCCTTCCTCCCCACCTTCCTCTTAAGTGCAGGTCGTTAGGACATTGCCCTAAGAAGGTAGGTAACCTTCACTCTGGTCTACCTCTGAGAACTGAAGTAAATTGGCCACAGGCGGCTCACTGTAAGTGGCTTTTTGAAATACTCTTCTGTGCATCATCAACACTAGCTGTTGTTCCATGATTCTGATTCCATACAACCTGCCTTTACAGGGACTGCAGCAATCAGAACTGTGCATTTAGGACAAGTCAACACTATCTTTTCGTGCCTACACACAGGTGTGTACTCGTTAACAAGCACACAAGCTGACATGTTAACACGTGCACGTACACACGCACATGCTTACTGTCCCGTTCTAGTATCACCAAATGTAGACAGAAAGGAAACTAACGTCAGACCACAGGTGTACAGTTTGTCCTGTCACACTAGCTTGGTCTTCTCTTACAAATAAACAAGCTGTAGTCAGGGGAGCTGTCTGTTCTGGTGAGCAGTCACTTGGAGAGGTACAATAGCCAGCCACAGACTACTGTGTGTTTTCTTCTTCCTTCTGGTCTCTGAATGTGTTGGCTCACCGTCT
>CM054145.1:26455642-26465642 GCA_028751875.1 Rapana venosa | reverse complement strand
TCTATAAACGGAGCACCCGTCACTGTTCCACAAACGTTGACCCAGTTCTGCCATCTACAATCAATCTTTCTCTTTTTATCTATAATCAATCAGTCTTTGACCCAGTTCTTTCCAAAAGCTTTTCCTTCTGTACGTCTGCTTCTCTCTCTCTCTCTCTCTCTCTCTCTCTCTTCTCTCTCTCTCTCTCTCTCCTCTCCTCTCTCTCTCTCTCTCTCTCCCCCCTCTCTCTCTCTCTGTCTCCTCTGTCTCTCTCTTTCCCTCTCAAATTACAAAATTTTCCAGGACATTCTTTTTTGTCACATAGTAACTTTTCTCGTTAAATGTGGTCCGATTTTGTTGTTGTCAAGACTGTTTCATTTAAGATAGTTTGCTTCTGGTTAACAAGTTCTTTCTGTAGAAGCATTCTTTCAAAAAATCACGTCAGTACGACTTTATGCTTGTCTTACAATAGATGATGATGATGACGACGACGATGATGATGATCATGATGAGACGCCGACGACGACAATGATGATGAGGAGGAGGACGACAACGACAATGATGATGATGATGATGATAGAGAAGGAAGAGTTTCATTAGTTGGATTGCTAGAGAATGCTGCCTCTGTGATAAAAAGATAAAGATGAGGACGACGACCACGATGATGACGATCATCATCATCATCGTCATTGTCGTCGTCGACGTCATCGTCGTCATGATCATCACCATGATCATGATTATGATGGTGATAAAAAGGAGGAGGAGGGATAGAAGAAAAAAAAAAGACTCCTGTTAATGGATAATGACAGACTAGCATCTCTGTCTTTGTCAGCTCTGAACGAATTTTTTTAAAATGTATATTTCTTTAATTTGGTGAAGACAAAGCCAAACACGTCATATTATGCGGGGAGCATGAACTAGTTATCTGCGATGTTTATTTCCTATTTATGTGTCGGGATTTCCAACGGCTCTTTGTCTCCCCACCCTAAAATAACACACCCCCCTTCCTTCTCTATCCTCACCATTTTCTTCACCCACTTGTTCGCTCGGTCATTCACTCCATGCTCTGTGGTACAAGTGGAGGGAGGGAGGGAGGGAGGGGGGCGACACAAGCATCTTTCCTTATCAGCTAAAAAAAAACCTACAGGCGGGTAGTCTGATAATGAAAATGATGAGGCAAAAGGCGCCCTGTTATCGTCCTCTTGATTAGTCTCCTCTTCCGGTGCTGGACAGGAAGTTCCGGGTCACGCCAGAGTTCAAAGACTGTCCCCCGCTTCCTGTTTCCGGTGAGAAGAAGACCGGCACAGGTGCAAGTCTCTTTATAAATGGCGGTTTATGGTGGAAGGGGGACTGAAAAGAGACTGTTGTGTGCTAGGGCCGAGCCTGTCTATCTCCCAGACTTGGTTTTCCAACCATCAAAAGGAATTAATTAGAGGGGTGTGGTAGAGTGCGTACAGGTAAATCACAGCTTTCTCCTCTTTTTAAAAAAAATTGAAAGTGGGCTCCTATCCAGTTGTTAAAAAATGCCAATCACTTCTCTCTCTCTCTCTCTCTCTCTCTCTCTCTCTCTCTCTCTCTCTCTCTCTCTCTCTCTCTCTCTCTCTCTCTCGTTTGTGTGTGTGTGTGTGTGTGGTGGTGAGAGGAGAGAGAGATGAATAAGAAGAAAAGTAGTAGTAGCAGCAGCAGCAGCAGCAGCAAGAAAGAAGAGGAGGAGGAGGAGGAGGAGAAGAAGAAGAAGAAGAAGAAGAAGAAGAAAGACAGAAAGACAGAAAAGAAAGACAGAAAGAAAAAGAAGAGGTGAAATAATAAGATCATAAGGGGCTTATATTTTTCTGTCATATTCAAACGTGAAATTGATGAAGTTTACACGAATCATAGGAGATCTTTTTACCTAAGCTTATGTAAAATTTCAAGGAAAGAGCATAGTAAGGAACGAGATGCCAGTTCCAGTGCTTTCATCATCTCGTCTTAAGCTTCTGATTTTTTTTTTGAGCTGTTCTGTTCCATCAGAGCTTTTTAAGAATTTTCTGCATTTAGGAACACCAAAAACACTGTTTTTTTTTGCTTTAAAATTTACCCGGACTGGTATTATCTACTCATCCGAAAGACTAGCGCCAAGACCTACCACTCATGGTCTAATGGATGGGGAGAAAAATTTCCGGCACAAACGGGTAAGAACGCGGACAGATCAGACCCGGACTTTTACAGCTTTCTAGACAGGCGCGATCAGACACGATAACCACAGACAAAAATAAGACTCATAAGGGACTCACTTTTTTTGTTCATCAGTTTAAACGATGAAATTGATGAAAGGTTTACACGAATCATATGGAATCTTTTACCTAAGCTTATGTAAAAAATGTCAAGGAAAGAGCATAGGTAAGAACTGAAGATGCCAGTTCCAGTGTTTTCATCATCTCGTCGTTAATGTTCTGCAGTCTGATAGGTTTTGACCTCCCTTCAAAGCATTCTACACTTAAGAGAGTGAGTATTCTTTCATTAAAAGAACACCAACAAAACCAACATCTTTTTTGCTGTAAATATTTACCTGCATAGACAAGGTACATTCTAAAGTCTTCGGTCTCTATACGTTTTGGTTTACAGCCATTTTCAATGGATATTTTGATGATAATAATAATAATAATGTATGGAATTTATATACCGCTGAATCTTGTTAAGCAACAAATCAAAGCCCTCAAATGAGAGTGAGAGAGAGAATGAGAGAGTGAGAGAGAGAATGAGAGAGTGAGAGAGTGAAGAAGAGAGAGAGAGAGAGAGAGAGAGAGAATGAGAGAGAGAGAGAGAGAGAGAGAGAGAGAGAGAGAGAGAGAGAGAGAGAGAGAGAGAGAGAGAGAGAGAGAGAGAGAGAGAGAGAAGCAGTGACCACCTTTTCCACTGCTACCCAGGGCCTCCTGGCCAGATGAATTTTCCCCGGTCACATTTTTTCCCCACATGTTAATTAATTAAGAGGACAATAAAGTAAAATCTTGTCTGCAAACCTGGTCCTGATTCTCTGTGCACACAACCTTGCTTTTTTTAGTTGGAAAAATCTCTGGTATGCTGCATCACTGCCTCCTGTCCTATGTGTTTCTGTTCAAAGAAACAATTAAGTTTCCTTCCTTGGAAAACTAAAACATCAAAACAGGGGGTGTGGGGGTGAGAAGCCACACACACACACTGGCAGACAAGGGAAAAATAAAAAGAAAGTTCAGTCCAGGCCTTGACAAGACAGCAGTGGCTGCACTGCCTATTTCGGAAGTCCCAACATCCATGTCTCCAGCAGACGGCGCCATTGTCGTCACATGCTGCTGAAGGTGTCCACCTCGGGAGCCATTCGTACCCAGTAGCCGATCTCGGCATCATGGATGTGGTTGTAGAGCGCCATCTTGGCCTGCTGATAGGCCTGGGCCTTGGCCTGGCCGTAGAGAGGGGCCATCTGTGCGTGGGGCATGATCTTCTTGCACAAGTTCAGGAAGCGATGAAACATCTGCTTCTTGCACAGAATGCTGCAGCCATCCTCCGTGTATGTCCTGGAACCCCTCACAGGTCGGCCAGTGAAGCAGTCGGTGACCTCCACAACGTCACCCGCATGATCCTTGACCCAGTTGAGCCCTGTGGGGGTGACCTTGCCCTGGTTCGGGTAGTAGTTGTGCAGGGTGAAGGTCAGGGTATGCAGCATGGGGTGATTGTGGATAAACGGCGGGGGGATTTCACTTCTGATGTTATCGTAGAGACGACAGCAGGCCGCACGGCTCAGGTGGCCATGGTCAAAGTCTGAGCCCATAGTGACGGAGGTCAGATAGAGGGGTGGCATAATGACGGACAGCAGCGCCCCTGCAGGCCCAGCACCTTCCATTGCAGCAGCTTGTCGCTGGACGACATGATGTTGCGCGCCCCCTCCCCCTCCTCCGTCTCTCCATAGGCCAGGATCTGTTCATAGCTCTGCACCTGGGGGGGCTGTACCACCTGGCTCTGTACACTGCCCCACACACCATCCTCGTCACAGATTTTAAGGACAGACGGATGATAATTCAATTACTGTGCAGAACTTGATAGGAATAGATTTATACAAAATTCCAACATATCCCAGTATATTATTCAGTCTAGTAATTCAATTCTGAAATGTTTTATCGGACAAGATAAACTGGTTTGCATTTGTTCCAAACATTCCCTTGATTTTATTTCTCTTCATTTATACAAAATATTATTTTCTTTAAAAGATATTTCATATTGCCACTTTCTCCGCACATTTTATCATTTGTATTTTCAGATTTTTGTTATTCCTAATTGTCCAAATATAAACAAATGCAAAGACTATTCCAAGAAATTCAAGTCAAAGGTGTTTTTCTAATTTATCTTTTATTTCGAGGATAATGGAATAAGCACTCATGTGCTTTTTTTACATCCAGTCCCCGTGTGTATGCGGTTTTGTAAATTTTGTCATCCGTTCCCACCGGCACACAATGACCTACTCTTACGAAAAGCGAAAAAGGATTTAACGTGTACGCAAGATGGGGAGAGTGGAGTCTGCACCGATGTTAACTCCAGGGGAAAATATCCCCTTGAACGGGAATTGAACCCGGGTCGTCAGATTGCGAGCGCAATGTTCTAACCACTAGGCTAGAGAGAGAGAGAAGAGGAGAGAGAGAGAGAGAGAGAGAGAAGAGAGAGAGAGAGAGAGAGAGAGACAGACAGACAGAGACAGACAGAGAGACAGAGAGATAGAGACAGACAGAAGGAGACAAAGAGACAGGCAGATTGACAGACAGAGAAAGGCAGACAGACAGACAGACAGGCAGATTGACAGGCAGACAGACAGAGAAAGGCAGACATGCAGACAGACAAAGAGACAAACAGATTGACAGGCAGACAGACAGAGAAAGGCAGACAGACAGACACAGAGACATACAGATTGACAGACAGACACTAGACAGAGAAAGGCAGACAGACAGACACAGAGACAAACAGAGAAGACAGACACAGAGAGAGAAGACAGAGAAAGCAAAGTTCTTGCAGTTCTCGCCACAGAGCAGCAGAGCAGAGCAGAGAGGACAGGCCCCACCCGGGTGTCCTGTTTCCATGATCTGCACCAACCAGCTGACCTGACTACCCCCTAAGCTGGGAAGGGAAGAGATAGATAGCTGCAAAGATACACCTTACGTCTTCTACTTCTTCTTGTTGTTGTTGTTATTGCTGTTGTTGTTGTTGTGTTGTTGTTGTTGTTGTTGTTTCTTCTTCTTCTTCTTCTTCTTCTTTTCTTCTTCTTCTTCTTCTTCTTCTTCTCTTCTTCGTCTTGTTGTTGTTGTTGTTGTTGTTGTTGTTCTTCTTCTTCTTCTTCTTCTTCTTCTTCTTCTTCTTCTTCTTCTTCTTCTTCTTCTTCTTCTCCTTCTTGTTCTTCTTGTTCTTGTTCTTCTTGTTCTTCTTCTTTGTCAGAAGATAAGATGAAAAGAAAGGAGAAAGAAGGAGACCCTTCTTAATGGAAATGAAAGAAAGAAAAAATAAAGAAAGATAGACAGACAGGTAGATAGATAGATAGATAGATAGATAGATAGAGAAGTCAGACAGACAGATAGATAGATAGAGAAGACAGACAGACAGATAAATAGATAGATAGGTAGATAAATAGATATATAGATAAATAGATAGAGAAGACAGACAGACAGACAGATAGATAGATAGATAGATAGATAGATAGATAAATAGATATATAGATAAATAGATAGAGAAGACAGACAGACAGACAGACAGATAGATAGATAGATAGATAGATAGATAGTAGATAGATAGATAGATAGATAGATAGATAGATAGATAGATAGATTTTTAAAAAAGAGTGCCATAAATAAAGGAAAGAGAGAAAGAAAGAGAAAGACAAAAAAAAACCACGAACATCACTATCACTTTCTCCTCTTCCTCCTCCCCCTTCTTTCTTATCTCCCCCTCCTCCTCCTCCTTGTTCTTTAGCTGGTGCTGCTGGAACCTGCTGTTGCTTTTCCTCCACCACTTTTTCCCCTTACTCTTTATGGTTTTCATCATCATCGTGTCTTAACCTGTACACTCCTTCACGTTCCCTCCGCTCTGCTGCAGATACCTTGCGCCTACGAATACCTAGATTCAACCAATCCACCGTTGGCCGCTGCTCTTTCTCTATTTCGGTCCATCGACCTGGAATGAGCTCCCTCTCTCTCTTCGCCAGAAGCCTAGATATGACACTTTTAAATCCAGCCTCAAGACATATTTATTTCAAACCTAAGATTTTCCCCCCTCCTGTTTCATATCACAACTATCCCACCTTCACTAACCCATTGTCCTATCACCCTGCTAAAGTATATGACCTGTGTGTGTGTGTGTGTGTGTGTGTGCTTTTGAAAAACATTTGACTATTGCAATTTTATTTCATAGATTTGGTCTGCAGCGTACCATGTTTGTAATATCTGTTTGCTTAAACTATTGATTATTTGTGATTGATTGCATGACTGGGTAAAATTAGGTTGAATGCATGCGCTTTGATTTGTCTTTGCAATATATAGCGCTATATAAGTTCCATTTATTATTATCATCATCGTCGTCGTCGTCGTCGTCGTCGTCGTCGTCGTCATCATCATCATCATCATCATCATCACGTCTTCTTCATTTCCTGTTGTTTCAAAGGATAAGAGGGCATCTAAGAGTACACAGACTAGCTGTCTTATGACCAAGCAATCGGAAATCTCCGCTGGTACGTTAATATAATCAACAACAACACGAACATACTAGATCTACGATGTTTTTTCGTTGTTTTTTTGCTTTATTCTTTGGACGCATGTAGAGGGGGTGGGGTGATGGTGGTGGGGGGTGTCAGGTGGCAAATGGTGGTGTACTTGTGCTGGGAAAAATGGTGGTAGTGAGAGGGGTGGGATGGGGTGGGGGGTGGAGGGTGATCAGCCAAGCTTAGTAATACTTTAATGAAGGGTACACTATTATATCAACAGCGATTGTGGCACTTTGTTTCGACAGTTAGTTTGGAAATTGGAATAGGGAGATGGCGATGTAGTTTCAAGAAAAAAACAACTTTGTTTGACAGTTAGCTTGGAAACTGACCTGCAATTTGACAATTCACTTTAAAGAAACCACCGTATTTGACAATTAGCCTGGAAATTGAATTGAAGAATGGCGATGCATTTTTGAAAAAAAAACACCCACACCCTTATTTCACAAGTGTCTTGGCAGTTGAATGAAAAAACAGTCAAATACTTTAAAGAAACCGCTGTGTTTGAGAGTTAGCCTGAAAACTGAATACAAGAATGGCGGTGGACTTCAAAGAAATGACTCTATTTTGACGGTAAGCTTGCAACTTCAATTAAAGAACAGTGATGTACTGTAAAGAAACTATTTGACAGGGTGTTTTTTTGGCAATGTGATTTGAAAAAAATAATAGCCACGCACTTTAGAGACATCACTTTATTCCATAGCCTTTCACTTTAAAGAAAACACTTCATTTTACAATGTTCTTGGCAGTGTACACTGAAAAATAGCAATGTACTTCTTTATTTGACAATTCTCTTAGATTGAAAAATAGCGATATACTACTTAATTTGACAATTCTCTTGGCGGTGTACATTGAAAAATAGCGATGTACTTCTTTATTTGACAATTCTCTTGGCGGTGTACATTGAAAAATAGCGATGTACTTCTTTATTTGACAATTCTCTTGGCGGTGTACATTGAAAAATAGCGATGTACTTCTTCATTTGACAATTCTCTTAGATTGAAAAATAGCGATGTACTACTTTATTTGACATCGACGATTTTCTTGGCGGTGCACATTGAAAAATAGCGATGTACTTCTTCATTTGACAATTCTCTTGGCAGTGTACATTGAAAAATAGCGATGTACTTCTTCATTTGACATCGACAATTTTCTTGGCGGTGTAGATTGAAAAATAGCGATGTACTACTTTATTTGACAGTTCTCTTGGCGGTGTAGATTGAAAAATAGCGAGGTACTACTTTATTTGGCAACTTTCTTGGCAGTTTACATTGAAAAATAGCGATGTACTTCTTTATTTGACAATTCTCTTGGCAGTTTACATTGAAAAATAGCGATGTACTTCTTTATTTGACAATTCTCTTGGCAGTTTACATTGAAAAATAACGATATACTACTTCATTTTACAATGTTCTTGGCAGTGTACATTGAAAAATAGCGATGTACTTCTTTATTTGACAATTCTCTTGGCAGTTTACATTGAAAAATAGCGATATACTACTTCATTTTACAATGTTCTTGGCAGTGTACATTGAAAAATAGCGATGTACTTTAAAAAAACCCCTGCTTACTTTGACAATTTTCTTGGTATAGTGTACATTGAAAAATAGTGTTGCACTTTCAAAAAAAATCCCTACTTTTTTTCCACAATTTTCTTGGCAGTATATATATATATATATATATATATATATATATATATATATATATATATATATATATATATATTTTTTTTTTTTTTTTTTTTTTAAACATAGCCATGCACTTGTAAAGAAACTGCTTTATTGGATAATCAGGCTAGAAGGAAGCTGAGGTGAAGACTCGCGGGCCCTGCACTTTCAAGAAACAGGATCTACATGTGTGTGTGTGTGTGTGTGTGTGTGTGTCTGACAACTCTCCAGGAAGCTAGCTGAACCAAAGAATGGCAGTGTCCAGTAATGAGGCCTCCTCTTATCTGCTTGGAGTGATGGTAAGGAAACTGGTCCTTTCTTTTTTTTTTTTTTTTTTTTTTAGAACAAATCGTGCGTCAGCAAGTCATGACGTAAATATAATACCACACGGGCCTTTTTGTGTCATGGAAAATTACCAGCTGAACGGGAAAAAAAAAGAATTTAGAAATAGTAGTTGTACACGAACTCGCCCTAAGGTTATGCAAGTGTCGTCATGGGGTGTGTGTGGGGGGGGGGGGGGGGGGGGGGGGAGTTGGATTAGCAGGTTAATGATAAATCCGTAATCGGCGCGGTCGCTCGCCCCAAGCTAAAGTTAAGCGGCGTTGAGTGCTGTTGCCTCGTGGATGGGTGACCGTTCGTATGCCTTGGCTTCAGTACAGTCGGTCACTCCCCTAGTTCACCCAGCTGTAAACGGGTACCCGCTCTCTTTTAGAGCCAGGGAAGGTAAAGCAGCGAAGGAAGAGGAGATGGTCGCCGCCACCCTCAAGATGCTGGCCCCTAGAGAAGCTGAGGTGTCTGGCACTCTTTTCCCCAACAACTGCAGAGGATTTATGACGACACCTTTGCCTGTCCTAGATTAGGACAAGAGCAAAGGAACACCACAAGAGTGACCCAGCAGCCGTGGCTGTGCAGGCCTTCGGTGTCAGTGGCTTGATGGTGACCTAACATTGAGACAGCTCCCTGAGGATTCCTTGCCTGAGGATAGGACAGGGCGAACCCAGGTATAGGGGAATTGATTGCCAGTGTTTTATTCGTTACTGGCCTTAACCCCTAATGATGGGGGTAATATGAACATCAACATCATACGCACATTTCATATCATGAGGTAATATTAACATCGTACAAGTAGCTATAGTATGGGATAACGTGAGCATCATATATACACACAGTTTATATTTTGTAGCCGAGTAATTTCACAAATAAACTGTATAAAATATCAGAACACACACACGTATATACAAGCTCGCGCGCGCGCGCACACACACACACACACCGCGCGCGCGCACGCACACACACACACACACACACACACACACACACACACACACACACACACACACACACACACTGTGTCTCTCACTGCCATTCTGTTTAGATTCTTTCTATCATGAAAAATCTCATTTTTTCACTTTCTTTTATCCTTTTTATGTTCTTCCACTTCTTTCCTTTTTTTCATTCTTTCTTTCATAAAATATCTCCCTTTTTCGCTTTCTTTTCATCCTTTTTGTTCTTTCAGTAGTTCTTCTTCTTTTTCTTCTTCTTCTTCTGTTTCTTCTTCTTTTTCTTTTTCTTCTTCTTCTTCTTCTTCTTCTTCTGCTTCTGCTTC
>CM054145.1:26435642-26450642 GCA_028751875.1 Rapana venosa | reverse complement strand
GGTCGGGGGTAGCCAAGGGGACGGTGGCATATGCTAAATTCTCATCACTGGTGAACCTCAGAGCTCTAGCTGACGAAGGAGGAGAATATCCGAGTTCACCGCCCCCAGCCATACCTTAGAATTCATTGTCTTGTAGTTTCAAGGTTGGGGGTGGGGGTACAGGTACGGGATAGCCTAGTGGTTAGAACATTGCGCTCGCAATCTGACGACCCGGGTTCGATTCCCGTTCAAGGGGATATTTTTCCCTTGGAGTTAACATCAGTGCAGACTCCACTCTCCCCAAAAGTCCTTCGGATGAGGCCCCGTGTACGAACGAACGCAGAACATCTTGCGCACACGTTAAATCCTGTTCCGTTTTTCGTAAGAGAGGCCATTATGTGCCGGTGGGAACAGATGACAGAATTTACAAAACCGCATACAGACGGGGACTGGATGTAAAAAAGCACATAAGTGCTTATTCCATTATCCTCGATATAAAAGAATAAAATAAAATAAATAAATAACTAAAAGATTGGAAGTCCACGGGAGCGTATCAATGTTTGGCTGCCGAAGGGCCACCAGCTAGTAGGACCCTGCACTGCTGTAGGGTCACTGCTGTAGGTTGTTAGGTGGTACCTGTCCTGGGTGATCGTGACTTGGATGCTTAGTGCAAAAGAATAAACAGCTTTCTGTTTGTTCTGTCATGGAAGCCGCTAGTAGCGTTAGCCTAAACTGACTAGGACATAGATCGATATAAGATATTAAAGGTATATACTACACTCTTACTACTCGCAGGACTGGACAACAGAGAACAAAAGGCACAAAAGCAGAGAGAGAGAGAGAGAGAGAGGGAGGAGGAGAGAGAGAGAGGAGAGGAGAGAGAGAGAGAGAGAGAGAGAGAGAGAGAGAGAGAGAGATAGAGAGAGGAGCAGAGCAAACTTTTAATGGCCTTTGCATAGACATGACTGTAAATGAACAATAGGTTGAGAATTGACATAGAAATGACGTCATTTCTTCTGGCCATTCTTCCTGATAGTTCCAGAACATTACCTTCACTACGAGAAGCAGGGCTTTGTCGTGAGTCTTCACTGCATTTCCAAACCACCCCTTCATTGTTATGTCTGTCATCATTTCAAAAATCCCGAGATGAATATCAAACTGTCGTGCGTCACTCTCCGTTTTCCCCCCAGGCTGAAATCTTTAAGGGAAGGCTCATAGCAGCAATAAACCAGGGCCAGCAGGTTATTGCACTCCAGCAAGCCAAGCTTGGCTTTTGTGGAAAGCTTTAGCCTAGATGGTAGTTCAGTGTGGGAAACCTACACAGAATCCCTCAGGCCGGTTTCATGAAAGCACGGCTGTGTCCCTGTTAGTGCCCTTTCTGGTATGCTGACCGAGATTTGTCATCCGCCAAACAACTGAAATTAAAAAAGTTCCACGTGTGAGAATTGTAACCCACACGCGATTGTAGTCGGCAAACAGCGTAAAAGATAAAAGTGTCCCATAACCTATGCGGTCGCTGGAGAGCGAGATGTCAGACATCTCAGCTTCTCCAGAGGCCAGCATATTGAAGGAGCCCTTCTCCCTCTGGCTTCTTTACCTTCCCTGACCCTAAAGAGGGCTGGTACCCATTTACAGCTGGGAGAACTGGGGGACTGTACTGAAGCCAAGGCGCGCAAACGGTCACCCATCCGCTTGGTAACTACGCTCAATGCTGCTTAACCTTGGCTTGGGGAAAGCGAGTGCTCTGACTACCCAAAGCTATCCCTTTCCACGGAGAAAACTGAACCGTTTTCTGAAACTGCAGTAAAAGGTCAGTCTTAGGTCTTAGGTCACTTCCCATGAAGCTGGATTTTTAAAGTAAGTAAATCATGCTTTCACTCCATTAGAGAGCGAAAAGGGACATAATCATCTCCGCGTAGTAATTATAGATCTGACTGCTTCAGGCCGTGTGCCGTAACCCTACTACAAGTCGAGATGCCAGTACCGCCATAGCTCTTCCTCTCTGATCTTGTTTTTCATGACTTCTCTCATTAGGAGCGTGTTGGGTTGTGTTGTATTGTATTGTATGGTATACCACTTTCGGTCACGGCAGACTTCTCTGTATAAAATTCAGGCTGTTTTCCCTGGGAGAGCGCGTTGCCACAAGTGCAGCGCTACCCTTAAAACTAAAGATTTATATGCGTATGTGTATGCTTGCTTTTTTGTTCTACGAAATCTTGCCAGGGACAAATCTGTGTGTGTGTGTGTGTGTATGTGTGTGTGCGCGCGTGCGTGCGTGCGTGTATGTGTGTGTGGGTGTGCATGTTTACGTGCATGCGTGCGTGCGTGCGTGGGTGGAAGTGTGTAGGAGATTACACAGCAGACGTATCGCTCTGAAATATCCACGTCATCAGATTCATTGCGTCATATTCACAATAACTTTATCACAGGTCTTATACGTGCTGTGCTACACAGACGCCACACTCAAAAGCTATTCAGGTTTAGGCAGATGCCATTCACAACGACACCATTTACTACTCATAACTTCGTCTTTAGCTACAAAAACGTTTACAAACTCTCGACATTGCTACACTTTCCGATTCTTTTTTGTTTTGTTTTTGAAAGCTGAAATCTGACATCTCCCTCAGCTCCATGAGGAGTCATTGTGGCACTGCATTGCATTCTTTTCAGGCAGCGTGTCGCGGAACTCGAACCTAGCGGAGCCCATCCTTCTCCAGGTAGCAGGATGCATGCTGGGTATGTTCGTGTCATCCATCTCACCGGCC
The DNA here is from genome assembly GCA_028751875.1 of Rapana venosa. Lineage (NCBI taxonomy): Eukaryota > Metazoa > Mollusca > Gastropoda > Neogastropoda > Muricidae > Rapana > Rapana venosa. The sequence goes on along the minus strand of CM054145.1, from coordinate 26,447,898 downwards.
ATAGCTGGCTTACTCTTCTACAAAAGGTGGATGGGGTTTTGACGCGCGCGCGCGGCGCGCGCGTGTGTGTGTGTGTGTGTGTATGTGTGCAAGATGTTGTGCATTCATTCACACAATTGACATCGGTTTTCAGTACTCATCTGAAGGACATTCAGGGAAGGGGAGTTACTGCCAATATTAACTCTGGGGTGAGGAGAGGAGAGGGGGGGGGGGGGGAGGGCACAGTTGCAAGAACACCTAAGCGTATACTTGAACTCAGTCTTCAGTTGTTGACAAACGACGAGTTGTATGTTCTAACAGCTAGCTATTTCTCCTCATCAGCGCAGGGCAAAAAAGTCTTTGTCGCTCCTTGGTTGAATAACTGTGTGGACTTCTCTCTGTTCTTTTCCGTGTACATTATCACTCGGGAAGAGGAAGGAGAGAGACAGAGACAGAGAGACAGACAGACAGACAGAGACAGCGACAGCGACAATAAGACAGAGACCGACAGGCAGACAGAGAGAGACAGAGACAGCGACAATAAGACAGAGACAGTGGCAGAGACAGGAACTGAGAGAGAGAGAATCACACACACACACACACACACACACACACACACACACACACACACACACACACACACACACACACACGTACAGATTGGGACAAAGAGACACACAGAGAAACAGAGACAGACAGGGTTAGAGAAAAAATGGACGAATGACCGTATAAAAAAATCTTAAATACGCAAAGATAAAGAGACAGAGACAGACAAACAGACGCAGAGACACAGAGAAAGAGGAATAGCATGCGCGCTGCTCTAACGTATCCAGCTTGTCGGATTCATGGCATCATTTCCACCACTTTATCACAGGTCATACACGTGCTGTGTGCCCAGCAAACAGAATCAAGACGTTCCCCAGCCAGAGACAGATTTCATTCACAAGGAACCAATAGTTGACCGATGACTCATCTCTCGTTAGGGGACAGGGTAGCCCAGTGGTTTGAACGTCATGCGTGCCTCTTATAGTAAGCGATGGTGCACAAGAGTTCGAATCTCGTGAGAAACCAAAACAGACCGGGCGCAGAAGTGTTGACAAAGAAACGAAGGCAGCCGGAATGACATGGGCCGAGCTGAAGAGGATCTCCCAAAACCGAGTTCGTTGGAGGGGTACTGTCGCAGCCCTATGTTCCCCAAGGAACCAAGAGGCATAAGTCAAGTAAGTCAAGAGATCTCAATGGATTGGTTGTATACCACTTTTAGTCAGGGCAGATTTCTCTGCGTGAAATTCGGGCAGCTTTTCCCTGGAGAGAGCGGGTCACCACAAGAGCAGCACTAACTATTATTTTATTGTCTCTTCCTGCCTGCATATGCATTTGGTTTCCTATCAGGGTGCCTTTTTTCCACAGACTTTTGCCAGAGACAACTCTTGTTTTGCCGTAGGTTCTATCACATGCACTAAATGAGTATTGCACACGGGACATCGGTTTATCTTCTCATCCGAATGACTAGCACCCAGACCACCACTCAAGGTCTAGCGGAAGGGGAAAAGTTTTCAGCACAAACGGGGATTGAACCACCACATCCTTAAAACCTGGACTTATTGCTTTCTAAGCAGGTAGAACCAAGCAACCACCAAGCTCAGGATCTTCAACTCCAACGTGAAGTCTGTGCTTCTCTACGGGTCAGAAACTTGGCGGTTCATCAACACCAGCTCTTCCAAGATCCAGACCTTCATCAACGGATGTCTCCGGCAGATCCTTCATCTCAGATGGTTCAACAGAGTGCCAAATACCGACCTGTGGATGAGGGCCACCAATCCATCCACATAACCTGCCTGGTTGTTGAGGAGCCAGGTGTCAGAGAGTTCAGCTTCTCTAGGGGGCCAGCATTTTGAGGGCGCCGCCCATCACCTCTCTCTCGCTGCTTTACCTTCCCTGACCCTAAAGAGGGCAGGTACCCATTCACAGCTGGGTGAACTGAGGGACCTGTACTGAAGCCAAGGTGCGTGCACGAACGGTCACCCGTCCTCCAGGCAACTACACTTAAGGCTGCATAACCTTAGCGTGGGGAGAGCCAGAGTGAGTGCTCTGACCGCTGAGCTACCCTGTCCTTGACCTAAACACACACACTCACAAAAATAAGAGTACATCCCTTTTTTTCTATCGAAAACCCATGTTAGAAATAGCTCATTCGTTAGTTATCACAACGTGATATCAGACAGATCATCCCAATAAAAAAAGCGTGATTTTATACGAGTTCTTCCCCCTTAACACTTTCTTGGACAGGAAACCCTGAACAGTGTTGTCTTTTGAACTCGTGCGTGACCGGAAGTTGTTGTTTAGCTCCCCAAGGGGAGAGAAGTCAGCTATCAGAGGGTGACATTGTGTAGTGTGTCATTATGGTCGTCAGCTGATCAGCCAAGATGGCGACCTCCAGAGGCCAGGGCAGGGCAGGGCACAGAGCCAACGACCCAACGACCCAACCATCAGGGAAGCACTGAAGAGAGAGAGCGAGAGAGAGAGAGAGAGAGAGAGAGAGAAGAGAGAGAGAGAAGGACACACACATATGCAAGCATGCACGCACGCACGCACCCGCGCACACACACACCATCACAAGCACACATGCGCGCACGTATGCAAACGTGTGCACACACACATCACAAGCATGCATGCGCAGCATGCACACGCGTGCACACACACACAAACCGGAGGTATGATAGGGCAAAGACAGACACAGAAAGACACGTACAGAAAATGAAACACAGAGAGACAGACAGACAGACAGAAGGCAGAAAGACAGACAGATAGACAGACAGACAGACATACAAACCAAAAGAAACAGAAGTAACAAGAGAGGAAGACAGAGACAGACCAAGAGACACAGAGAAAGATGATGAATAGCATACACCTTGCTCTAAGGTATCCAGCTTATCTGATTCACCCTATCATTTCCACAGTTTTATCACAGGTCATACACGTGCTGTGTGCCCAGCAAACAGAATCAAGACGTCCTCCAACCAGAGACAGATTTCATTCACAAGGAACCAATAGTTGACCGATGACTCATCTCTCCCTAAGGGGACAGGAGAAGGGACCCCATGGAGAGGGAGGGGGGGGGGGGGGGGTAGGTGGGTTGGGAATGGCTTAGTGATTAGGAAGGGCTTGGGTTTCAGCCTGTACTGATGGGCACTGTAGCCAAGTGGTTTAGACTGTTTGCTGCGGGGTCGGTTCAAGCATTGTTTATTGAATGTACATGAATCATCAGCAGACAACAATACAGCAGGGGTAAAGGCATCAAGCGACAGCTTCTTTTAAGCCCCCACCCCATGGTAAATTTAGTTTGTGGCTTATGCAGACAAAGTGACTTTTATACATAGAGTCACGTTTTCACACATACAACTAGAACTACACGAAAAACGGAGGACAAAAATACAGATAATTATACGAAACTTAAGAAGACAAAAATGTGATGAAAAATAGGCAAACACACCAGGAAGCAATTGCTGAGCCTAAGGGGAAACAAACTTCATTTGTTACAGACCAGCCGCCATGGCGCAGTGGTTAGCGCCTTGGGTTACGGACTGGAAGGTCGCGGGTTCGATTCCCATAAGAGTCATAGGGATTTTTCGGACTCCGGCCGGCTCCTACCCAGAGTGAGTGTGTTGTGGGCTCAGTGGGAAGACTGGGACCACACAGTCGAGCTTCATCCACTTAACGGATGCGAGTTTGAGAGTGTTGCTCAAATTACCTGACCAACACTGCAGGTGTCTGTATATCTCGGGCCCGGTTGACGCCGGGATATATTATGATAGTAAGCGTAGAGTACAACCCTGTCAAGTAGTCTCAAAGCATATGCACTTCCACAGCAGCATCATTACGTCATCCTCATTGTCATTGATCATCATGCATTAAAAAAAAAAAAAAGTTGCCTCTGATTCGGTGGTCCCGGTTTCTCTGGTCTCATGGTGGCCTCAGATTAGGTTTGCCCATACACTTCTGTGCCTGTGGTGAGTTTGTGTCAAAGCCTTTGGGGTTGGAGGTTCACGGGGGACGGTCGTTGGAGGGACGTTGTTGTGGTTGCCACCTGGGGTGGGCAACTCACTCAGTCTGGCTCCGCGACTGAGCTAATACTGTCGTTAGTAGGGGGCTTAGTAGGTGGTGTCCTGCGTATGTTAGCTCAGAACAGGCACCACTGAACACCACCAAAGTGACCCAGCAGCAGTGCAGGGCCCCTCTGGCTGGTGACCCCACGGCGGCCTGATAGTGATGGGCTCCCTGTGGACTTCCGACCCTGAGGATGAGACATAACAAATCTGGGTGTGGTTGTGGCGGGGAGATTGGAATGAGCGGCGTGGGAACAGTAGGACGGGGGTCGTCAGAAGATGAGGCAGCAAAAAAAAAAAAAAAACCAACAAAAAAACCAACTTCATTTGTTACGGCAGCCCAACAACACAGGAGAGAGAGGAAGCCCTCCATCACAGACACGTCTATTTACATTCATTTTTGTTTGTTCTCTGAAGTCGTTGGATTTATCAACAAATCCATGCACTGTTTTACTCATGTTGATGTTATCATGAAAGTTAAGCTGTCTGTTACCATATGATAAAGTCTTTTGATCTGGTTTCAGCCTATTAGTTATTACACTTCAGATGTTTAACACCCAGAGGACCCTCCCCTCCCCCCACCCCCTTGGATGGACAACTTACCAGACCAGAGAATTGAACCTGCACTTGCAGCAACCTCCAGACCATGACTGCAGTGCTCAAACCATTAGCCTCTTCCTGCACCAAGCACAAAACCCAGCAGGCCAAGTGGTCACGAGTTGAGACTTTAGAACCTTCATTCTTATCCTTTTCTGCTGCATTTTGAATTACATAGAAGAAGAATGAAAGTCTTGGAGCTGCAGGGAACAAAAACTGTAGCTAGACTAAACAATTTGTTTTCAACAAAAATGACATGAATGGAAATAAATAGATACTTAACGTAGCGTAAGACTTTAAGAAAGTGACAAGAAAAAAAAGAATCTGACCAAAATATACCTTTGCTTTCATTGTGGGTATTTTTTAGACTTGACTTTGACTTGCCTTTCCCCATAACTCATAAAAGAGTTGTTGGGGCACTGCACTGATTTTTTTCAGGACGTGTGTCACGGGCAACATGACTTTGGCAGACACCATCCCTCTCCATGTCGATTATTTTAGACACAGAAAGACATGGACGAAAACACAAAGGAACTGAGCTATCTATACCCATAATTAAAGGTAAACCTAATCCCATAACCTATGCAGTCATTGGGAAACAAAGTGCCAGAGACCTCAACTTATCTGGGGGCCAGCATCTTAAGAATAGTGCCCATCTCCTCTTCCTCGCTGCTTCACCTTCCCGGTCCCTAAGTAGGGCAGGTTCCCATTTACAGCTGGGTGAACTAGAAGACTGTACTGAAGCCAAGGTGCGTGAACAGTCACCTATCGGCGAGGCAGCTACACTCAGCACTACTTAAGGGCAGTTAGACCACAAACGTGATCTGACTGCAAAGCTATCGTTCTATCTACATACCTAGGTCCATACCTATTCACACCCTATGATAACAGAAGGTCGTTTTTTCCATGTAAAGCCAGCGCTAAAAATACCCCAGTATAATTATCACAACATCATATCATCAGACAAACACCGCCATGAGAAAACTCCTTTTAGACCAGCTCTGTCTTGGACAGGAAACCACTCTAGCGTGACCCGGAAGTTGCTGTTTAGCCCCCTCAGGGGAGAGAAGCCAGCTCTCCGAGGGTGACATTGTGTAGTGTGTCATTATGGTCATCAGCAGACGACTCTTCTGTCACTGCACTGTCTCTGCTGGTCAGCAAAGATGGTGACCTCCAATGACCAGGGCAGGGCACAGAGCCAACGACCGAACGAACAAGGAAACAGTGAAGGTAGGAAGGGGGAGAGAGAGAGAGAAAGAAAGGGAGATGGAGGGGGGAAAGACAGAGAGAGAGGGGAGAGGAGAGAGAGAGAGAGAGAGAGAGAGAGAGAGAGAGAGAAGGGGATGGGGGAGGGTAAGAGACAGAGAAAGGATTGGAAGGGGAAAAGAGAAAGAAAAGTACAGAGATACAAAGATAGCCATAGAGAGATAGAAAGCCACAGACAGACACACAGAGAGACAGAGACAGAAAGAAAAAGAAACAGAGTCACACAGACACACAAGGAGTAACCAGAAGGAGAGAGGAAGTGCGAGAATTGCGAGGGGGGGGGGCACACGAACACCCATGAAACAGAGAGATTGCTTGATTGATTGATAATCTTTATTCCCAAGGGTTACAGAGAAGTATTGACATACTTTTTTTTTGGTTATCTGACCCTTGCCCTGAGAAGGACTATCCTTAATAACCACAGCCATTAGTTTCAAGTATGTAAAGAAAAGTGTTGTGATTTGTGTGTGGGTGTGATGTGTGTGATGTATGTGATGTATGTGTGTGTCTGTGCGTGCGCGTGAGAGAGATATCTATGAAAAAACTATATTTTATTTGTCAATTTAAGAGAGATAGAGAGAGACAGAGAGAAAGAGACACAGAGAGACAGAGAGACAGAGGTAGACAGATAGACATACAGACAGACAGAAAGAGAAACACAGAGAGCTAGAGAGGAGGGGGGGGGGGAGAGAGAAAGGACAGATAGAACACAAAAACGATATTTTATTTGTCAATTCAAGAGAGGAGAGGAGGAGGAGAGAGAGAGAGAGAGAGAGAGAGAGAGAGAGAGAGAGAGAGAGAGAGAAGGAGAGAAGAGGACAAGAGAAGAGGAACAGAGGTAGAGATAGAAGACAGACAGAGAAACATAGACAGAGAGCTAGAGAGAGAGAGAGTGGGAGGGGGGGGGGGGGGAGAAAGGACAGATAGAATAAGAGGAAGGGGGGGGGGAGATAGACAGCGAGAGAGAGGGAGGAGGAAGAGGCTGGCTGATGAGAGAGAGAGAGAGAGAGAGAGAGAGAGAGAGAGAGAAGAGAGAGAGAGAGAAGAGAGAGAGAGAGAGAAGAGAGAGAGAGAGAGAAGAGAGAGAGAGAGAGAAAGAGAGAGAGGAGAGAGAGAGAGAGAGAGAGAGAGAGAGAGAGAAAGAGAAGAGAGAGAGGAGAGAAGAGACGAAGAAGAGAAACATAGACAGAGAGTAGAGAGAGGAGAGGAGAGGAGGGGGGGGGGAGAAGAGAGAGGACAGAAGAAAGAGAGAGGGGAGGGGGAGATAGACAGCGAGAGAGAGGAGAGAGGAGGAGAGAGAGAGAGAGAGATAGAGAGAGAAGAGAGAGAGAGAGAGAGAGAGAGAGAGAGAGAGAGAGAAAGAGAGAGAGAGAGAGGAGAGAGAGAGAGAGAGAGAGAGAGAGAGAGAGAGAGAGAGAGCAGAGAGGCGAAGAGAAGGGGGCAGACAGAGAAAGAGAGATTGACACTTAGACAGACAGAAAGAGAGAGGGGGCAGACAAACAGACAGGAAGACAGGCACACAGACGAAGAGTCAGACACCAAGAGACAGAGGGTCAGATGGACAGACAGAAAGAGTATACTTCTGGGGTAGCATTACTAATGCAGTTTCTGGACAGCTATCTACAACTCTGTGGTCTGCAGTTTGTCAAACACCCACCCACTCATCCCACCGCCATTCCTCCCTCCCTCCCCCTCCCTCTCTCTCCCCCCCCCCCCCCCAGTGTGTTACAACGCCCAACTAATAATCCAACCGATCAGTCTACAAGCCAAGCAAGCTAGCAAGCAGTCAGTCAATCAAGCAAGGAAGCCCGCTACTATCAACCAACCAACCAGTCAGCCTTCCATCCAACCAACAAATCCACCAAACCCACCCACCCACACAACCAACCAGCCAGCTAGCCAGCCAGCTAGCTAACCAACCAATCAACCACAACCAACCAACCCAACTCCATCCAACACCAACTAACCAACCATCCACCACCAAGTAACCAACCATCCACCACCAGTAACCAACCATCACACCAGTAACCAACCATCCACCACCAAGTAACCAACCATCCATCACACAACCAACCATCCACACCAAGTACCAACCATCCACCACCACTAACCAACCATCCACCACCAAGTACCAACCATCCACCAACTAACCAACCATCCACCACCAAGTAACCAACCATCCCCCACCAACTAACCAACCATCCACCACCAACTAACACCATCACCACCACCAACCATCCAAACCTCACCACCAATAACCAACCATCCACCACCAACTAACCACACCATCCACCACCAACTATACCACCATAACCATCCACACACACCAACATCCACCAAGTAACCAACCATCCACCACCTACCAACAACCAACCACCACAAGTAACCAACCATCCACCACCAAACCAACCATCACCACCACTAACCACCATCCACACCACCAACCACATCACACCAACACCATCCATCCACCAACTAACCACCATCCACCACCAATAACCAACCATCCACCACCAATAACACCATCCACCACCAACTAACCACCATCCACCAACTACATCCATCCAACCAACTAACCAACCATCCACCACCAACTAACCATCCATCCACCACCAAGTACAACCACATCCACCACCAACTAACCAACCATCCACCACCAAGTAACCAACCATCCACCACCAAGTAACCAACCATCCACCACCAACTAACCAACCATCCACACACCACATAAACTAACACATCCACCACCAAGTAACCAACCATCCACCACCAAGTAACCAACCATCCACACCAATAACCACATCACACAAAGTAACCTCCATCAACCAACTCCAACATCACACCAAGTAACCACATCCATCACCACCAAGTAACCAACCATCCACCACCAACTAACCAACCATCCACCACCAACTAACCAACCATCCACCCACCCACCAGCCAACCTGTCCCACCAATTTATCTATTTTATTTTATGTTATTCTTTTATATCGAGGACAATGGAATAAGCACTTGTGTGGGTTTTTTTTTACATCCAGTCCCCGTCTGTATGCAGTTTTGTAAATTCTGTCATCTGTTCCCACCGGCATACAATGGCCTACTCTTACGAAAAGCGAAACAGGATTTAATATGTGCGGAAGATGTTCTGCGTGCGTTCGCACAGGGGACTCGGTTTATAGTCTCATCCGAAGGACCAATCAACTAGCCAGCCAGCCAGCCCACCAGCCAACCAACAAACGTAACGCACCTACCCACTCAACCACCCACCCATTCACCCTACTACCCACCCCCACCTAACCAACGGCTCATCCCTCCACTCTCCTGACCCCCCCCCCCCCCCTCCCCACCAATGTACCCAGCATAAACAAACAAGGATTAAAAAAAAAGACAATGTCCCTTCAACAAGCAAAACAAAAGAAAAAACAGCAACAACCACTGCACTAAATCAAACATTATCAAAACAACAACAACAAAAACAGCTGCTTTTGCAGACATTGTGAGACCAAGATGACGACAATGCCGTTGTTTATCCGTTTTTGTTCTTGTTGTTGTTGTTGTTGTTGTTTCTTTGTTTTTGTTGTTTGTGTTTTTCCTGAGCAGGTGTCGTGTGATTGCACACGAAGGTAGGTCACTTCAAAATGGACATTTCTATAAATGAAACACCTAGATCTAGTTTGCTGATGCCACACAAAAATCTGTTGTGATATCAAAAGTTTAGCTTGTTATTTTCAATACAGCACGTGTAGTCATTTGCTTCTATGTCTGTCTGTCTATCTCTCCCTACCTACTTACCTACTTCTCTTACCTACTCTCTTCTCTCTCTCTTCTCTCTCTCTCTCTCTCTCTCTCTCTTCTCTCTCTCTCCTCTCTCTTTCTCTATCTATCTATCTATCTATCTATAATCTATCTATCTATTCTTCGATATCGAGGATAATGGAAAAAGCACCCGTATGCTTTTTTACATCCAGTCTCCGTGTATATGCAGTTTTGTTAATTTTGTCATTCGTTCCCACCGGCACACAATGCCCTTCTCTTCCGAACAGCGGAACAGGATTTAACGTGTGGGCAAGTTGTTCTGCATGCGCTCGCACACGGGACCTCGGTTTATAGCCTCATCTGAATCTATCTATATTCTTTCTCTTCCTCCCTTTTCTTTTCTTTCTTCTTTCTGTCTTATGCATTTATGACTTTTTTCTCTCTTTCTACTCTCTCTTTCTCCTGCCTCTCTCTGTCTCTGAATCTTCCATTTATTCATTCATTCATTTATTCATTAATCCACTCATTCATTCGTTTTTTCGTTTTTTCCCTTATCAATACTGCCCGTACCACCTCTTTAATCTACGTATCAATCGATATGTCTGTCTGTCTATCTGTTTATCCATCCATCCATCCATCCATCCATCCATCCATCTATCCATCCATCCATCCATCCATCCATCCATCCATCCATCCACATATCTATCTATCTATCTATCTATCTATCTATCTATCTATCTATCTATCTATCTATCTATCTATCTATCTATCTATCTATCTATCTATCCATCTATTCATGTATATATCTATCTATCTATCTAAATTTCTTACTGTCTGTCTTTTATTCCTTTCTTCTTTTTTTTTAACCTATTCTCGTGCACACCTGTGGATGTTCTTCGGGGGGTGGGGGATGGTGGCTTATTTCCCTTTATTTCTTCCACCCCCACCCCCCTTCCCTCCCCTACCTACGTTTGTTTCTTCGTTTTGCACTCGTGTCAATTACATGTCTTGTCTGGCTGGCATCTTGTTTTTCGTTCCTCGCACGGCACGCAAATCCGGCACAACTCAGTCAAGGGTCCAGGGCCCAGTGCTAAAATCAGCCCACCCTTCCTTTTACCAAGTCCAAGTGTGGTCAGTTTCTGCTATGATTAGAACCAGCTGGGATGGGATGGACAGCATCTGAGAGGAGCTGAAAGTGGGGGGAAACTGACAGCTGTGCTCGGCTAGAGCTCTAAGGTTCATCAATGCAATGGTGAGATGTTGTGTACGCGACCGCTTACCCGTCATTAAGGCAGCCGCATTCTGATATCGGGGATGATGACCAAACACGATACCAGAGTGCACGTGGGGTTTTGTCGTTGTTGTTGTTGTTGTTGTTGTTATTTATTTTCAAATGTTGTCCTCCGGTTCTCTCTGCGCGCAAATGGCTTACTCTTCCGAAAGGTGGAACGGGTTTTAAACGTGTGTTCTCAAGATGTTCTCTCTGTGTGTTAGTACATGGGATTCGGTTTATAGTCTTTTTCAAGAAGAACTTTTAAAGGAGTGGAGTCAGTACTGATATTAACTTCAGGGGGATGGGGGGTGGTGGGGGGGGGGGGGGGGATCTCGAAAGGGCGTCTCGGTGGTGGCTCGAACCGCGCCATTAGATCGCTCTAACCACTAGGCTGTCCCGCGACCCTCCCCCCCCCCCCCCCTTCCCCCATCCCTGCCCCTCTCCCTATCTGCTCGTAGGACTTTCCTCTTCGTTTCTGTTTCTTTCCTTGGGATTTGTTGTTGTTTTCTTCCCCACTCCCCACCCCCCCCCCTCCACCCGTCTTTGCGTTCCCGTTTTTATGGTGTTTTGTTGTTGTTTTTTTTACTCGAATCTATATCTATTTCTTCTCCTCTTCCCTTATGGGGTTCTGTCTGTCTGTCTGTATGTATGTATGTATGTCTGCCTGTCTGTCTGTCTGTCTATCTTTCTTTCTTCCAAGTTCTTTATCTTATTTTTCTTACGCATCTGGCACCTATCTATTGAGATAATAAAGTATTCTTCAGTTTAGAGTCGTGGCTCGCTCTCTCTCTCTCTCTCTCTCTCTCTCTCTCTCTCTCTCTCTCTCTCTCTCTCTCTCTCTCTCTCTTCTCTCTCTCTCTCTCTTTCAGTCAGTCATTCTTACTTCTTTTCTGTCTGTCTGTATTTTCTTTTTCCCGTTTGCTTGTTAGTTTTTCCACTCAATTACATGTCAGTATGTATAACTTTTCTCTTTGCTTGTGTTTGTTTATCTGTTGTTGTTTTCTTTTTTTTTTTCTCTTTCTGTCTCCTTTTTGTCTATAATTTTTCCTTGTTCTTTCTCAGTTTGGTTTGTTTCCCCTTTTGTCAGTGTTTGTCTAATTTGATGTCTTGTTTGTTTGCTTTTCTCTTTCTTCGTCTTTTTCTTATGTATTCTGTCTCTGTCTCTATCTCTCTCTGTCTCTCCTTCTCTCTCTCCACCCTCTTTCTTTTGTTTGTATTTCTCCATTTTTGTGTGTGCATCGCTCTTCTCTGTCTGTCCGTCTGTCTGTCTCTGTCTCTC
>CM054145.1:26408142-26423142 GCA_028751875.1 Rapana venosa | reverse complement strand
TGCTACTGCGCTGCTACTGTCTGCTGCTACTACTACTTACTGCTGCTGCTGCTGCTACTGTACTACTACATTACTGCTCTCTGCTGATACTACTGCTGCTGCTCAACTACTGCTACTGCTGCTGCTGCTGCTGCTGCTGCTACTCTACTACTACTGCTGCTGCTGCTGTACTGCTACTCTTACAACTGCTGCTCTACTACTACTCTACTGCTGCTGCTCTATACTACTACAGACAACAACTACTCTCTGTCTGCTGCTGCTGCTACTACTACTACACTACTACTCTACTACTATACTGCTTGCTGTTACTACTACTGCTACGCTACATCTGTATGCTGCTCTGCTGCTGCTACTACTATACTATGCTGCTGCTGCTGTGCTGTCTGCTGCTGCTGTGTATGCTACTGCTTTACTACTACAACTCTGTACTGTGTTACTATACTACTGTGCTGCTGCTGCTATACTATACTATTTCATACTACTACTACTACAACAACATTACTACTCTTTCTGCGCTACATCTACAACTACCACTACTACTGCTGTGCATATACTACTACACTACTACTTACTGCTGCTGCTGCTGCTACTACTACTACTACAACAACAACTACTACTACTACTGCTGCTGCTGCTGCTACGACTACTACTACTACTACTACTATACTCAGCTGCTACTACTACTACTACTACAACTACTACTTACTGCTGCTGCTGCTACTACTACTCTACAACTCTACTACTATACTACTGTGCTGCTGCTACTACTACTACTACAAAACTATACTACTGCTGCTGCTGCTACTACTGCTGCTGCTACTGCTACTACTACTACTACAACAACACTACTACTTACTACTGCTGCTGCTGCTGCTACTACTACTACAATCTACTACTACTACTACTGCTGCTGCTACTACACTACTACTACAACTACTACTACTACTGCTGCTGCTGCTACTACTACTACTACATACTATACTACTACTGCTGCTGCTGCTACTATACTACTACAACTACTACTACTGTGCATGCGCTACAATGGAAGAAAAAGGAAAAAGAAGGCAAAAAAAAGAAAAGTAGGAAAAGTATAACCGAATCTATAAAAACGAAAACTCCCCATAAAAGAAAAGTGAAGTAGTGTACACACGCACGTGCACACACACACACAACACACACACACACACACACACACACACACACACACACACACACACACACACACACAACCACAAACACACACACAACACACACCACACCACACAGACATCTTGCACACACGTTAAAACTCGTTCCGCATTTCGAAAGAGTAGGCTATTGTGTGCCGATGGGAACGAATGACAAAATTTACAAAACTGATTACATACGGGTACTGGATTACAAAACCACATGAGTGCTTATTCCATTATCCTCGAAATAAAAAAATTAATAAATTAAAAAAATTAAAACACACACACCAACAAACAAACAAAAGCAAACAAAAAAGGAGGCAACATTTAAAAAAAACCCTAACGTAAAACTAAATAAGAAAGACAACAAAAAATAAAGCCAAACAAAAACATCACAGTACACAGACAAAAAAATTAACGCAAATAAGACAAATAAAACCGAATAGAAATATAGCCAACATAGAAAAAAAATAAAACAGGGAACCCCCCCCCCCCCCCCAAAAAAAAAAAAAAGAAAGAAAAAAAAGCACATAAGGAAAACAAAGCCAAGTAGAATAAAGAAAAAGGGCAAAAAAAATTGTTGGCCCCCCCCCCCCCCCCCCCCCCCCCCCCCCCCCCCCCAATTATGCTGAATAAGAAACAATAAATCTAACTAGATGAAACTAAATAAAACACCACCACCACCACCACCATCACGCAAAGAAACCCTACAAGAACAACAAAAGTAAAGCAAATATAATTCACAAAATCTAAGGGAGAAAACATGAAAAATATTCAAACAACACAAAAGAAATCCAAATCACAAACAAATCAGTAAAAAGAAAGCAAAAGATACATTTCTTATAGTGTAACCTCCCACCCCTCTGCCCTAAAGAAAACCTGTCAGCAGATGTGTCAGAACACTCATCAGAAAGAATTCAGATCAGAATTCAATAATCATCTTCTTCTTAGAAAGAAAGCCGTGCCAAATAACTAAATGAAAGCTAAGAAAAATAACGTCAAATTACACAAAAAAATGGAGCGAAATGAAAATTAGAAAAATAACAACATGTGGCGCCATTTAACTAAAGGAAAAGTGAGTAAGAAAAATAATGCCAAGTTTTAAAAACAACAACACAACAGCTTAATAAGAATGATAAAGAAAAATAACAAAAAAATAACGCCAAATAAGAATATCGAACGTGAACTAAGTATGATAGAGCTGAATAAGAAAATAAAGTCAAATTGGAAAAAGAAAATAGTGCCGGATAAGAGAAATACAATCGAATAAGAAAAATGATAAAGCTAATAAGAAATATGAAAACTAAAACCCAACAAAGGCCACCCATCCACCCTTTTAAACACACCACACACACACCACACACACACACACACAACACACACACACACACACACACACGAAATAAGAAAAATAAATCCAAACAAACCCAAAAAAGCCAAAAGAGGGGAGGGGGAGGGAGGGGGAATCATAAAGCCAAATTTAAAAAACACAACCGAAAATAACGAAGATTAAAAAAAATGAGAAAAAGAAAGCCACAGGGCGGTTGGGGTTTGGGGTTGTTGTTGTTTGTTTTTTTAGCATGTAAACTCCCACTCCTCCCCAAAGAAGGGCTGTTAGCAGGTGTGTGAGAACACTCAGGAGAAAGATGTCGGGTCAGAATTCAATATCTTCATGCATGCCACCCCCCACCCCCCCCCCCGCCAATGCTTCAGGGAATACAGGCCTACACTGTGTTCAGGGCAGGAGACAGAAGGAAAAGTCAGTGAGAGAAAGAGTGGGAGAGATACAGAAGGAAGGAGATGTAGGAGGGAGAGAGAGAGAGAGAGGTAGATGATAGATAGATAGATAGATAGAGAGAGAGAGAGAGAGAGAGAGAGAGAGAGAGAGAGAGAGAGATTGGATGAATGAATGAACATATTCATTGATGAAAGAAGCAGAAAGGTGGCTTTTTATCCATCCCGCAGTCAAAATATAACTAAAATTAATCAACCAATCATTCAATTAAATAATCTTCTTCTTCGTTGAATGCTCGGACAGCAACTCCTGAGGCCCTGACAAATGCTGTTGTGCGCTGAAGGCCCTCCAGGGGTCCGAAGAGTTTGTCCCTCATCAGCAGGTCAATAGACCAGATATCGGCCCTTAGGTTTTGATGTGTTGGACAGGTCTGGAGGAGGTGTTTCACTATTGAATAATCAACCAACGAAATGTCTAAGTAACTAGGGAAAATAGCGATAACATTCATAATCAGAGTACAATCATATACACAAGACGATACCAGAGAGAAAGAAATAATGAATATGACGGCTTTTTAAAGGTTCTTAATAAGCATTCACATACTTTTTTTCCATCCGGCCCTTGCCCTGATTCGGGACTCAAAATAAGCAAGAAAAAGCAAGAAATATTGAACAAATACCTCTCCCTCAACCAAAAACCACAACAAAAGTGCAACCTATGATTTTTAGGGAACAAAGATAAATATGTATTCATCAAACACATAATCCCCAACTGACCTGCACATTAATGTCAAAACAGATACACTGATTATAATTCTTTTAAAAAGAAGAGAAAGGAAAAGAAGAAGGAAAAGGAGAGAGAGAGAGTGTGTGTGTGTGTACAACATTAAAGACACGGACAAAGACACAGAGAAAGGACAGACAGACAGACAGAGACCTATAGACAGTCAGAAAAATTAGGCCACGCAACAATCTCCAATTTCTCAGAAACGCCCACCCACTAACCCACCACAGGGGGAACACAAAAATCCTTCCGCATTGTGTTCAAACACTTGTCTCCCTGTGCTGATGTGAATTGCGCAAGCATTCTGTCTCCCCAGCGGGGCTCTAATGCACTTTCCTTGTTGGTCACCCTTGTGCACCAAATGAGACTAGAAATACGAGAGATGCGCTGACACCGCAAAGCACAACATTTCTTTTAGCATCGTTTTCTGTCAGATTTCTTCACAACTCTGCATATGCACACGCTTCCGACGCATGATTGTTTATGATAAAAAAAAAGATTGAACTTGTGTGAGAATGTAACCACAACACCCAAAACTGACCATTCCTATTCTGAACATGCTGTGTGACTTGTCAAAATCCGTTGTCTTATCATGGTAAATATGTATATGATTTGTCTACAAAGTTTAGGTTTGTTTGTTTGTTTGTTTGTTTTATTAAAACAAATTTGCATAGACGGCAAAACGTTTGTGAATGTTTTGCTTCCAGTTTTGACGAGTCTTGAATAATATTTATTTATCTTTTCATGTATTTATGTTTATGGCTGTGTTTGTGATTGTTTGTTTATCTGTTTAGCTGCTGATTTCTTCAAGCTGTATATCTCTTTTCGTGTTCTCGGGGCTTCAGACTTTGACATATTGTTTTGATAATGATAATAAAAATATTAACAAAAACAGCGAGGACGACGGCGTTGATGAGAAGAAGAAGAAAAATGACGACACCGGCAACGATGACGACGATCACAATAATAATAATAATAATATTAATAATAATAATAATAATAATAACAATAACAATAACAATAATAATGACGGTTTGTAGACGACTTATCATACTAGAGCCCTTAGTACTAATGTTATCCTTTCAATGCTTATGTTTACAACATTTACACAAAGGACACACACCGCGCACACCATCACACACACCACAACACACACACAAACAGAGACACACGCACGCACGCGCCGCACACACACACACACACACACACACACACACACACACACACACACACACAACATACACACACACACTTGCAAGCAAAGAAGCGACCACACATTCAAAAGATAAGCTAAAACAAGAACCGTGTGCGCATCCATTTTGAACTTTCCCCATTGTCTCTCAATGCTATCTTCTCTATCACGAAAACAACTTCACGCCAGTCCAGCCTGGGAGATCAGACACCTGCAGCAGTAGTGCCCAAACCGTAGATTCGCTACAGAGCTAAAGCAAGGACGTTTCCAGAAGCTAATATCATGTTGGCAGTGATCACCATTGTTATCTTGAAATATTGAAGCAAGGCTATATGAATAACAAGAGATTATATTTTAACCCAATCTTTTCAGATTCATTTTCAGCTTTCAATTTTTCCAGGGAAATGTCAACATGTGTAGAGGAACCTATGTATGACATAACCAAGTTGTTACAAGATCCACACAGAGCATACATGTTGTTCCTTGCTGAAAAAGTGTTATATCGTGATGCTAAAAACCATAGGCCAGTTTAAAAGACAAACAACAGGGGATGGTAAGTGAGCCTTGGGAAACGCCTGGTTGACTCAGAAAACCATTACTGTTATTATTGTAGCAAACAGATTTATAACGAAAAGATTGGGGTTTTTTGTAATGAAGTTGTAGTACAGCAAATCTAAGAATAACATTACAGCAAATATGAAAAGAAAAAGGTCTAAATATGACTGCAGACTGTGACAAATAACAATATCAAAGGCTGCAAAAAAGTCAAGCAGACAGCCTTACGCGTTTTAAGCTCAAGGATTTTCTCTCTCTCTTTCTGATGTAAACCAACACTGTGGCTTTCTCCGATATAAATTAGCTTTCAGGCAAACTGACTTTTTTTCCTTGTTTAGATTTTTCAAACACAGAAATACGTAGCAAAGGTCATTTTCTAAAATCATGAAAAAAAAGTGCTGAAGAGTCTTTTTCTTTGGCCAAAAAAAATATACATTCCATTTACCAAAATAAATGAGATAATAGCAAATTCTTTGAACAATACTGGTAGGGGTTTTATTTTACTCTCTTTTTTTGGTCTGCTTTTTGTTTTATTTTTGTCTTGTTTATTTGTTGTTTCTCTTTTTTGGGGGTCTCATGTTTGATCTGCTATTTTGCGTTTTCCTTTTTTCTTTTTGTTGTTGTTTATTTTACGGTGTTTTTTTTCTCTCTTTGTCCTCTGTGTCTCTTGTTTTGTAATTTGCTTTATTTGTCTCTGTCTCTGCTTGTCTGTGGTCTGCCTCTCTGCTTTCTCCTTCTGTGCCATGTCTGTCTCTTCTGTTCTCGTCTGTCTGTCTCTGCTGTCTGTCTTTGTCTCTCTCTCTCTTTCTTCTGTCTCTGTCTCTCTTCTTCTGTCGTCTCTCTCTCTCTCTTCTCTCTTTCTCTCATCTCTCTATCTATCTATCTATCTATCTATCAGTCTGTCTATTTGTCTGCCTGTCTGTTTGTCTGTCTGTCTGTGAAATTGTCAGTGGTTTCTTTCTTTGATCTTTTTTGTTCTTCCTGCTTGACTTTTTTTTGCTGTGTGGCAAACTAAGGACGCCTAGTTTATTGAATTGAGTGTGATCTTTTGTACCTCAGACCCCACGTGTAATCGATACTTACCAAACTTTTACAATTTACATTTCTTCTTGCTGCCTGTCTGTCTGTCTGTCTGTCCTTTGTCTGTCTGTCTGTCTGTCTCTGTCTCTGTCTCTGTCTCTGTCTCTGTCTCTCTCTCTCTCTCTCTCTGGATTTTCCATGCCAGAAAGCGGTGCATTTTGATTTCTGTCACTGAACTTAGTAATTGAATCCCCAGCCTATGTGCTGTCAGTTCTGTATGTCTGTCTCTCCCTCTGTCTGTTGGTGTCTTTCTGTCGGTTTTTGTATTTAACGGTGTTGTACATGTGTGTAAGCTCATGACTGTGTTTGAATGCGTGCTCGTGTGCTCGTGTGCTGTGTGTGTGTGGGGTGTGTATGTGGTGTGTGTGTGTGTTTAGAGTGCGAGAGAGAGAGGGAGGGAGAGAGAGAGGGGGAGGGAGAGAGAGAGAGTGTGTGAGTGCATGTGTGTGTAAGAAATTGAGAGAGGGAGAGAGTTCGCGCGCGGTGCATGTGCGTGTGTGTGTGTGGGGCGTGTGTGTGTGCGCGCGCATGTGTGTGTGTTTGTGTGTGTGTGTGTGTGTGTGTGTAGGGACGTAAATCAGTGAGCACGTAAATATATATGTGAGCACGCATGTGTGCCTGTGTGTATGTATGCACGTATATGAGTGTGTGTGAGCATGTGTGTGCGTTTACATGTTTGTGTGCATTTGTGTGCGTTTGTATTATCTGTGTGAGTGTGTGCACCCACAGATGTGTGCGTGTTTGTCTGTGTGTAGAGGCGTGTTTCTGTGTGTGAGTGTGAATATCTCTGTGTGTGTAATCGATGTTATGTTTTTTCTTCTTTTTCTTTTCTTTCCTTATTCCAGATAACGCTACATACATGTAGACAGTCCTGAAAATCCCTGGCTAATCTCTAGATGGACATTTTATTCCCACAATAGTCATTTTCACCTTCTACATTTTCCGTTTTAATCGCTTTTGACCGTAACGAGCTATTGCAAGCGCGTGCGCGTACGCCTACACGTGCAGGCGGACACACGTACATTAATGTGCGTTAGCATGGGAGTGGTACTTGAAAACTTGAAACTTGAAACTTGAAAATGGTTTAATGTGGTAGGCTCCTGTAAGCCCATTCACATGGGGACAGTGGGGAGGGGGCAGTGAAGAAAGAAACCATTTCAACACATGACATATACAAAGCATTTGAAATAATCAGCATGGCATGGCATCCACATCATGGAACAAATTCATGTTTTACAATGTCTCAGTGCTTTCACTCACACTATGAATATACAATGGACTGGGCGAGCAACAGAGCAGCTATGACACATCTTTAAAAGGAGTTCCACTTGAACAAGTTTTGGTAATGGCTACAATTTCTTTCAGCTCATGACTGACATGATCCATTTGTTTATTTATGTTGTCATTAAATCGTTCAAAGCATTTCAAGACATTACTGTAAGTCAGTTCTGATTTTGCACCTGTGCTCTCGGACTCAGTATTGCTCCTTGAATGTTCAGAATCGTTTTTACAAGATACATCACAGTCTACATCAGAATGATTCCCACAAGATCTGACACACTCCCACCCCCCTGCTCCACATCTTCGGAGCCCTCCCACTTGCACGACATTTCCCCATCAATGTCACAGACTGTTTCTATATCAGAACTGATTGTTACTGTCTGTTTATCCATGTCACATGATGGTATGTTTATTTGTGTTTTACCTTGCTGATTGTCACCTCAAAGTGGTGCAGAGGAAGTACATGGCACAAAAGGGGAAGTCAGTCACAGCAGGGGAAGGTGTCTTCTGGTCAGCAACATAACAGAGACTAGGTGGTGTTGGCATGAAGAGTCCTGAAGGAGATGAAACACTGGCCTTCTTCTTATGGTCTGCTCTGTAAGCTTCAGCCCTCCTTCTGTCTATGCTGACCTGTGACGGGCACTTTCGTCGATACGTAACACTGCTGTCTGCTGTCTCAGGGTGATGAAAGGAAGTGTTTGTAGTCAGTCGCAAAACGAACGTAGTTTGACTGCCTCTGCCGTTGATTTTGAAGGATGACACTGTATTGTCACCTAACACAGCATTCAAAAGACATTCTAGAGTGGTTGGGAATCCTTCAACTGGCATGCTGACTCTGATATACACGAGAAACAGTAATATTTACAACAGCTGCTGAGTAATGCGTCTTGCTAGCAACCAAGCAAGGAAAGCTACCTGAGTGGTAGGCATGGTAGTGGATGGCGTTTAACGTGGGCACTTCTTGATGTTCTTCATTCCTTTAAACATGGGTGCATGGTTAATAACCTCTCTGTCTGTCTGTCTGTCTCTGTCTCTCTGTCTCTGTCTCTCTCTCTCTGTGTTTTCTTTCCACTTATTTCCCTGTTGTCTGTCTGTCTGTCTGTCGTCTGTCTCTCTCTCTCTCTGTATTCTCTGTCTGTCTGTCTGTCTGTCTGTCTGTCTGTCTCTCTCTCTCTCTCTCTCTCTCTCTCTCTCTCTCTCTCTCCGTTTCTCTCTATCTTGTCTGCCCATCACTGGTGTATGAGTGTGTGGGTGTGTGTGTGCGCGCACACACACACACGCGCGCGCGCATGCGCACACGCATGTGTGTACTTTATTTTCTCTCTGCCACCCCAGTGTTCCTCAAACCCAGAGGCAAGGTTGTGTACTACGCACTTATTGATGACGTAACCACCCTTAATCTATTTTTCCTGTCTAGACCGGCACTGGTTCAAACAAGGGCAGTAACTCTAACTCCTGAAACGGGGCCACTTCCTGTTTAGTTGTGGCAGTTGTGGAACATCTTGTAAAATATCTGTAAAAATAAGATAATCTGTTATGCTCCTGCAAAGTCTGCCAGTACCTCCCTCCAGGCTTTATATATATTAAATAAAAAGTTGAAATGATGAAACTTTCAACAACAACAACAGCAAAAGGGGGGTGAGGGCAGGTGAGTAAACGTTTTTCTTTTTTTACAGTGAGTATGATTGACGTCAGCTAAGTTGTGTGTTTTTTTGAAAAAAGAAGTCTTCTGCCCTGCAGTTCTTTATACAATGACACATGTTTTGTTGGGGAACAGAAACGAGTTAAATGTTCTCGTTTTAAGTGGATAGTAATAGGTCTGTGCATGTCTGAGTGTGTGTGTGTGTGTGTGTGTGTGGGTGTGTGTGTGTGTGTGTGTGTGTATGTGTGTGTTGGTATGTCCGTGTGTCGGTTTTCATCAAAATGTTACTGGATAGGTTACAGACAGCGCCAGCATAATCTTGTCAGAGGAACAAGTAAACCATGATACTAGTCCCTGTCACAACACACACACACACACACACACACACACACACACACACACACACACACACTGCACACACAGCACACACACACACAATGCACCACACCAACACACACACCACCACTCAAACACTCACTCACGCACGCACGACACACACACGCACACACACACACACACACACACACACACACACACACACACACACACACACACACAGAAGACTGTGACGGTTCTTTTTGCTGTTGTTGCTATTATTGTTGTTGTTTAAGCGTTCAACAGCTTAGCACACCCCCCCCCCCCAACCCTCTGCCCCCCCCTGCCCCCCCCCCTCCCCCACCCATGTCCCGCCTTAAGGATGACCCAGAGTACGTAGTCCAGTTCATTCCACCTGGAAATAAATGACTATGATATTTCACTGGACGAAAAGTCTGCGCGTATGGCAACTTTTCAAATACCTCGCTATTTAGGCAGCCATACTCCGAGTTTAGAGAACAATTGTGACGGATGACGTTATAGTATCATAAATAACTGACTACGATTTACACAAACTATTGTGAACAGTGATTTAGTAATATTAATGGATAGGAACGAAAAAGAGGGATAATTGACTTTAAACAAACAACCGAGGAACAAGTCAATGGTAACAATTATTATTGTTCAACAGAACAGATTTAGAGATTTATTTGAAAGAAGGATGGGTGTCTCTGAGTTCGTGATTAACATTGATATGCAATTTTCTCAATAAATAGTCCGTCTGCGGGAACCAGATATGGTGATATATATTAAGCGATTATTTCCCTTTCATATACATCCATAGTCATAGGAAAAGCTATCTACTGAAATAGAGAAAAAAAAAGTAGAGAAAAGAAGATGAGGAGGAGAAAGAAAATGATGATGATGATGATGATGATGATGATGATGATGATGATGATGATGGTGGTGGTGGTAGTGGTGGCGGCGGCGGTTGTTGTGGTGGTGATGATGACGATAATAATGGTGGTGGTGATAGTATTGAAGAAGGTGGTCGTGGTGGTGATGATGACGATGACGATGATGATGATGATGACGAAGAAGAATAAGGTAAAGAAAGAAGAAAGAGAAGGATGTCGACAAGGACGACAATACTGTTGCCGTTAATGACGGAGATGAACAAGAAGAAAATAATGATTGATAATAATAATGATGATGATGATGATGGTCACCACGACGACAACGTCCACGACAATGATGATGATGATGATGACAACGACGACGATGACGCAAAAGAAGAACAAGAAGCAGGACTTTAAGATTCTGAAGAGTAGAGTTAGTGAAACCGTGTCAACAGCCCAACCTCATTCCTATCTTACCTACGCCCAGCCAAACTAATTACTAGTTAAATGCTGTCTGGTAGACCCATAGCAAATATTTAACTACAATATGACTGGGGTGGGTTTATTCTGTGGACAGTTGTCTACGGATTTCATCTCTACGCATAAATACCGGTACTGAGAGAATGTTTGCATGCCTTGTTTCGCGCGTGTGCGTGCGTGAGTACACACGCGCGCGCGCGCGCACACACGCACACGCACGCACGCACGCACACACAAACACACATACACCACACACACACACACCACACACACACACACACACACACACACAGGGGGACGGGATAGCCAAGTGGTCAGAACATTGCGCTCGCAATCTGACGATCCGCGTTTGATTCCCGTTCAAGGGGATATTTTCCCCTGGAGTTAACCTCAGTGCAGACTCCACTCTCCCCGAAAGTCCTTCGGATGAGACTATAAACCGAGGTCCCGTGTGCGAACGCACGCAGAATATCTTGCGCACACGTTAAATCCTGTTCCGCTTTTCGTAAGAGCAGACCATTGTGTGCAGGGGGGAACAGATGACAGAATTTACAAAAACCGCAAACACACGGGGACTGGATGTAAAAAAGCACATAAGAGCTTATTCCATTATCCTCGATATAAAAGAATAAAATAAAATTTTAAAAACACATACACACAAGAGAGAGGGAGAGATGGAGGGAGGGAGACAGAGAGAGGAGAGGAGAGAGAGAGAGAGAGAGAGAGAGAGAGAGAGAGAGAGAGAGAGAGAGAGACATACAGACAGACAGAGACACAGAGGAAGAGATAGAAAGAAAGAGACAAAGACAGAATGAGAAAAGAAAGAAAAAGCATAATTATAAGCAACAGAAGAAAGATATGTAACAAACGAAAACACACCCCAAAAAAAACCAGCATAAACAAGAAAAAAAGAATCTTAGAACGCTAAAATACATATGAATAAATGTATGTATGCAAATACAATGGCATAAAACCACAAACGCGACATGGAAAGACAGTAAGAAAGAAAAAATACAAAGACACTACCCACCCACCCCAAAAAAAAAAAAAGATGGAACAAAATAATATCAATCAAATTTATCTATCTCCTACGAGATAACGAAGTTGTCTTCAATCTTAAAT
Source organism: Rapana venosa (assembly GCA_028751875.1). Lineage (NCBI taxonomy): Eukaryota > Metazoa > Mollusca > Gastropoda > Neogastropoda > Muricidae > Rapana > Rapana venosa. The sequence continues at coordinate 26,410,889 of CM054145.1, read as the reverse complement.
CTTGATGCTTCATGAAGTTGTTTTGCGAATTCGGGTTTGTTTCGGTTGGGGGTTTTGCGTTTTTCGTTTTTGTTGTTTTGGTGTTGAGTTTTTTTGGTTGCTTTTTCTTTTTGGTGGTGGGTGGGTGGGAGGGATTGTTTTGGGGATTTGGGGTTGTTGGGGTGTGTGTTTTTTTGGGGGGAGAGGGGTGGTGGTGCTGCCTCATCTTCTGTGACGTTTCCCGTCCACTGTTCCCACGCCGCTCATTCCAATCTCCCCCGCCACAGCCATACCCACATTCGTTATGTCACATCCTCAGGGTTGGAAATCTACAGGGAGCCTACCAATGTCAGGCCGCCGTGAGGCCACCAGCCGGAGGGGCCCTGCACAGCTGCTGGGTCACTTTGGTGGCGTCGAGTGACCCCTGCTAACATACGCAGGACACCACCTACCCAGCCGCCTACTGCCGACAGTGATAGATGAGTCGCGGAGCCAGACTGAGTGAGTGACCCGGGCAGGTTGAGGACCACAAAAGCGTTTCTGCAACACCCTTATCCCGTGAACTTCTAACCCCGAAGGCCGAAAGAAAATCAAGTAGGCTAACAAGATAGAAAACTCCGAAAAGAACAGAAAAGAAAAAGCCAGAAAGAACATACAGAAGACAAACAGGCAAGAACGAAAGAAAGAAAGAAACAAAGAAAAAAATATTGAGAAGGAAAGAAAATAAAGAAAGACAGAAGGCAGGAAGGCAGAAAAGAAGAAAGAAAGACAGGAAAAAAACAACAAACAATGTATCGAAAAGACAGAAAAAGAAACCGAGAGACAGTCAGAGAGAAAAAGACAAGGTGGGGGCGGGGGAGGGAACAAAAGAAAAAATTAAACAAGCAAACGAATAAAAAAGAAAGAAAGAAGGAAAGCAAAAAGAGGGAAAGCATGAAGAAAAGAAAGAAGAAAGGAAAGGGCAGACCCCCCCCCCCCCCACCCCCCCCCCCCCCCGAAAAAACAGGAAAAAATAAGGAAAAAGAAAAAAAAAACACCAGTAAAAGACAGGAAAGAAGACAAACAGACCTTCAGACCGATAGAAAAACAACCAAAGAGATCAACAAAAATGAAAGAAAACGAACCCCCCCACCCCCCTTAGCATATTTCATTATTAGCTATACACCAGTTAAAGTATACAGTTTGAAAACAAGCCTTCCTCTTCTTCAGGCAAAAGGTCAATAAAAAAAAAAAATAAATAAAATAAAATAAAATAAAAAATATATATATATATATATATATATATATATATATATATATATATATATATATATATATATATATATATATATATATATATATTGCGACGAAAAAAAAGTATTCAAAAAGAATGCAGGAGTTGAATGCAGAATGAAAAGACGGAACGACAAGGCAGAAACAAGCTTATTTCGAAGATAATAGATAGGTAGGTAGACAAAATTTAATAGAATAAAAAGAGAAGAATGCAAGGAAGGAAGAAATAGAGTAAAGGGGGCAAAAAGGAAAGAAGGACCTAATGAAAACATGTACAAACATCATTTTCCATCCTACAACTGCGCTCTCTCTCTCTCTCTCTCTCTCTCTCTCTCTCTCTCTCTCTCTCTCTCTCTCTCTCTCTCTCTCTCTCTCTCTCTTCTCTCTCTCGCTCTCTCTCGTGTGAAAAAGACGATGGAGGTGATGCGTATGGTGAAAAATTATTGTGACGAAGATGATGTGGATATTGTACATGGTGACGGCAATGGCGATGTAGAATTCAAAATTATTAAGGCGATGATGATGTAGTTACTGAACCTGATAATAGAAAGGATGAGGGAGATGCTACAAGGTGGTGTGACGATGATACAGATATTGATAATGATAACAGTGATATTGATGATCATGATGTAGACGCTCAGAAAGATGGTGGCGATGATGATGGAAATGCTGAAGCTGGTGTTAATGTAGATGCTGAAAGTGATGATGGTGGCAATGATGTGGATATTGAAGGTGACGATGGTAACGATGGTACAGATTTTGAGGATGATGGTGGTGATGGTGATTATGATGACAGATGTTTAAGATGACGATGGTGGCAATGATGTATATGCTGAAAATGTCAATGGAAGCGGTGGTGTGGATGATGAAGATAACGATCACGACAATAATGCAGATACTAAAGATGATGAGCGTGATGATGATAATTATATAGGCCAAAGAAGACGATGATAGTGTAGATAACGAGGAAGATGTTTGTGATGATGACATAGATGATGAAAGTAATGATGGTTATGCTGATATTCTTGCTGCAGATGCTGCTATAGAAACATGAAGATGCTGTTAGCGATGGTGATGTAGATGCTGAAGAAGATGATGGGGATGATGATGACTAGAAGACTAAGAGTGTGATTCTGTATGCTTGCAGAAGTGGGAATGCCAAATGGATATAATGCTTGCTGCTGTGATCTATACCTACCCCCTGCCCGAAACATGTTTTGTATAGTGGCCTAAGGCCGAAGTACAATAAAACTTTTCAGTGTTCAGTGTTCAGTGTTCGCTCTCGCTCTCTCTCTCTCTCTCTCTCTCTCTCTCTCTCTCTCTCTCTCTCTCTCTCTCTCTCTCTCTCTCTCTTTTGTTTAGAGGAGGGGGTGTTGGGGAGTTTCTTCTTGTTTAATTGGTCTTGTTTTATTCATTTGATTTTTCGATTTCTTGATTTTTCAATAATTGAATGGGAGTTTGAGTGATTCATTTCATTACTTACTTGAAATTATCTT
>CM054145.1:26388142-26400642 GCA_028751875.1 Rapana venosa | reverse complement strand
CAAGGCAAGGCAAGGCAAGGCAAGGCAAAGCAAAGCAAGGCAAGGTAAAGCAAGGTAAGGCAAGACAAGGCAATGCAATGCAATGCTAAGTAAAGCAGAACAAGAGAAGGCAGGGCAAGGCAAAGCAAGACAAGGCAAAGGAAGGCAAGACAAGGCAAGGCAAGGCAAGGCAAGGCAAGACAAGGCAAGGAAAAGTTTAGTTCAAGACCTCCTTAGAGGTGCAGGAAAGCACTACATATTGTAGTCCTTCCTTCATCTTCACCTATCACGTAGGTAAAGCAAGGCAAGGCAAATCGAGACAACGCGAAGCAAGGTAAGGTAAGGCAAGGTAAGACAGGACAAGACTAGGAAGAACAAGGCAAGGAAGAACAAGGCAAGGCAGGACAAGACAAGGCAAGGCAAGGCAAGGCAAGGCAAAGCTTATTTCAAAAACCCCTAGAAGTGCTGGAAGGTCTAACATAGTGTATTCCTTCCTTCACCGTCACCTATCCCGCAGTCCGATCGATTGTTGGGGCACCACTGACGATTTTGAAACCAGCTTGCTCCACTCCCCGCGGTTCTCAGCTTTCCATAGTATACCCTTCTACTCAAGGCCAGTCCACTCTCTGAAGCTGTCTTCCCATCCTTTTCTCTGTCTGCCTCTTTGTCTCCCTCTTTGTACTGTTCCCTGTAAGACAGTCTTGGCCAGTTCAGATGTTTGTGTGACGGTGGAGGTGGTGGTGGTGTATGCGTGGGCGGGGCTCTGTATGTGTGTATGTGTGTGTGTATGTGTGTATGTGTTTGTGTTTGTGTTTTTTGTCTTGTCTGCAAAAAAAAAGAGCAGTGTTTGGGTTCGTTACATTCTTTCTTTTGCTTGTTTATTCTGTTTTATCTTTTTTCCAGTTTTTTTTGTCTGGGATGTTTGCATTCTTTTCTTGTGCTTGTTTATATTTTCAAAGACTTTTGGGGCTCTTTTTAAAAAGTAGATTGATCATAAAGCTTTCCTTTTTCTCTCTCTCTCTTAAACTGTTTTCTTTTCTGTAGTTTTGAAAATTTTTAAAATCGTTCAGTTTGAAAGTTTACTGCGTGTTCATGTCAGAATGTGTTGTTTGTGTCAAAACATTCAAAGTTTGAACGACTTTATGTGTGTGTGCGCGCGCGCGTACGTGTGTGTATGCGTGCGTGTGTGTGTGTGTGTGTGTGTGTTGTGTGTGTGTGTGTGTGTGTGGTGTGCGTGTGTAGCGTGAGTGCACGCGTGCTTGTTGTGTATATGTGTGTGTGTGTGTGGGTGCCGGGGGGGGGGGGGGGGATGGGATAACCTGGTGGTTACAGTGATGCGCATTGATCTGCTGACCCGGGTTCGAATCTCGTTCAAGAGGATTTTTCCTCTGGAGTTAACATCAGTGCCGACTCCACTCCCCTCAAAAGTCATTCGGGTGAGACTATAAACCGAAGTCCCATGTGCGCACGCACGCAGAACATCTTGTGCACACGTTAAAGCCCGTTCTGCTTTTCGGAAGAGTAGGCCATTGTATGCCGGTGAGAAAGGATGACAAAATTTAGAAAACAGCATACACACGGGGACTGGATGTAAACAAAGCACATGAGTGCTTTTTTCCATTTTCCTCAAAATAAAAGAAAAAAAAATAAATGAATAAATAAACACACACAACATACACACAAACTCACACACATACACACCAACTCTCTCTCTCTCACACTCACACTCTCTCTCTCTCTCTCTCTCTCTCTCTCTCTCTCTCTCCTCTCTCCCCCCCTCACACACACACACGCCAACCACACACCACACACTCTTTTCTCTCTCTCTCTCTCTCCTCACACACACACACACACACACCACACACACACACACACACACACACACACACACCAACACACACACACACTTTCTCTTCTCCTCTCTCATCTCTCTCTCTCTCACACACACACACACACACACACCACCACACACACACTCCAGCCCATTTATGCCTTCCTTCCTGTCTGCAAAGGGCCCCCTCTGTAACCAGTCCCTGAAGACAAAGCCGGCTTGTTGGGGGCCAACTGGGGGCCTGTTGACAGACAAGAGCCTTTGTTTCTTTCCTCCTCCTCCTCCCCCTCCCCCCGTGTCCTGTCCTTTGTTTCTCCCCTACTCCTCTGTCCCGACAGGCAGATTGCTTTGTTTCTGACAGGCAGATTGCTTTGTTTTTGACAGGCAGATTTCTTTGTTTTTGACAGGCAGATTGCTTTGTTTCCGACAGGCAGATTGCTTTGTTTTTTGACAGGCAGATTGCTTTGTTTCCGACAGGCAGATTGCTTTGTTTGTTTCTGACTCGCAGATTTCTATGTTTGTTTCTGACAGGCAGATTGCTTAGTTTCTGACAGGCAGATTGTTTTGTTTCCTTGTCTTTGTTTCTGACAGGCAGACTGCTTTGTTTGTTTCTGACAGATTGCTTTGTTTCTGGCAGGCTGATCGCTTTGTTTCTGACAGGCATATTGCTTTGTTTCCTTTGTTTATGACAGGCAGATTGCTTCCTTTCTGACAGGCGGATTGCTTTGGTTTGCTTTTTTTTTAACAGGCGGATTGCTTTGTTTCTGACAGGCAGATTGCTTTGTTTCTGACAGGCAGCTTGCTTTGTTTCTGACAGGCAGATTGCTTTGTTTCCTTTGTTTCTAACAGGCAGATTGCTTTGTTTCCTCTGTCCTGGCAGGAAGATTGCTTTGTTTTCTTTGTTTATGACAGGCAGATTGCTTTGTTTCCTTTGTTTCTGACACACAGATTACTTTGTTCCTTTTTTTCTGACAGGCAGATTGCTTTGTTTGTTTCCGACAGGAAGATTGCTTTGTTTCCTCTGTCCTGACAGGCAGATTGCTTCGTTTGTTTCCGACAGGCAGATTGCTTTGTTTGTTTCCGAGAGGCAGATTGCTTCGTTTCCTCGTCTTTGTCCTTTGCTTCTTGTCTCTTGTATGCTAACGGGCAAGTTGATTTGCTTTCTTGTCTTTGTCCTTCGTTTCTAGTCTGTTGTAGACTGACGGGCAGATTTCTTTGTTTCTTCGTGTCTTTTCTTTGTTTCCTTCGTCTCTTCTTCTGTCTTGACAGGCAGGTTGCTTTGTTTCCTCGTCTTTGTTTGCATCTGCCAGGGGGTTGGTTTGGTACTTGTTTCTTTGTTAGGTTTGTTTTGGCATTGTACATGCTGGTTTATTTATTTCGTTGTTTGTTTTTATTTACTTTCGGGGGGGGGGGGGTATTTACATGATTATTTTCTTTATGTTTTATTTACCCTTCTTTCTTTTGATTGTGTTCGTTTGTTTTTCGAGGATTTTTTTTCTGTAGGCATGTTTGTTATTTGTAGTTGTGAAACGTGTGAAATTTGTTCTTTTTGAGAGGGTTTTGTTGTTGTTGTTGTTGTTGTTGACGTGTTTCAGTGTGTTGAGATATTGAAAGGTTTTTAATTCGCTGAACGCAGTGTTTGTGTTTGTGTGTGTGTGTGTGTGTGTGTGTGTGTGTGTGTGTGTGTGTGTGTGTGTGTTCAGGGTGTATGTGTGTGTGTGTGTGTGTGTGTGGGCAGGGTGTATGTATGTGTGCGTGCGTGCGTGCGCGTGCACGCACATTTGTGTGTGTATGTGATGTGATGTGTGTGTGTTTGTGTAGCCATTCTGCTTTTAACATTCTGTCTTTTTACCAGATTTCTTATTTGTAATTTTAAAATTTCGAAAAATTCTTTTTCCCCCGCATTTAATGTTTGGTTTGCATTAAAACGTTGACATATGTTGTGCGTGTCAACACATTTGATACTTTGCATGAGTTGATATCAGTATGCTTCGTGCCTGTGTGTGTGTGTGTGTGTGTGTGTGTGTGTGTGTGTGTGTGTTGTTGTGTGTGTGTGTGTGTGTGTGCACAAGTGTACGTGTGAATGTATATGAATACAGACAGACAGATCTATCTTGTGTGAGGGGGGAGGAGGAGTGCTCAAAATACCCGTGACATACCCCTGCAAACACACGCCCACAATCTGATATCACTTTTAGTGTCTTCACCCCTAAAACATGACTTCAAATACCAAAATAAGAACTAAGCTTCTCAACAACTCCACTGTATACCACTCTCAAAAATAAAATTAAAAACAACCAGAAGAAGTCTCTCTGAACTCCTTGAGGAGTTATTGGAGAACCACACTGAACTTCTCAGGCAGTGTGGCAGAGGCAAGCTGAGCCTCGCAGGGCCGTCACTCCTCTCTCCAGGTTATCTTGAGCCGTGCTGCTTTCGACATATCTACCCAGGGATGGAGGAGGGGGATCTTGTGACAAGGAAACCAATAAACAAAAATGTACGTCAGAAAAAAAGAACAAAGATGCAGCTTCGTAACCCTTCGTTATCCTGTGATTTATATCTCTCTTTTTTTCCTCTGCTGGTGTGAACGAAGCAGGGTCTTGGTTTTCAAGCCTGTAGTTATCATGTCAGCGTTGTCGTTGTCACCGTCGATATCGTCGTCATTATCATCACCGTCGCTACAGTTACAGCCGTCATCGTCGTTAACATTATCCTGTTTTTCTTTCGTTTCCTCGTAGTAGTAGTAAGAGCAGCAGCAGCAGCAGCAGCAGCAGCAGCAGCAGGAGTAGTAGTAGTAGTAGTAGTAGTAGTAGTAGTAGTAGTAGTAGCAGCAGCAGCAGCAGCAGCAGCAGGAGTATTAGTAGCAGCAGCAGCAGCAGGAGTAGTAGTAGTATTAGTAGCAGCAGCAGCAGCAGGAGTAGTAGTAGTAGCAGCAGCAGGAGCAGCAGCAGCAGCAGCAGCGGTACTAGGAGCACCAATAGCAGCAGTAGTAATGATAGTATGAAGAAGAAGAAGACCATCACAATCGCCACCACAAACATTAACAATAACAACAGCAAAAACAACAGAACAACAGGTAGAATACAAAAACAGAGGACAATATGGTAATGGTAAAGGTGACCTATAACCTATGCGGTCGTTGGGGAGCGATGTGTCAGAGACTTCTCCAGGGGCCAGTATATTGAGGGCGGCGCCCATCTCCTCTCCCTCGCTGCCTTACCTTCCCTGACACCAGAGAGGGCAGATACCCATTCACAGCTGGGTGAACTGGGGGACTGTACTTGAATCCAAGTCGCGCGAACGGTCACCCATCCAAAAGGTAACCACGGTCAACGCTGCTTAACCGTAACTGGTTGGGAGAGAGAGTGCTGTGACCACTGAGCTACCCCGTGCCCAGAAGACGATAACAGCAACCTCAGTACAGCTTCAGCAAGATCAACACAACTCGCGCCTCTGCACTTAACTCATACTTCAAACCAAAGTTCACCTGAAAACAGAGCTACCCCACAGACACCCAACACCTCCTCCCCCCCCCCCCCCTCATCCCTGCCCCCCCCCCCCCCTCCGCCCCCCCAGCCCCCCCCCCCCCCCCCTTCCCCACCCCGCACCCTTATCACATATCACGAGACACCCCCAGCCTACAGATTTTTCAGGGATTCCACAGCTCCATGATTTTCCAGAACGAGCAAATAGGTAGGGCCAACTGACACCCCGTACTGCTAATTGACCTTCTCGTGACCCCTTCACCAGTCCTTTGTAGAGAGATGGAAGAGAAAGAGGATTAGGACATAGCGGTATCATATTTCGTGATGTTGAAATCAGGAGACGTGCCAGTCTAGTTTACCATGCCTGGCCTTTCCTTCTATGTGACAGACGGGGTAGAGAAGAAGAAGAACAAGGAGGAGGAGGAGGGAAGAAAGAAAGGAACGAAGGAAGGAAGAAAGAAAGAAAAGTTAAGAAGAACGAAAGAAACAAAGAAAGAAACAAAGATTAAGAAGAAGAAAGAAAGAAAGAAGAACAACAACAGTAAGAACAAGAACTAGAGGAAAAAGAAGAAGAGGAAAAGGCGGCGGCGGCAGCAGCAGCAGCAGCAGCAGTAGTAGTAGTAGTAGTAGTACAAGCAGCAGCAGCAGCAGCAGCAGGAGTAGTAGTAGTAGTAGTAGTACAAGCAGCAGCAGCAGCAGCAGCAGTAGTAGTAGTAGTAGTAGTAGTAGTAGTAGTAGTAGTAGTAGTAGTAGTACAGCAGCAGCAGCAGCAGCAGTAGTAGTAGTAGTAGTAGTAGTAGTAGTAGTAGTAGTAGTAGTAGTAGTAGTAGTACAAGCAGCAGCAGCAGCAGTAGTAGTAGTAGTAAATTTGTTGGTCGCATCACATACTAATAAACAAAACAAGCTACAAACTTTATTTGAAGTGTACAAACTTGATATAATTGAGCCTTATCTAAAGATTTTAAATATATATTAGCCAGCTGGTAATCCAGGGTTGTTTTTTTTTCCATTTAATTATTCGTGTCTGATAATTATGATGTGTTTCCTTAATATGAATGGGTATCACACGTTTTATACTGAAGAAACAGACACAACATTAACCCCGGGCTAAGCGTGACTGGGGCTTTAATCTTGAAACAGACACGGTAGAGGAGGAGGAGGAGGAAAAGAAAACGAAGGGAGAAGGAGAAGAGGATGAAAAAGGAGAAAAATAAAAAGAAGTCGAACAATAAAAACAATTAGAAAAAGGAAAAAAACAAGAAAGAGGAGGAAGGAGGAAGAAGAAGAAGAAGAAGAAGAGAAGAAGAAGAAGAAGAAGAAGAAGAAAGAGAAGAAGGGAAAAAAAGGAAGAGGAGGAGGAGCAGACGAAGATCATGAACAAAAGTAGAAAAAAAAAACAAGAATAGAAAGAGAACAAGAAGAACAACAAGAACACGAAAAAACCCGAACCCCCCCAACCAAAAACAATAAAACCCCACCCCAAGAACATCTTCGACAAGATCACACACACACACACACACACACACACACACACACGCACGCACGCACGCACGCACGCACGCACACACACACACACACACACACGCGCGCGCGCGCGCGCACAACACACACACACACACACACACACCTCTCAAGCCCCTGTACTCTCCTGCTTCTTTCTTCAGACAAAGCTCAAGCCTCTGTACTCTCCTGCTTCTTTCTTTCTTCAGACAAAGTCTACCGACACTTCACCTCAACAGAGAAAGGAAGCCACCTAGAGAGAGATAAGCCAACACCACCTACGAGCTACCTATCCCCGCATACCCACCCACCTCCACACACACACATCCAGAAGCACGTCACCAGACACCTGAGCCCCTGAGCTGTCAGGGATTCCGCACATCCACACCTCCCCGTAACAAGCAACAATGGACGGCCAATTAACACCCACCAGTTGCTCACAGACCTTTTTTATGGCCCCCCGTTGCCATGATCCTTTTGTCGACGGAATAGGAAAGGGATTGGAAAATGTATTCTAAAGAGTAGATAAATTGGGTGATAAAAATCAGGGAGGAATTCATAAACAAACAGACAAACAAAAAAGATATAATGGGTTTACATTTCTTTTGGTGATCTTTCTTAACAAACGAACGAGATGTGAGTGGGTTTACGTTGCGGTGTCTGAACTCTTAATTGAAGTAAACGTAGGGATAGAGGAGGAGGAAGAGGAGGAGGAGGAGGAGGAGGAGATAACAACAACAAAAACAACAACAAAGACAAGAAGAAGTAGTTAGGGTAGGGTAGGGTTTGGAAGTGTATTCCATTCTATTCTATGTCATTCAATTATAGCATACATCGTGTTGTCCTGCAACGCAAAGTAGTTGATTTGCTTTGTCACCAGATAGCTTGGTGCATACGTTGCTCCCCTCTCCCCAAAGTTAAGCATGTCGCCACAGTACAACGAAAATGCTCAGACGCTCAGACAGCAACTGTCGTTGTCTGTCAAATTATGAGCGAAAATGCGTTGCGCTGCCGTTAAGCACCTGACAAGTCAGGTCCAGCGCATCCGACTTTGGCGTGGACTTTGACTACAGAGAAATGAGGCTAACTATGCCTCTGCTGAATGAACTTAATGGCTGATAGGCGGCAACGTGTAAGGTATATTGTTCCCGCTGTCATCCCTGCTTACGACATTGAAACCTGAAAAAACACTTCAAATATCAAAGATCCAGAAATAGATATTGCTTAGGCGTACGTTTCTGTTGCATGATAGATAAATCAATGCTCGAAATGTGAATCTTCTTCATTCCCTCTTCCCCCTCCTACCCGCACCCAATCTCTACGTTGTGTACATTATCGTCGAATACCTTCTGTATGCTTTCGACTTTTTTCTTCTGTACTTTTCCCTTTAGAGCCTATACAAACTGAATCAGAACGCGTTGGACGTATGCCTGTGGGATGTTCCTGTAAATCCCTAGAATACATAACACATGCATGATTCCATATCTCACCCACCCCCACTCCTCAAATTCCTACGATTTGTACACCTTTCGTCAAACTCTTTTCCAGTCTATATACTTCATTTTAGCAGTGTCTATGTTATCTAGACTTAGATGGAGCATTTTAAAATGTACACCAGTGATGTTGTTGTAAATTCTTGAATCTCTGAAGCATTCTATCCCCTCCTCCCTCCTCCCCCTCTTCAACAGCGTCACGCCCTGCCCTCTGTGGTTTGCAGACTGCTCTTTGATTTTGTTTTATTTTACCTGCTGCCATCTGTTCTTCTCTGTTTTCTCTGTAGATACTGAATCAAAGCATGCTGAACATATAATTATGTTTGTTCATCTTTGTGTAAAATCTTAACCAACACGTAAAACGTAAATTATCCGATACCCCCTTCCTTATCCCACCCTTTCCCACTTTTATCAAACGGTAATCTCGTCATAAATCTTTACTTATAATTAAAAAATTATTTATTCTTTCTTTACCATCCCCGCGCACACCCCCTGAGCAATAAATTTGTATGTAGGATGTCTCTGTCCCCACCCTACCCCCTACCCCTTTCCTAACACCCCAACACCACACACACACACACACACACACACACACACACACACGCACGCACGCACGCACGCACGCACACGCACACACACACATACACTTTTTGTAAACTTCATGTGTATACACATGCAGAAGATCAAATATACATGTTGATATCCCGCACTTCATGTCAGCTTTCCGGGGGTTACGGAAACGCAAACATACCCAGCATGCATCCTGTACCAAAAAATAAACTTCTCTGAAATCGAAAGTTTTGGCTGAGGCTAGCGGGCAGACTTCCTGCAGAGTGACATGCCCAGGATAAAACCAGACACTCCACACACCACCTAACAGTGGAACACAGAGAAGTGTCCCGCTCGCAATGTAATCATAGTAACTGAGCTGCTCTATCTAGCTCAAGAATGTCATCCTTTTCATCTTCTGGCGCTATGTCCAGGTCCTGGCATCACGCTCTCCTGAAGCTGTTTCTCAGGACTGTCCTTGCCTCCCTGTAGGACACTGGCTGGGCTGGCTTCTCCAGGCTGCTTCCTGCCTTGGACAGGCAGTCCGCCTCTTCGTTGCCCCCTATACCACAGTGGGAAGGGATCCACTGCAGCACCACCATAGTTCTCTGGCTGAGGGAGACTTAGCTCTTGTTTGATGTCTCTTAGGATCTGCTCTCCCTCTGGCACCTGGAGACTCTGCAGGATGGACTTGCAGTCAGTGAAGAACACTGTGTTGGAGGGTAGTGTGTCCTCCTGGTTGAAAATATGGGCTGCCAGTAGCAGAGCACAGGCCTCAGCACGGTGATTGGTGGACAGGGTGCCTGTGGTCAGAGACTTGCTGACGGTCCTGCTGTTAGGGAATCGGATATGACAGGCCACGCTTTCTCCATTCTTCACTGCTTCTTCAGCAGAGCCATCTGTGAATGCTCTCGCCCAAGCATTTGGAAGGTTCAGTGCATTCACACACACACACACACACACTCACTCCTCTCTCTCTCTCTCTCTCTCTCTCCTCTCTCTCCATCTCTCTCTCTCTCTCTCTCTCTCTCTCTCTCTCTCTCTCTCTCTCTCTCTCCCCTCTCTTCCCTATTCAAAGCCCCACATTTTTCGACCATCTCTTCAGTTCCTCTCCTTTCTTGTTTCTCTCTCTCTCTCTCTCTCTCTCTCTCTCTCTCTCTCTCTCTCTCTCTCTCTCTCTCTCTCTCTCTCTCTCTCTCTCTCTCTCTCTCTCCTCTCTCTCTCCCTCGATAGATAGATAGATAGATAGAAATAGATAAATAGATAGATAGACAGATAGATAGACAGATAGATAGATGTAATATATACATGCATAATACATTCATACATACATACATACATACATACGTACGTACATAACATATATACATACATACATTATATATATATACATACATATACGTATAGATAAATTTTTCATTTTATTTAATTCTTTTACTTCCAGGATAATGGAGACAGAGAGGATACACAAGACAGACAACTTAGATCACGTTGACTGTACATCATTGGTAATCCTCGCGGCAAATCTTCACTAATACGCCTCACATGAATTATTCTATAATAATCATTTCACCCATCTCCCTCCCTCCCCTCCACACCATCCTTCTCAAACTTCCTGCGCGCGTAAAACATTTTTTTCTTCAATATTTTTCGTTCTCACTTCCAGACGTATTACTTTTGTTTCTTTCTTTGCTCTGTCTATTCAGTCTGAGTCAGCGCGCTTCGAAGGTATGTCTTTGGTAATTTAGCCGTAAATCTTTTTTAATGTTGTTGTTGTTGGTTGCCTCATTCTCTGTGACGTTCCTGTCCTGCTGTCCCCACGCCGTTCATTAAACAGTCTCCGCTACCACAGCCATACCCAGATTTATTGAGCTGTAGATCATTGTTTAATTCATTAATTAATGATGCGTAGTATCAGTCACTTCGACTTTCGGTGTGTGCGTGTGTGTGTGTTCATGTCTTCTTGATTATCTTTTTGTTGGTTGGTTGTGTTGTTAAGGATGAAATATGGCGTGTGTTAACGTGGCGTATTCTTTGGGCGTGTGTGTGTGTGGGGGTGAGTGGGTGGGTGGGGGGGTGCGCGTGTGTGTGTGTGTGTTGTCGGTGTAAGTGTGCGTGTAAGTGTGTGTGCGCGTGTATCTGTGCGGGCCCGCACGAGCACGCATGTGCGCTTGCGTGCTTGACTTTGTGCGTGCGTGCACGCGCTCGCGTGTTTGCTTACGCGTGGTCCCAGGCACGTCCACAATCCCACATTGAATCAGGACAGGCACAACCTAGCATCCAGTGAAATGACAGCACTGAAGAAGGCATGTCGGTGCATTGTGTTTCTGTCGCAAGATCTGGGCTGCACAAGAACGATTTCTTGGTTTTGAGCATATCATCATCACCGTCATCGTTGTCGTCATCATCATCATTATCATCATCATCATCATCATTACCATCAGCAGCAGCAGTATTATCATCATCTTCATCATCATTACCAGTGGCAGCAGCACCATCATTATTACTAAGACCGCCATTACCATCATCATCGCTATTATCATCATTATCATCATCACCATCATCACCATCGTCGTCGGCGTCGCCGTTGTCGTCATCATCATTATCGTCATCATCAATATCATTATTATTAAGAACACCAACACCACCACCATCATCATCATCAATATCAATATCATCATTATCATCATCATCACCACTCGTTGTGGTATTGTCGTCGCTGCAGCCTTCATTTTAATCCTCATTTTACTTTTTCTTATTATGGTTGTTCTCGTTGTTGAGTTGATATTTCATTATGATTAATGTCATTATCATAATTACTACCAATTTTATCATCATCATCATCATCATCGTCATCATCATCACTATTTTTATTATTATCATTATTATTATTATCATCATCATTATCATCATCATCATTTTTTATTATTATCATTGCTTCTGCTATTGTTGTTATCAATATTATATCATCACATCATCATCATCATCATCATTATTATTATTATTAATACCATTTTAAAGGAAAGAATGAAAAGGAAGAAAGAAAAGAAGGGGATCAAGATGTAAGAAAAGAAGAAACAAAAAAGTATTAAAATATTAAAGACAGAAAGACAGAAGTAAAGAGAGAGATTTAGAAAGAAAAGAATGGAAGAAAGAGAACACAAAAGAAATTATAGAAAAGAAAGGAAGAGCCAAAGAAAGGATAAGAAAGGTTAAATGAAAAATATTGGATATCAAACAGTTTCTTAACAAAAGACAGAGAAAAAGAATAAATGAAAAAAGAAAGAAAGAAGAAGATACAGAAAAAGAAAGATAAGAGGAGAAGGAAACAAAAAAGAAAGAAACGAAAAGAAAGAATATGAACGGAAAGACAGAAAAGAACGAAATCAAAAAGTGCTTTTTTTAAAGCAAAATAAACGAAAAAGAAATGAAAGAAAGAAAGAAATGAACGAAGGGCGAAAGAAAGAAAAGAAAAGAAGAAACAAACAAAAACCCCAAGAAATAAAAGGAAGACAGAAAAATTCGCCATAACTTGTAAGCAACAAAGAAGTAGGGAGAGAGAGAGATAACGATAACGAAATTTTATTTTCTGAGGGTAATAGAATAAGTACAAGACTTTTTTACATCCAGCCCGAGAGAGAGAGAGAGAGAGAGAGAGAGAGA
>CM054145.1:26380642-26385642 GCA_028751875.1 Rapana venosa | reverse complement strand
ATAGGTAAAACAATCAAGAACGAACGAACGAACGAAAGAAAGAGAGAAAGAAAAGAAAAGAAAAAGCAAGAAACACACACACAAACAAACAAATAAAAGAAGACAGACAAAGACAAGATATGTTTCATGCAAGATAGGGAAAGGAATTAAGAATAAAAGAAAGAAAGAAAAGAGAAAAGAAAAAGCAAGACACACACACACACAAACAAATAAAAGAAGACAGTCAAGACAAGATATCTTTTTATGCAAGATAGGGAAAAGAATCAAGAACGAACGAACGAAAGAAAAAAGAGAAGAAAAATCAAGAAAGCAAGAAACGTACAAAGAAAGAAAGAAAGAAAGAAAGAAAAATAGACCGGGAGGAAATAGCGATGGTTTTAAACCAGCGCCCACACATCAAGGAATCTATACTTCAAGCCAGACAGATTTTATCTGCCCCTTAAGTTCATAATAATCGTCTGCTAAATGGGTGTGATCGGGATAAGTGTGTGTGTGTGTGGTGTGTGTGTGTGTGTGTGTGTGTGTGTGTGTGTGTGTGTGTGTGTGTTTGTGTCTGTATGTGTGTGCGTGCCTGTGTGTGTGTGTGTGTGTGTGCGCGCGCGCGCGTTTTTGTCTGTGTATGTGTGTGTCTGTGTGTCTGTGTCTGTATTCCTGTGTGCGTGTGTGTGTGGTGTGTGCGTGTGCGTGTGTGTGTGTGTGTGTGTGTGTGCGCGCGCGCGCGGCATTAACCAAAACTTAAAGAAGAAACCATGTCCGTTACACATAAACCAGATGTAAAAGAACCCACTCAACTGAATTTAAAACAAACCAGCAGTTTTCAACCCAAAAAGTTTGCTTCTGGCAAACTTCTTTTTTTTTATTTTTTAAATCCACTCTCACCGCAATAAGCAGTGAGAGCAATAAGCAAAACATACACCCAGAAACATAGCGAAATAATAAAAACAGAAACATTAAGGAAAGAAAAAACTCCGAACCAAAACCTAAAGAAAAGTTAAAGTGTTGTACTCCGCAACGAAGAAGAAAGAAAAAAAGAGACCCAAAATGACATGCATAGAAATAAACTGCGATGTCCGGTTGAAATATTTCATAAAGAACTGGTATTGGAATTCGCCAGCTTGCTGGAAAAGCCAAGTCTCTTAACTTCTGTGTCAGTCGCCACTCGCATTGACCACCTGCCCGTCTTAATCCTCTTCTTTCTGACGTTAATCCTCTTTTCTGCCTCTTCCAATCCTCTTTAATTTTCATCCTCTAAAACATCTGACCTTCACAATCATGTCTGAAAATCTGGCGCATCGCAAAAAATCTCTCTCTCTCTTTCTCTCTGTCTGTCTGTCTGTCTGTCTGTCTGTCTGTCTGTCTGTCTCTCTCTCTCTCTCTCTCTCTCTCTCTCTCTCTCTATCTCTCTCTCTCTCTCTCTCTCTCTCTCTCTCTCTCTCTCTCTCTCTTCCTGGTTTGAAATTGATGCTGAAGCGTAGTTGTGAGACAGATAAAAAAAATTGTTTGCTCCCAGAGAAAGAAAGATAAAAAGGAAGGAAAGAAAAACCAAAAAAATGAATGAATGAATAGGCGTGTGGATGTGTAAGCCAGAGAGAGAGAGAGAGAGAGAGAGAGAGAGAGAGAGAGAGAGACAGACAGACAGACAGACAGACAGACAGAGAGACAGACAGACAGACATAGAGACATAGAGAGACAGAGAGAGAGAGAGAATCGACATATTTGGCGAATTACACACTTTTCCATTTTTTGGCATTCTTCGTACATCTTTTTCAAACAGCAGAACCATCATCACCGCCTACATTATCACAAAAGTTCAAAGCACACGGGTCTAGACCAAATCATTGAAAAGACATGATGAAATTAATGAACAATTTAAAAAAAAATTTTTAATAATGTCTCTCTCTCTTTATCCCTGCACACCACAAGTTTCAGATCAATTCCTCCTCGGCCACCTTTTTGTCACTTTCTTTACAATTGGCATCACTAAAAGTTTCAGCTTTGAAATCTTTAATTACTGAATTAACTTTTTTTTTAAAACCCTGTTATGTCTGATTTTTTTTCCTTTCGGTTAGTTTCCAGATTTTTTTTAAAATGTCAGATATAAAGCGTGGGTTAGTGTGATGTCTAATGGAGAGAAATGTAATAGGAACTGTCTTCATTGGCAATTTGTGTTTTCAGGGCTGTATTACTTACACGCCAAGCATCTTACTTTTGTCTGTTCATCAACAGCTTTAATGAAAGCACGGTCTGGCGAAAGTATTATCGTTGTATTGGCCATAGGTCGTAGCCTGCCAGACAGCTAAAATTAGCGTTGGATGTGCGACATACCGTAACTCGCACTCGTTTGTATTCGGTGAACTGAATCATCTCAATTCTAAAACTGCAGTAAAAGGTCAATCAGATCTTAGGTCACTTCGTATGAACTCTTGTTTACGGTAAACATGCTTTCATGGCATTGCATTAAAGAAGGGTGGTAATCTTATTTATCCTTACTGTATTAGTTGCCTGCCTCTCCATACTGTCTTCTTCATTGTCGTCGTCGAACGCTCAAACACTATTGTTGTCTGTAATAATTATGAGCAAAAAATGCATTGCGCTGCCGTTAAGCGCCTGACAAGTCAGGCCCAGCACATTCGACTTCCGTGTGTGAGAGGGAACTGTTATCTTTTAAGTCTTCCTGAAAAAAAGACGAGAGAATGGATAAAGAAGACAAGAATATAGACAAGGAGGTGACAGGAAGAAACAGAACAAGGCAGAAACAAGAGAGAGGGATAGAAAAGAGGGAATTCCTAACACAGAATTTCCAGAAGGTAGGGATGCTGTTTATACTTGACAGACCCCTAGCTTCCTGAGGGAGGGAGGTGGACTGTTCAAACCTGTTCGTTCAGACTGTCAGTGTAAAAAAAAAGACGAAACTACCACACCAGAAGTTCAACGTTGAGAAAGAGGTTAAAGGTCAAGGTAAAGGTCGCGGCGAGTCCCGAGGTTTCAATCACATACACAAGGCACACACCCTCGCGCACCCAACATGACCCTAAGCTTCAAGCTGAGCGTTGATTGGCTGAAAGATGCGAGCTGTCCGTTTGGGATATAACAGGATCTATTCTGAACAGCAGGCTGAACCTCACGCCTAGAAGCTGCTTGAACTGCACGTTGAAAGTGACAGACGATTTGTCGTCTGGTATCTGTCTGGCCTTGACCTTACCGACTGTAGGGGTCAAGAGCCTAGTCTCTCACCCCCTTACCTTAACTCTTCATTGACTTTCCGCAGGAGTTAGCAGGTGTATGATCTCTTGATTCATTTTCCCCTCTGTACTGTGGGAAACATTAGAAACACTTCCCGCGGGCACTCATACTATGTGTTTGTCAGTTTCTCCCCGCAATGTCAAGTAATTGACTTTGTCCGCATGTACCATACTATCTGTGTTGTACAGTGTTGCCCTCCTTCTGTACTTGCAGACTGTACTCCTACCATCTTACTTTACAGTTGTACTTTTCATCTTACTTACAGTCGTAATCTACCATCTGTACTTTACAGTCTGCACTTCTTACCATCTGTACTTTACAGACTGTACTCCTACCCTCTGTACTTTACAGTCTGAACTCATACCATCTGTACTTTACAGTCTGTACTTCTTACCATCTGTACTTTACAGTCTGTACTTCTTACCATCTGTACTTTACAGTCTGTACTTCTTACCATCTGTACTTTACAGTCTGTACTCCTACCATCTGTACTTTACAGTCTGAACTCATACCCTCTGTACTTTACAGTCTGTACTTCTTACCATCTGTACTTTACAGTCTGAACTCATGTCCTCTGTACTTTACAGTCTGAACTCATGTCCTCTGTACTTTACAGTCTGAACTCATGTCCTCTGTACTTTACAGTCTGAACTCATGTCCTCTGTACTTTACAGTCTGAACTCATGTCCTCTGTACTTTACAGTCTGAACTCATGTCCTCTGTACTTTACAGTCTGTACTCCTACCATCTGTACTTTACAGTCTGAACTCATGTCCTCTGTACTTTACAGTCTGAACTCATGTCCTCTGTACTTTACAGTCTGAACTCATGTCCTCTGTACTTTACAGTCTGTACTCATGTCCTCTGTACTTTACAGTCTGAACTCATGTCCTCTGTACTTTACAGTCTGTACTCATACCCTCTGTACTTTACAGTCTGAACTCATGTCCTCTGTACTTTACAGTCTGAACTCATTCCTCTGTACTTTACAGTCTGACTCTGTCCTCTGTACTTTACAGTCTGACTCATTCCATCTGTACTTTACAGTCTGAACTTCTTACCATCTGTACTTTACAGTCTGTACTTCTTACCATCTGTACTTTACAGTCTGAACTCATACCCTCTGTACTTTACAGTCTGTACTTCTTACCATCTGTACTTTACAGTCTGAACTCATACCCTCTGTACTTTACAGTCTGTACTTCTTACCATCTGTACTTTACAGTCTGAACTCATACCCTCTGTACTTTACAGTCTGTACTCTTACCATCTGTACTTTACAGTCTGAACTCATACCATCTGTACTTTACAGTCTGTACTTCTTACCATCTGTACTTTACAGTCTGTACTCATTACCTCTGTACTTTACAGTCTGTACTTTACCATCTGTACTTTACAGTCTGAACTCATACCCTCTGTACTTTACAGTCTGTACTTCTTACCATCTGTACTTTACAGTCTGTACTTCTTACCATCTGTACTTTACAGTCTGAACTCATACCCTCTGTACTTTACAGTCTGTACTCTTACCCATCTGTACTTTACAGTCTGAACTCATACCCTCTGTACTTTACAGTCTGAACTCATACCCTCTGTACTTTACAGTCTGAACTCATACCCTCTGTACTTTACAGTCTGAACTCCTACCTTCTGTACTTTACAGTCTGAACTCATACCCTCTGTACTTTACAGTCTGAACTCATACCCTCTGTACTTTACAGTCTGAACTCATACCTTCTGTACTTTACAGTCTGTAC
>CM054145.1:26358142-26378142 GCA_028751875.1 Rapana venosa | reverse complement strand
AGTGACTGGTTTACAGTTTTAATCTGAGATTTAAGGTTTGACAAGGTGACAACCGTGATATGACCTCTGTGGTCGGAGGGGCTATAAACAACAGGTTTGGATTGGACCTGTTTACTTTGTACACCTTACAGACGTTTCAAACGCTTCATGTAGCAGTGTGTCCTTTCCACACTGACAGGTCGGAACGAACATGTTTGAACGGTTCGTAGAGGATAGTATGTTTGCTGCTTAAGAGCTTCCAAAACTTCATACAACCTGAGTTCACAAAGCAGGGAAAAAAGCCTACGTCACGTAAGGACTAATCCCGGATCTTGTTTACTTAAAGATGAGACGTCTCATGGCAAGTACCTTACTTGTAAGAGAAAGTTGATAGGCTGTCACCTTATACAAGTGACTATGACGCATGCGTGTAATATATCTATATATCTATATATCAGGGGGCAACAATGAGGTCTTTCAACCAAGGCCACACTCACAAATCCAGGAATTAGTGGGGAAAATCTCTCCGAATGGCGTATACATTGTAGGTTGTGGCGTTGCGTTATGGCGTACTGTAAATAAGAGTAATGCAGTACAGTGTTTTACGTTGCATTGCCCTGCGCTGCAATGCATTGCATTGTATTGTATGACATGGCATGGCATGGTATGGTATGGTATGTCAGGGTAGGGTAGGGTATGGAAGGGTATGGTATGGTATGGTAGGGTATGGAAGGGTATGGTATGGTATGGAAGGGTATGGTATGGTATGGTAGGGTATGGAAGGGTATGGTATGGTATGGTAGGGTAGGGTAGGTAGGATAGGGTATGGTAGGGTATGGTAGGTATGGTATGGGTAGGGTAGGGTAGGGTATGGTAGGGTAGGGTATGGTATGGTAGTAGGTATGGTATGGTATGGTATGGTATGGTAGGGTAGGGTAGGGTATGGTAGGGTAGGTAGGGTAGGGTATGGTAGGGTATGGAAGGGTATGGTATGGTAGGGTAGGGTAGGGTTAGGGTATGGTAGGGTAGTGGTAGGGTATGGTAATGGTATGGTATGGTAGGGTAGGGTAGGGTATGGTAGGGTAGGGTATGGTAGGGTATGGTAGGGTAGGGTAGGGTATGGTAGGGTAGGGTAAGGTATGGTAGGGTATGGTAGGGTATGGTATGGTATGGTATGGTATGGTATGGTATGGTATTGCATTGCTCCGTCGCCATAAAAGCAGTGCCACCCATTGTTTCTTATTTAAAATTTCCCTGTTTTCATGTGTATTTTTTTTCTTGTAAGAGTGGGGGTTTTTTCTACAGAATTGTTGCAAGGGAATATTCTCTTGTTGCCGTGGGTGCTTTCACATGCGATGAACGTGTGTTGCACTCGCGACTTCGGTTTCTTGACTCAAAAAGACTAAACTACTAGCACCCAGACCACCACTCAAGGTCTAATAGATGAAAATTGTTTACACGCATACCTAATCATCTACATGCACGCACACACACATGTATACACACACAGGCCGCGCGCACGCGCACACACACACACACATAATGTACATCTGGAAATAAAAGTTTGACTTTGACTTTGACTTTGACACACACACACACCACCACCACCGTCGCCACCACCACCACCACCCACACACACACCACCACAACCACCGTACACCACAAAAACAAGAAACAAGAAAGAAAAGGACTCTTACCACTGCTAAGGTGTCTCGTAAGGCCACTCATCGACAGAGACCCTGCACTCGGCTGAGAATCGTTCCGTAGTCTTCGACGATGGCCGATTCACACGACAGTTTTCAGCAACATATGATACACTGTCTGCTGGAACCACAAAGACTAGGCGTTGCTTCAACATGGTACCAGACTTTGTCACACAGAGAGACAGAGACAGAGACACAGAGAGAGAGAGAAAGAAGAGAGAGAGAGAGGAGAGAGAGAGAGAGAGAGAATGCGAATGCGAATGCGAAATGTTTATTCAGATGAAGAGAGAGAGAGAGAGAGAGAGAGAGAGGAGAGAGAGAGAGAGAGAGAGAGAGAGGAGAGAGAGAGAGAGAGAGAGAGAGAGAGAGAGAGAGAGAGAGAGGAGGGAGAGTTCTGGAAATAAAAGAAGAATCATGAAAAATGTCCACAGACTATTTTGTTGGATTTGACTACAAAAAAATTCTTAAAGGCTTGGTCATCGGTTCAACAAATGTTTCAGAACATGAGAGCACCAAAAAGAAAGAAAGAAAGAAGACAGAAAGACAGACACAGACAGACAGACAGACAGAAAGAGAGAAAGAGAGAAAGAAAGAAAGAGAGAAAGAAAGAACAGAAAAGAAAGAAAGAAAACTTTAATGTATATTAATTTCCTGCTTTTTGTTTCTTGTTATTAGACATGAAACAAAAGCTGGCGTGAGAGAGAGACAGACAGACAGACAGAAAGACAGAGAGAGGGAGAGAGAGTGGGAAGAGAGAGAGGAGAGAAAGAAGAGAGAGAGAGGAGAGAGAGAGAGAGAGAGAGAGAGAGAGAGAGAATGACAATGACAATGACAATGACAAATTCTTTTATTTAGAGGATAATGAATAAGCACTCATGTGCTTTTTTACATCCAGTCGCCGCCCGTAGGGATACATCTTAATAATAACCCAACACTTATACACTCTCACAGTAGAAACAAGGGGAAATAACCCTTTTCAAAACAGTAACACCTCCCAAAAAAAAACCAACAACAAACAAACAAACAAACAAAAACACAAAAAAACAAAAACAAAACAAAAAACAAAAAAGAAACCCCTAAAAACACCCCACCCCCACCCCCCAAAACCCCCCAACCAAAACAAACAAACAAGGAGAAAGAAAAACCAAATCAACAAAAGAAGGAAAGAAAAAAAGAGAAAAACAAACAACAACAAGAACAACAACAAAACCAAGAAAAATAACAACCACCAAACTTAACAAGTCATAAAGATAAACATCCACACATTATCAAATGGTACATATACTTGTTACATATAACAATAAGATATTGAAATAGAAAGAAGAGAGAGAGAGAGAGAGAGAGAGAGAGAGGAGAGAGAGAGAGAGAGAGAGAGAGGAGAGCAAGAAGACAGACAGACAGACAGACAGACAGACAGACAGACAGACGGAGGGAGGGAGAGAGAGAGAGAGAGAGAGAGAGAGAGAGAGAGAGAGAGAGAGAGAGAGAGAGAGAGAGAGAGAGAGAGAGAGAGAGAGAGAGAGAACGAACTTTTTATTTTCAGAGGATAATAGAATAAATACAAAGAACGGGGTGGGCTGTTTTTTTTTAATTTAGTCACAGACAGAGAGAGAGAGAGAGAGAGAGAGAGAGAAGAGAGAGAGAGAGAGAGAGAGAGACACACACAATTGACACACACAATTTTATTGCTATTTAGCAATCAAGCCATATAGCGCTGCGGCGCGGTAACAACGATATCGAACGCGACGCGATTACAATGACATGGAAACCATGGCAGTGGTGGTATGTACATCAAGATTCGATACATTATTGTCTGTGTCTCAAGTGTCTCAATTTTCAAACCAGCCTTTCCTTTTCCAGTCTACAGCCAGCGAAGTCAGCCCATGTAAGACCGGATCAGGTCCCGAAGATGATGTAACTCCTGCTCAGCACTCTCCACCACTGTCTCTGTGTGTTGTGTGTTAGTACACTGTTTCCCTTTACGAAGTCTGGCAAGCCTGACACGTTCTTCTGGCAACATGTTTTTCTCTTCTTGCTTTATGTACCAGAACACACACTTAGATTCCTCGCCAGGATCTCCATTCCAAGAGTATTCCAGGATGATGTCATCTGATTCACACATCACAATGTTTTGATCAACCGAACTATGTACCACCACCTTTCGAAACCGTGTGTTTCTCTTGCTGTCCCTTAATCGACGCTGTACACGTTTGTCAGTTAGAGTAGACACATACTGTTTCACAATACCAGTATCAGTATCAGAGTCATCCACTGTGCAGCCAACTGTCAGCTCTTCCTGCACATCAGACGCCTCAGAAGACACACCGATCTTGCTGTCTGTTGCTGGATCACACAGTAGATCAAGTGAATCTGGTGTGGCTGAGGCATTCAATTCACTGCTGACACATAGTTCTGTGTACACACTGGTTTGTTTTCCTTCTGTTTCCACATCGAGCAGGGAGTCAATGTTACACAAGACCGGCTCTTCCAAGACACTGTTATTGTCACATTGGCGACTTGCCTGTCTTTCTTGGTGTTGTCTACTTCTTTGAACATCGCGACGTCTTTGACAAGGGGGTTTCTTGCGATAGTACTGAACATGGGAGTTACGGTTCAGCACCGGGTCCGCCATTTCTGTTGACACTGGCTTGTCAGCTGGCTTCATTCGCAAGACGAACACAACACTGCCGCTCTCCCCCGCGACTTTCCAACTCGATACGACGTTGTCGATCAGCAGGGCGTTTAAAGTTGTTATTACAGTTGCTGGAAGGCCAGTAACTGACATTTTGAAGCTAAAATGCAAAAATTTGCAGCAGCTTACTAACAGCACACCCGTTCAGTTCTCGTCCCGTCACGTCGTTCCGAGAGAGAGAGAGAGAGAGAGAGAGGGGAGAGAGAGAGAGAGAGAGAGAGAGAGAGAGAGAGAGAAGAGAGACGAAGAGAGAGGAGGGAGGGAGGGAGAGAACCTAGGAAAGTTGCAGGGCAAACTATGCTGTTGTATTCTGGTTAAAATCTTTTGAAGAAAATCTGGACACAAGAGAGTAGTGTATCATACTTTTTAATGTTGCCAGTATGACAAAGTCTGCGTTAGCTTTTTCTTGTTGTTGTTGTTGTTGTTTTTGCTGTTTGTCAAAGTTGTTGTTGTTGTTGTTATTGTCATTATTGTTGCTTTTGTTCTTCTTCTTCTTATATGAGCTGTTGTTGTTGTTATTGCTGTCATTATTGTTGCTTTTGTTCTTCTTAGAGCTGTTGCTGTTGTTGTTGTTGTTATTGCTGTCATTATTGTTGCTTTTCTTCTTCTTCTTAGAGCTGTTGCTGTTGTTGTTGTTGGGGTTTTTTTTGCTGTTTTACGGGTATTGTTGTTGTCCTTCTTCTCCTTCTTCTTCTCCTTCTCCTTCTTCTCCTCCTTCTTCTTCTCCTTTTTTTTCTCCTTCTTCTCCTCCTCCTTCTTCTTCTCCTCTCTCTCTTCTTCTTCCTTCTTCTCCTCCTCCTTCTTCTTCTCCTTTTCCTTCTTCTCCTTCTCTCCTCCTCCTTCTTCTTCTCCTTTTCTCCTCCTCCTTCTTCCTTCTCCTTTTCCTTCTTCTCCTTCCCTCCTTCTTCTTCTCTTCTCCTCCTTCTTCTCCTTCCGGTTGTTCGACTTACCGCCTTCCTTTTTGTAGTCATGGTGGTTTTTATCGTTGTTGTTATCGTCGTTACTGTTGTTGTTGTTGTTGTTGTTGTCGTCGTTGTTACTGTTGCTGTTGTTGTTGCTGTTGTTGTCGTTGTTACTGTTCTTTTTTCCCCTTCGTATTCCTCTTGTTGTTGTTGTTATTGTCACTGTTGCTGTTGTTGGTACAGTTTTTGCTGTTGTTGTTTGTTGTTGCTGCTGCTGCTGCTGCTGCTGCTGCTGCTGCTGCTGCTGCTGCTGCTGCTGTTGTCCATGTTAGTGGTGGTGGTTTTGTTATTGTTGGTGTTGCGGCAGCTGTTGCTGTTACTGTTTCTTTTCAAACTTATTTACTGAGAGCTGGAATGGAATTTGGTGCCTAGAAAAAAGAAATGTTACCGGCTGCAATTCGACAGTAAATCGTTGTTCTTTTGTTGATGCTAGGTTGTTGTTTTTTTGTTGTTGCAAAAACAAGAAAATGAAAAGAATAGAAAGAAAACTGTAATGTATATCAATTTCCTGCTTTTTTGTTTCCTGTTATAAGACATGAAAAAAGGCTGGACACACACACACACACAGCTAACAAAACATATAAACGATAATACATAACAACCAATTAAAAATCAACACTCAAGGGATGATTATTACAACACACACGCACATATTAAAAAAAAACCCCACTCATATCGTTATCTTTCTTTTACAACGATAGCTCCTGTTTTAATTAAACCTATCCACATTCAATTATCGGACGTAAAGAACTATCCACGAGTATTCCAGACAGCTTTAATTTGATGAGGAAAATAATCATCGTGCCTATAAAAAAGACAGTGCTGCAAGGCCAGCAACTCTCAAAGGGTTTCCTAGAAATTATCACATTACAGCAGCGACGTTCGATTTTAGTGGCTTGCTTGCACTAAGAAAGGCTGGGCGTCAAAAGAGGAATTTCTGCTTGTCTCTCTGCCTATCTGTCTGTCTGCTTGTCTGTCTGTCTGTCTGTCTATCTGCCTGTCTGTGTGTGTATGAGAGAGAGAGAGAGAGTGTGTGTGTGTGTATGCCTTTGTCCTCCCCTCTGCGTCTGTCTGTAAGTCTGTCTTTGTTTTTTCTCTCTATAGCTCTCTCTCTCTCCTCTCTCTTCTCTCCTCTCTCTCTCTCTCTCATCTCCCCCCCCCCCCCCCCCTCTCTCTCCCACACCCACACCCACACCCACAACCACCCATCCAACCACACTCTCTATCTCTGTCTCTTTCTGTCTGTGTATCTGTCTCTCCGTCTGTCTCTCATTCATACATACATATATAGTTTTAAAAGGCTTTACACAAATATAGAGCAAAACTGCGCACATCCTCAGGATAGATATCTAGTTGCAGAAAATACACAAGGTATAAATAGAATGAGGCGGGCTGCCTAGTACAGTTTACTGGGATATGGTTTTGGCCTTACTTCCCCGTCTACTGGACAACACCACACAAAATGTACCTCCTCCTCTTCCAGTGTTTGCTTACATCATGGGCATAGCAACCTGTGGTCACAGTGAGTGAGAGAAAGAGAAAGAGAAAGAGAGAGAGAGAGAGAGAGAGAGAGAGAGAGAGAGAGAGAGAGAGAGAGACAGACAGACAGACAGACAGACAGACAGACAGACAGAGAACGACACTGGCCAAACTCCCAAAACCTTTTTTTCTTTTAAATCGCACATGGACAGATACTGTTGAATTGAAGAGACCAGCAATCTCTCCATTATTGATGCGATATTTCACATCAATCGTCAAGGGACACATCACGTTGAATTGATGTTGATGTTGTCGTTAACGGAGTAGAACCTTGTGTACTGGGTTTCTGTTTTCTTCTCGTTATCGCCCACGACAAATCGCTGGACCGGTGGTCTAGAGGTAACGCACCCGACTAGAGAGCTTGAAGTCGCGGGGTTGACCAAGCTCTACTGCGGCTCACGAGAGGAGCCGTCAGCGCCTGGGCTTTATCACAGTTCTTGATTAAACCATTGACGCTGGGGGCAACAGCAAGGTGAGAGGCTGTATGACCAGTGGCTTTCCCATTTATGGAATTCCACTTTACAGCTTAGTGTTTAGTGATCGACTATGACTCTCAGACTAGGAGGCTTGACTTGCACAGTCCTTATGTGCTGCAGCCCTGGGGGCTGGTTGGCCTTTGGAGAACATCTCCAACGCTGACTGTCCTTATGCTCACTTGGCCGAGAGAGTGGGGATGTGCTGTGGTCAAGGCATCTCCACTATAATCAAATTTCTGCCCAATTTCCGAAACAGCAGCTGCCTCCTCTGCTGTTTTGGAGGTCATCGTCGAACACGACGGACAAACATACGAGAGGAGCTGGAAAGGAAAGGACCTGCCATTATTTTTCCCGGACACATCTGACGGTGTACAAGCGAACGAGAGAAGAAGAAGAAGAAGAAGAAGAAGAAGAAGAAGAAGAAGAAGAAGAAGAAGAAGAAGAAGAAGAAGAAGGAGAAGAAGAAGAAGATCTCCTTCAACTCTGAACTTTTTTACCCCCGTTCACTAGACCTGGAGTGGTGGCCCAGGTGCTAGTATTTAGGGATGTGACGATAAATCGATGTCTTGAGTGCTACACACACACACACACACACACACACACACACACACACACACACACACACACACACACACACACACTTAGCGTACTTTTTGATGATGATGATGGTGATGATGATGAATGATGATGATGATGATAAATGGATTTTAAATAAAGCTGTGATGATGATGATGATGATGATGATAAATGGATTTTATATAACGCTATGATGATGATGATGATGATAAATGGATTTTAAATAAAGCTATGATGATGATGATGATGATGATGATGATGATAAGATGATACAGATGATAAATGGATTTTATATAACGCTATGATGATGATGATGATGATGATGATGATGATGATGATGATAAATGGATTGTATATAAACCTATGATGATGATGATGATGATGATAATAATGATAACAATAATAATAATAATAATAATGATAATCATCATAATAATAAATGGATTTTATATAAAGCTATATCTTGCAAAGACAAATCAAAGCGCTTGGAACGTTTAGATAAAAAAAATAACCCACAGCAACAAGAAAGTTGTCCCTGGCAAAATTCTGTCGAAAAAAAGCCACTTTGATAGGGAAACAAACACACATGCAGACAGGGAAAAAATAATGGGTGGCGCTGCTCTTGTGGCGATGTGCTCTCTCTCTCCGGGGAAAAGCAGCCCGAATTTCACGCAGAGAATCTGCCGTGATTTAAAATGGTATACCAAAAAAAAGAAGACAAATACATTGCGTTATAAATATTAAATTACATTGCATTACATATTTTACAGATTTTGCTCAAAAATTTCTAGTCACAAATGGCAGCCACATTCCGTCTGCAGAGGCAATGAAAAAGAAAAAAGCTGAGTGTACTTGGAGCTAGCCATACAACCTACCCCCCCCCCCCCACCCCACCCCCGTTCCTCGGCTAGAGCTCCACAGTGAGCCTTTGCGCATGTAACCGTTACCAAACATTCAGGTTGCCGCATTCCGACTTCGGGAATGGTGTCTAAACACGACACCTGTATGCTGCGGTTTTATAAAAAAACAAAAATTCCCAACCATTCCTACCAGGTCAAAATAGCCTACTCTTCCAAAAAGTTCGAATGGGATTTTAACATGTGTGCAAAATGTTCTGTGTGCATTCCCACACGGGGCCTGGGTTTATAGTTTCACCCGAAGAACTTTCGGGGGAGTGGAGTCGGTACTGATGTTAAATCCACGAGGGGGAAAAAATTCCCTCGAACGGGGCACTTCGGCGGTGGACTCGAACCCGAGCTATCAGTTCGCGAGCACAAAGCTCTAACCACTCGTCTATCCTAGCCCCCCCCCCCCCCCCCCCCCCCTCCCCTTCCCCCAGCTATAACTGAAAAGTGTCTGGATATTCCCGAACATAACAAGGTGTCAATGCGGGACATGGTACTGTGCTTAAGTAAGAGGACTGACAAGGCATTTTTCCCCAAGGCCAAGCTGTGTACAGATCTCCTGTGTCTATTCTCATGAGGATCGTTTTCTCATCCACTGTCTACAGTTTCTGCCACCAGAAGTCTAGAGGGGGTATCAGAGTACTTTGCGGTTTCGGCCAATCCACGTAAGAGTGCTGGTGAGATTAGCGTAAAATTTCTGATTAGCTTGTCGGTTTTTCTTTGTGCGGTCGTGATGAGGGGTCTCATGTTCGTAAAAAATGTCTCTCATGTTTAAACCGTCGGGTTTCTGATTAAGTAAGTAAAGCAACTAGGATACCTCGTCTTCTACAACCAGCTACGCTCTCCAAAAGATCTGTCAATCTGGTGGGTAGGGAGGGAGGGAGGGAGGGAACTCCATAGTCGCACCTCCAGGCCAGGTTAATGTAGGTGTCCTCTTGACGGTGGGTACAGCCTCAGGTTGTGGCAGATTTAAAGTGGCTGGACAACCAGCGCCATAACAACGCTAGTTCTGTCGGCATGCTCCGCCAAGAGGAGGGAGCAGGCTGGCCTAACCTGCCCTGAAGTCCAGAACTGTCGGCTGAGGCTAGTGGGCAGACGTCGTACAGAGTCACAAGACCTGGAGAAGACCAAGTGCTGTACATCCAGGAGAAGACCAAGTGCTGTACATCCAGGAGAAGACCAAGTGCTGTACATCCAGAAGAAGACCAAGTGCTGTACATCCAGGAGAAGACCATGTACTGTGACATCTAGAAGATGATCAAGTACTGTGGTATCTAGGAGAAGACCAAGTACTGTGGTAACCAGGAGAAGACCAAGTACTGTGTGTCCAGGAGAAGACCAAGTGCTGTGTGTCCAGGAGAAGACCATGTACTGTGTATCCAGGAGAAGACCAAGTACTGTGTGTCCAGAAGACCAAGTATTGTGGTATCCAGAAGACCAAGTATTGTGGTATCCAGAAGACCAAGTACTGTGTATCCAGGAGAAGACCAAGTGCTGTGTGTCCAGGAGAAGACCATGTACTGTGTATCCAGGAGACCAAGTACTGTGGTATCCAGAAGACCAAGTACTGTGTGTCCAGAAGACCAAGAACTGTGTGTCCAGAAGACCAAGTACTAAGTATCAAAGAGAAGAACAACTGCTAAGGTATCCAAGAGAAGACCAAGTACTATGCACCCCACACACTATAGCCAACCTCAGCAACGTGTCTAGTGGTTAGAGTGTGCAGCTCGTGATCTGATGGTAACTGAGCGTTCAGGTTTAAGTCTACACTGAGATGTCCTTCTAGGGAACCGTTTTCCTTTCCTGGAGCAAACAACTGTGACGCTCTACCACAAAATGAGTCACATTGCATCGAAGATCAATTTTAGTTAGTGACATGTTATTAATTTGCAATAAAAAGGCTATTCAATACAGAAAACAGAGTGGCGCTCGGAAAATTCCATGAAAAGTTATTATATAATGAAATGATAGTGGGAAGTGACAAAATGAGAAATTGACAAGTTAAGCATCGTACAAAGTGGTCAGAATGAGGGCTCGGGTATTTTCAAGCACGTTTTAAAGCAAAAGGAAACAAGCTCGCGCCTTCACTCATCAAAACAAGGTAGAGGAATAAGTATAGCTTTACAATCAATCAAAATATCAAAATCGACAACCTGACCCCCACGTGCCTAAAATGGCTCCTAGCGGAAAAGTGGGTCAGGTGAAAAGCGACTCATTTCGTGATGGAGCGTCACTTTTGTACTGAGCCCTTGAAAGTCTTTGGGAAGAGAGAGTTAAGATTGAGGCCCTGTATGTGAGGGCATAGTGACTAGACATCAACCAATGAGTCACAAATAATTGTGCTTTGTTCCAAACTCTTAAAAATCATAGACAGTGTAGAAAGGAGCCCTGAATCAACAATCCACGACTTCCTTCTTAGTTCTCTAAAACTATTTTACCAGCCAAAAAGAGACAAACGAATCATGTTTTTCTTGAATATTGTGGTTTTGATTTGACTTGACTTGACTACCGCACAGCGCCTTCAGACACTGGAAAAGTCCGATGCCCTACTTCCAGTACAAAACACCAGCATGACGAGGCCAAATTCATCATGAACATGCTGATTGCTGTAGAAAAGTCTGTACAAATATACCCAAACTGTGAAACAAGGCCTCAGAAAAGGTATGACGAAAGTGGGAGAATGAAATATCGATTGAAGAATGCAGCTGAAATGTGAGGTAGATGTGGGTCATCTGCACGTGCACGTTGGTACCCACAGTGCTTGAAAGTTTCCGGTCTTGACGCAAGCGCTTTGAACAAGGCGATAAGTCAGTGTCTTTACCACTGGACTTACTACCATTTGGAACTGATTATGAGGAACGAAAGAGGAAAAAAACAAGTACACTTCCTCTGAATGTTTCATCTCAACTAATTCTATGGATTATACATTTTTTGATTAATCAAACGCAGTCTGTCTGCTTTTAAAATGCAGCATCCCCTGTAGAGTCAACGCTCACTGACAAGCACAGTTCTATCACCTGTCCTCTTCACTTTTTATACAAACCATTGTACTGGAGCTGATGCCACCATCGTGATAAAATACTCTGGTGATACTGCTCTCGAAGATCTGTTAAAATCCACTCTCTGTATATTCTGAGCAAGCTGGTGATTTTTTTTTTATTATGTTATAAACAGAATTACCTTGACCTGAATATAAAAAAGCCTGAAAGAACTATTACTGGATTTCTGTAAGGACCCATTTTCTGTTCCAGGTCTTTTTATTGATGGAATAAAAGCGGAGGTGTGCATTTTCTCTGGAGGTAAGCACCTAGGAACAATCATTGGTGATGAAATGAATGTTAGTGCAAACACAATTTTTTTTGGAGAAGAAATGCTAGTGCCCTATCTTTGTTCTTTATACACTTTGAAATCTGCAAGTTAACCCACAACTTCTGCGTAATTTTATAACTCTTTTACCCACTCTGTGTTTTTTCTCATTTATTTGTTGGTATGGATGTTGAAATATTAAAAACAAACTGTATTGAGTGAAATTGTGCAGAGATGTAGCAAAATTGTGGGCAGCACACACACAGGCAATCTAAACGAGTTCTATGAATGTCATGTGGGGAAAAAAACAACCAACAGAAATTGTGAGGGATGGTCCCCATGTTTGAGCAAAAGGCTATAAGCTTCTCCCATCTCATACACGTTACAAAATCCCAAATTAAAACCTTTCGATGCAAGAACAGTTTCATACCAAGGAGGGAGGAATAGAGGGAGGGAGGGAGGGAGGGGAGAGAGAGAGAGAGAGAGAGAGAGAGAGAGAGAGAGAGAGAGAGAGAGAGAGAGAGAGAGAGAGAGAGAGAGAGAGAGAGGAGGATGGTAAAGTTGGTGATGTGGATTGTTTTTAGAGAAATGTGTGCAGCTCTTATTCATATGAAAATGCAGTTTTTAGATTGAAATTATTACATATTTTCAAAGTTTAATGTTTTCTTTATATACGGTTGTTATTCTAATTATGTGTACACATAAACAAGTATTCTGAATTTGTGTGTGTGCGCGCGCGCACGCGCGCATGCACATGTGCACATGAAGAAGAATTTTGTATATGGGGGAGCCGTGAGGAGCCCTTGTATAACTGTCATGCACTCTGCCTGGCAGCAGTCAGTATGAAAAAGAACTAGTAGAGTGTTATGCCAGTTTAATTGCTGAAGAATATGTTAGTAAAAGACTAGAACAAAACTACTTAACAACTTCTGACTATATTGCATGAGTATGCTTTTACTTTTACCAGAATTAAATTTCCATCTTTTTACTCACACATGGTCTTCTTTAAACCAGAGATAATAAGTTGGTGTTTTTGTGTACAAGATTACCAGGATTTGATACAAGCAGAGATAGACATGTGCGTCTATGGCAAATAGCTGAGGATTCTAAGTATTAGTAACGATATAGTTCGTACACAAGAAAAAGCATGGGACCCAGGACTGATCCCTGAGGAACATAAATAGCAACTATTTAAAATTCCGATTCTTAATCATTTTTACATCACATCCTGAAACTTATCAGATATATAACCCTTTTTCTAACAAATCAAGTAAGTTCACAAGGTTGCCAACAGTGTCTCATTTTGAGAACATGGTTTAGTATCATATGCTGTCAAAAGTTCGGGGATTTTTTCGTACCTCGGCTAAAACTGCGAGGTTGACCACTGGCGAGATTTTGCCCACCATGAAGGTAGCCTAATATCAGCACATGCTGCTGAGTAAGGGATACCATGACCACGTCCACCATATAAATCAATGCAAACATCAGCCGGGGAATTAATTATTCAGTTACCTGGAGAAAACAAAATATTGAGCCGTACTTTTGTTTGATAGGCTGTTCCCGGCTATCTCTACATGTCGCTAATGCTTGTAAGCCTAGCGTGATAATTAAATCAAACTAATGTGGGGGGCAGGGTAGTCTTAGTGGTTAGAACATGGAGTTTGTGATCTGACAGCGTTGGTTGAAGCCACCACCAACATGCCTGTTTGAGGGGAATGGGTTGGGGTTTTTTTTCTCTGGAGGTAACGTCAGTATGACGCCACTTCCATGAAAGTGTTTGGGATGAGACTATAATCCAAAGTCCCTTGTGTACAGACACGCAGAGCATCTGCACTCGTGAAAATCATTTCTACCTTACGAAAGAGTAAGCCATTGTGTGCTGGTAGGAACGAATGACAGAATAAAAAATAAAACGCCAGTAAACTGGTACCGTGTTTACACATCTGAATGCAGTAACCTTACTGGTGGGCAAATGGTCGCATACGCAAATCTCACCAATGCAGAACCCTGGAGCCTTAATCGAGACCCCCCCCCCCCCCCCCACGTTGTTTTTCTTGAACACAAAAGTAACACAAGACTGTAGAAAACTAGATCTCTCCAATCTGAAATCTTTTTTTTTTGGGGGGGGGGTGGGGGGGGTGTGTGTGGGGGGGGGGGGGGGGGCTGTAAAATACCAACATTACCGAGCCTATTCCTCCTCATAAAAAGTTCGAACTCGAACAGCAGGTATTCCTACACAAACATCACCCCAAAGCTGCAACAAGATCTCCACGAAAGTATGACGAACGTGGGAGGATGAAAAAAGATATCGATTTTAAAGATGCAGCAACAACAACAAAACAAAACAACGAAACACAACCTAAAACCGCGGGGTCGTGGCGGGTCATCTGCACGTGCACTTTGGTCCTCGGTGCCTCGCAAAGTGCCCGGTCTAGACACAAGTGCTTCGAACACAGCGATAAAGTCAGAGGCTTTATGACTGGACTTGTTGCCATTTTAACTGTCAATGGGGACTGAAGCAGGGAAAACAACTATATATAGACAGCTAGCTTCACAAACATGTTTACTCTTTTTCTCTCTCTCTCTCTGTGTCTTTTTCTGTTTGCCTGTCTGTCTGTCTGTCTGTCTGTCTGTCTGTCTGTCTGTCTGTCTGTCTGTCTGTCTGTCTGTCTGTCTCTCTCTCTCTCTCTCTCTCTCTCTCTCTCTCTCTCTCTCTTTCTTTCTTTCATTCTCTCCCTCGGATGAGACTATAAACCGAGGTCCCGTGTGCGAACGCACGCAGAACATCTTGCGCACACGTTAAAACCTGTTCCGCTTTTCGAAAGAGTAGGCCATTGTGTGCCGATGGGAACGGATGACAAAATTTACAAAACTGCATACGCACGGGGACTGGATGGAAAACAAAGCGCATGAATGCTTATTACATTATCCTCGAAATAAAAGAAATAATAAATTATAACAAATAATCTCTCTCTCTCTGACTCTGTATCTTTCTCTCTGTCCCTCTGCCTGTTCCCTCTCTCTCTCTCTCTCTCTCTCTCTCTCTCTCTCTCTCTCTCTCTCTCTCTCTCTCTCTCTCTCTCTCTCCCTCTCTCCTCTCTCTCTCTCTCTCTCTCTCTCTCTCTGAATGACTGTTTACTGTTCTGCCTCTGTCTGTCTGTCTGTCTGTTGTCTCGATTTCTTTCTGTCTTCCTTAGTATCCATTTGTCTCGGTCGGTCTGTCTGTCTATTTGTCTGTCTTGTCTTGTCGCTCTTTCTCTATTTCTGGTCTATCACTCTCGAATGACCTCCCTTTCTCCCTTCGTGAAAAGCCTACTTACGACAGCTTTAAATTCACCCTCAAAACATACCTATTTCAAACCTAAGATTTTCCCCTCTTGTTTCATCTCATGTCTGTCCCTGCCTTTAACAGCCAAAATTCCATCACCCTGCTGAAATGTATAACTTGTGTGAGTGAGTGTGTGAGTGAGTGTGTGTGTGTGTGTGTGTGTGTGTGTGTGTGTGTGTGTGTGTGTGTGTGTGTGTGTGTGTGTGTGTGTGTGTGTGTTGTGTGTGTGTGCATTTGAATTTGTTAGAATATTGTTAATCATTGTTGGTTGCATGTGTAGGAGCGGATTGAATGCAAGCGCTCTGATTTGTAATTGCAAGATAAAGCGCTATATACATTCCATTTATTATCATTATCATTATCATTCTTCTTCTTCTTCTTCTTCTTCTTATTATTATTATTACTATTATTATCGTCTGTCTCTTGGGTTTCCTTCGGATTGCCTCTGTCTGTCTGTCTGTCTGTCTGTCTGTCTGTCTTTATTTGGTGGATCGGTGGTCTAGAGGTAACGCGCCTGTCTAGAAAGCGAAAAGTCCTGGTCTGAAGTGTGCGGCGGTTCGTACCCCGTTTGGACCGGAAATTTTTCCCCCATCCATTAGACCATGAGTGGTGGTCTGGGCGCTAGTCTTTCGGATGAGACGATAAACCGAGGTCCCGTGTGTTACACGTAATTATTTAGCGCACGTAAAAAAAACCCACGGCAACAAGAGAGTTGTCCCTGGCAAAATTCTTAGAAAAAAGCCACTCTGATAGGGAAACAAATACAGCTGCAGAAAAAAAAAAAAAAAAAGGGTGAAAGGGTGGCGCAGCGCTAAGTAGCGACGCGTTCTCCCGCTCTCCCCGGGGAGAGCAGCCCGAATTTCACGGAGAGAAATCTGCCGTGACTTAAAGTGGTATGAAATAAAATCTGAGCGCTTTGATTTGTTGCTTTACAAGATTCAGCGCTATATAAATTCCATACATTATTATTATTATTATTTATTTATTTTATTCTTTTATTTCGAGGATAATGGAATACGCACTCACATGCTTTTCCACATCCAGTCCCCGTGTGTATGCAGTTTTGAAAATGTCACTCGTTCCCTCGGGGACAAAATGGCATACTCTTTGGGAAAGCGGAACGGGTTTTAACGTGTACGCAAGATGTTCTGCTTGCGTTTGCACACGGGACCTCGATTTATAGTCTCATCCGAAGGACTTTTTTTTCTTTTTTTTTCTTTTTTTTGGGGGGGTTGGATTTGGCACTGGTGTTAACTCCAAAGGAAAAATCCTCTTGCATGAGAATCGAACTCGGGTCAGCAGATCACGAATACATCACGCTAACCACCAGGCTATCCCGTCCCCCTTGTCTGCTGTCTGTCTATCTGTATTTATATGTCTTTTTTCTCATTGTCTATGTGTCTCTCTGTTTTCCTCTGTCTGTCTGTCTGTCTGTATTTACATGTCTTTTTTCTCATTGTCTTATGTGTCTCTGTTTTCCTCTGTCTGTCTGTCTGTCTCAGCCCCGCCCCCGCCCCCCCCCCCCTCACTCTATGAAGAAATAAAAGTGTGTGAATGTTTATATGTAACCATTAGAAATAAAGATGATCATCTCTCCCTCCCTCCCCACCCCCTCTATATCTCTATCTTTCTCTATGTCTGTATCTCTCTGTATTTCTGTCTCTGTCTCAGTCTCTGTATGTCTGCCTATCTGTCTGTCTGTCTGTCTGTCTCTCTGTGATGAACAAAAAAAGTATTTGAATGCTTATCATTGTGATTTTCGTTCTTCAGCTAGAATTCCGAGGTTCACCAATGGTGAGATTTTTGCGTGTGCGACCCGTTTGACCACCACTGAGGTAGCAGATTCCGACTTCGAGGATAATGCTTATCTGCAAGCCTTCGATATAAAGATCATCATCATCATCATCATCATCGTCGTCGTCGTCGTCATCATCGTCGTCATCATCATCTCCTCTCCCTCTCCCTCTCTCTGTGTTTGGGTCTGTATCTCCGTATGCCTCTCTATCAACTTTTGTCTGTCTGTCTGTCTCTGTCTGTCTGTCTGTCTCTGTCTGTCTGTCTGTCTGTCTGTCTGTCTGTCTGTCTGTCTGTCTGTCTGTCTCTCTCTCTCTCTCTCTCTCTCTCTCTCTCTCTCTCTCTCTCTCTCTCTCTCTCCCTTCTCTTCTTTCTTTCTTTCTTTCTTTCTTTCTTTCTTTCTTTCTCTCTCTCTCTCATACAAAAGAAACTTTCAAAGGCTGTCCGAAATTCTTAAACAAGTGTCGTGCTCAGATGAAAGAAAACTGAACTCATAACTCCATTTCTAAAATTAATAAACTGCGTGCAGTGGCTTCCTGTGAAATACTGCACGACCTGCAAAAATTCTTCCCGTGATGTTTGTTCTCTTGGTCAAGCATTTCATTGTCTCTTGCAGACCTCTGTCGTGCTTGAGCCCCTTTTGCCCTCAATTGAGAAAATTTCAAATAAACGTAATTGAACATACATAGATCAAAGACGATAAAGCAATAAGGAGAGCAGATCCTTAGGAATATTGCTCCCAAAACTGTGGAACTCCTTGCCAGAATCTTCAAAACAAAACAAATCAACACATTCTTTCGAATCTTTTAAAACTGTCTTGGGGGATTAAAGCAAAAGCACTGAACTGCACTTCGCTACACTACACTGCACTGTACTGCGCTGCGCTGCGCTGCACTGCACTACGCTATGCTGTGCTGCGCTGCACTGCATTGCAGTGTACTGCATTACACTACATTGCACTGCACTACATTACACTTCACTGCACTACGTCACATTACGCTGCAGTGCGTTACATTGTACCATCCTGCACTGCACTGCACTTCACTGCACTACTCTACACGGCAATGCAATGCACTACTCTACACTACACTACGCTACACTACACTACACTACACAGCATAGTTCGGCTCGGCTCAACACAACACTACACCACATCACATCAGCTGCAGCCACTATTACTACTACTACTACTACTACTACTACTACTACTACTACTACTACTACTACTACCACTACTACTACTATTACTACTACTATTCCTGTTGCTGCTGCTGCTTCTGCTGCTACTATTACTACCACTACTCCTGCTGCTGCTGCTGCCGCTACGACGACGACGACAACTATTGCTATTACTGCTACTACTTTCATCACAACAACTACCACTATCACTACTAGTACTTCCACCACCATCACCACCACCATCACCACCACCATCACATCACCACCACCATCACAACTACCATCACTACCACCATCACATCACCACCATCACCACCACCATCACATCACCACCACCACCATCACATCACCACCACCATCACCACCACCATCACCACCACCATCACATCACCACCACCACCACCACAACCACCATCACTACTACTCCTGCTGCTGCTGCTTTTACTGTAACCAATACTACTACTTTCTAAGCACCGTCTTTTTTGTCACACAGTAATCCCTCGAAAGATGGTGTGGTCATTATAGAAAGCTAGTCCTTTCCAGGTGAACATGGCCTTTACATCAACAGAGATGGAAGGAAGCTAGGGCCGAGTGGTTAGAACCGCTTGACTGCAACCCTCAGGGTCCAGGAGGTCGTGGTTTCCAATTTCGACAGTGCCGTGTGAGGAATTGAGGGTGAGGGGTTTTGCCATCTTCCTGGTGAACTTCAAGTGCAAATCTGTCAGCGTCTTTAGTGATCGGCTATGACTCTCTGACTAGGAGGCTTGGCTCGCACAGTCCTTATGTGCTGCAGCCCTTGGGGCTAGTTGGCCTTTGGAGAACATCTCCAACGCTGACTGTCCTTATGCCCACTTGGCCGAGAGAGTGGGGATGTACTGTGGGCAAGGCATCTTCACTATAATCAAATTTCTGCCCAATTTCCGAAACAGCAGCTGCCTCCTCTGCTGTTTTGGAGGTCATCGTCGAACACGACGGACAAACATACAGTATACACACATGCAGAAGAACGAATGCTCACGTTAAAGATACCGTTTTGATGTCAGCGTTTGGTGGGTTAAGGAAACACGAACATATCCAGTATGTTTCCTGCATCCCCCCTAAAAAAAAAACACCCCCAAAAAACAAACAAACAAACAAAAAACGAATTGACCCTTAACAAAAACAAACAAGCAAAAGATCTAAACAAAAACAACAAACAAACAATGAAACAAAACCCAAACAAAGACAACCAACCAACAAACTAAAAACGAAAACAAGCCAAAAATCAAACGAAAACAAGCCAAAAATTCAAAACGAAAACAACAAGCCAAAAACTCAAAACGAAAACAAGCCAAAAAATCAAAACGAAAACAAGCCAAAAATTCAAAACGAAAACAACAAGCCAAAAACTCAAAACGAAAACAAGCCAAAAAATCAAAACGAAAACAAGCCAAAAATTCAAAACGAAAACAACAAGCCAAAAATTCAAAACGAAAACAACAAGCCAAAAACTCAAAACGAAAACAAGCCAAAAATCAAAACGAAAACAAGCCCAAAAAATCAAAACGAAGAAAACAAGCCA
>CM054145.1:26348142-26353142 GCA_028751875.1 Rapana venosa | reverse complement strand
ACCCGGATTACAGATACAGAAATCTGGGTTGTTGTTGTTGTTGTTGTTGTTGTTTAAACCCCACAGCCGAGCCAATTGCAGACAAAGTCTGCTCGAATACCAACTAATCTGCTGACAGCATCAGTTTTAAAAAGATTGGAGATTAAAAACGAAATGAATAATTAGGATCAGGAGGTTTACTAGTTTTGTGTGGTGTGATGTAGTGTATGATAGTTTACAGTTGCTAAAAGCAGAAGATTATATATTTTCCTCTTCAAAAATCGTGAAGAGGTTAGGTTTGGTACAAAGATCCCTAGATGTACCAAATTACCCAGATTAGCGATGAAGATATCCGCGTGTTTTTGTTTTTCTTAATAAAAAAAATAATAAAACAGTCCCAACCAATTAGGTACGGTGGCTGCTTGAATATCAAGTATTCTGTTTACAATCTAAATAAGGAAAGCAATGGTTACGGGGATTAAAAACGGAATAAACAAGGGGAGAAAGCTAGGCTAATTTCGTCTGCTGTGGTGCACAGTAGCCTACATTAATCAGCTTCTTCTGGACTTGTGACCCTGACGATGCGTCATGACAAACCACAGCATGGACAAGACAGGGAGATGGCGATGATCGGCGTGGGGGCAGCACGTCGTGGACATGAGCATCCCAGAAGGTGAGGCAGCAAAAAACAAGGGGGGGGGGGGGGATAATCTGTAGTTGGTCAATGCAGAAGTTTCTAAATCCTTTTCTTTGAATTTCTTGAGGATATGGAGGTTTCTCTCCTTTTGTTTGTTTGTTTGTTTGTTTTTGTTTTTTGTTTCCTTCGGCTAGAGCTCTGAGATTCACCAAGGGTAAAATTTTGCGTATGTAACCGTTTACCCATCTTTTTAAAAGGTAGCGGGTATTCCAGCTTTGGGTGATGCCCTAACACGACACCATGTGCTTTGTATTTAATGTTTTTTGGGGGGGGGGGTTGTTTGTTTATTGGTTGGTTGGTTGGTTGGTCAGTTGGTTGGTTGGCTGGTTGGCTGACTGGCTGGTTGGCTGGTTAGTTGACTGGTTGGTTGGTTGGTTAGTTGGTTTTTAAAATGTTTTTCAGATGTTCCTACCGACACGCAATAACCTACTCTTTCCAACGGTGGAACGGCTTTGTAAGGTGTGTGCAAGATGTTCTGCATGTGTTCGCACACGAAACCTCGGTTTCTTGTCTCATCCGAAAGATGCGGAATGAAAAACCATTATTTTTCAGCATGAAACATAATCTTCACCTCCTTTCTTGTTTCTAAATCGCTGCCCCGGAAAGCACTGACGAACTTCCCTACCAGCTGAAGGGCGCTGCACTGAAGAGCTATTCCCAAGTTTCCTCCGTTCATGTTGATTTTGTGCCATCGCCTGGGTTTCTGGAAATAGTTACCCTGTCTGGTTTCGCAATTTTGCTAGTCCGGTTTTGTTTTGGGGTGGGGGTTGTTGTTGTTGGGGTTTTTTGGGTTGTTTTGTGTTGTGTGTGTTTTTTGGGGGGTTTTTTTTTTTTTTTGGGGGGGGGGGGGGGGGTTTTCAGGCTGTGCCTGCCTTTTCCTTTTGACAGTCCCCTGGAGAATGGTTTTAACGAAGTCACCGGGTCAGATGCATTCTGATCCAGTAACCTCGTTTGAGCCCAAAATTTACCCCCACCTCCCATCCACGACCTTGAGTGGTGGTCTAGGTGGTCATCTTTCGGATCAACCAACGTCCTGTGTGCAACATGCATTAAGTTGCACGTAAAAGAACCCTGGCAAATTTATGTTGGAAAAAGTCACTCTCGACAGGATGACAAATACGCATGCAGACAGGACAATTTTTTTTTATCAAATGATAAAAGGGTGGCGCTGTTCTCGCGGCGACGCGCTCTACCTAAGGAGAGTGGCCGGAATTTTTTACGCAGAAAAATCTGCCATGACTGAAAGTAGTAAACAATACAATGTATACAATACTATAAAATAGTAATGCAATATGATACAGTCAATACAATCTAGCTACGATTAATAAACTCAAAACAAACTTAGGTCTGGTTGTTGTTGTTTTAATCAAGGGAATGGGGTTGGCCGTTGTTGTGCAGTTGTTGTCGTGTTGTACGCTCCACAGCGTAACCCCCTGGTTGTCCCCCCCCCCCCCCTTCCCCCGCCAGAATATGCATGCACCCTGTCTCACTCTTCCCGCCTGAGAATCTCTGTGAGACGGTAAGTACACACTGGATGACAAGTCTGAGTGTTTCCAAGTTCAACGCCACATGGGTAGCCATACTCCGGATGAGACTATAAACCGAGGCCCTGTGTTCGAACGCATGCAGAACATCTTGCGCACACGTTAAATCCTGTTCCGCTTTTCGGAAGAGTAGGCCATTGTGTGCCGGTGGAAACAGATGACAAAATTGACAAAAGCGCATACACACGGGGACTGGATGTAAAAATGCACATGAGTGCTTATTCCATCATTCTCGATATAAAAGAATAAATAAGTAAATAAATAATAATAAATAAG
This sequence comes from Rapana venosa, assembly GCA_028751875.1. Classification (NCBI taxonomy): domain Eukaryota; kingdom Metazoa; phylum Mollusca; class Gastropoda; order Neogastropoda; family Muricidae; genus Rapana; species Rapana venosa. The sequence goes on along the minus strand of CM054145.1, from coordinate 26,350,646 downwards.
TAAATACTCCGACGTCAGACGAATTCTCTGCTTTAAAGGCGAGCGGCAGGTTGTTATGCTAACACACGGCTGACGACAATCTTAACATAACATTCAAAACCATACCAACATGGTAATGGAGGCCTTGGCACTTTGCATACATCAATACCTGAAAACGCTTTGGGCTTAGACCGATATAGTTTGACACATGTCATGACACAAATCAATGGTTCTGCTCAATCTGCTCAACCAATAACCATCTGCTTGTGAATACCCTCCGGTTTAAAGGAGTTCGAAGAAGACAGATGCTGCACACAATGCGATAGGGGTTATATCGGTGGCGGGTTTCTGCAACTGTTTATGTGTCCAGTTTTCATGATGAAACTTGTAAAAAAAAAAATGTCTGTAAACTATCATCCTAAACATCCAGATACTTTGAAGTATGAAAACCTCTTTTCTTCTTCAACAAATAGCAAGGTTCTGTTTAATGTTGTTCAACTGATTAGTTCTGTTAAAAGTAACATATAAAACATGTTGATGGAATATGAATCAGTAAACAGCAGATGAATTCCTGGGATGTATGCTGAAAAACTGTGATTGAACAGTGCATATCAGCTATTGCTGTTCAGTTATGATACAGTTCCTTGACGTTTTGTTGACCTCTCATGTCCCTGTAGGGATGACAGGAGGTAAAAGATCTGAATTTCAACTTCAGCAGAAAAAAGTCCATATTTTGCCTTGGAAGATTCAAACTTCTGCCCTCTGAAATCTTTAAATTAGACGTCTCAACTGCTGAAACCAGATTACTATTTCATGATTATATTAGTTTGACAAAACAACTACTCCGTGCATCAACAATTACAACATCAACAACAGCAACACACTCACGCGCGCGCGTGCGTGCACACACCCCACACACACTCACACTCTCTCCACACACACTCACACACACACACGCGCGCGCGCGCGCACGCACACGCGCACACACAAACACACAACAAACAAACAAACAAACAAACAAACCCAGCACACTTAATCAACCTTGAAAAACAGTTTTGACAATGAGAGGCTGTATTTTTTCATTATTACTTTTTCAGCTTGCAAGTGGGTTTCTCAAAATGATAGGGAAAGACTTCAAAAGCCAACCTGTGCAAATTCTTCATAAACAGAACGATCGTTTGGGGTTTTTTGCTTTGTTTTGGTTGGGTATTTCCAAGCCAATTGATGGGGATTCATGCATCAGACATGACGTCTCGCTGACAGACACATAGACATTCTTACAGAAACACAGACACACACATTATATAGACACAGGTCTGCACGCAAGCTCGCGCACACGCGTGCACACACCACAACACACACACACACACACACACACACACACACACACAAACACGCACACGCACACACACACACACACACACCCAAACACGCACGCGCGCACACACATAAACAAACTCGCACACACACACACACACACACACACACACACATACTACACACAACGTACACACTACTATGCTACAACTAGCTGCTGCTACTGCTACTGCTGCTACTACTACTACTACTACCACTGCTACTACTACTACTACTGCTGCTGCTGCTGCTGCTGCTGCTGCTGCTGCTGCTGCTGCTGCTGCTGCTACTGCTGCTGCTGCTGCTGCTACTACTGCTGCTGCTGCTGCTGCTGCTGCTGCTGCTGCTGCTGCTGCTGCTGCTGCTGCTATTACTACTACGACTACTACTTCTGCGACTACGACTACTACTGCTGCTGCTGCTGGCTGCTGCTGCTGCTGCTGCTGCTACTGCTGCTGCTGCTGCTGCTGCTGCTGCTGCTGTTACTACTGCCGCTGCTGCTTCTCTTTCTGCTTCTAATTTTTTGGCGGTTGCAACTATTTTCTACATCTGCTTTTGCTGCAACGGCTACTGCTGCTGCCATTACCTGTTTGTGCTACTGCTAACGCTAAACGCGGCCGTTCACATCATCTAGCATCATTACATGGACCTACATAATTATACTCATGCCTGTCACTTACTTTAGATACTCAACTAGAGTCACAAAGAAAGAAAGAAAGAAAGAATGTATGTATGAAAGAAATATCCCCGAAGTTGTAATGCAGCTACCTCCATGGTGGATGGAAACGGTCACATACATTGGTAAACCTCAGAACTCAAGCTGAAGTACGAGGAAAACTAAGAATAAAGAAACAAAATGTCAGACAGACACAGTGACAGACAGACAGACAGACAGACAGACAGATCAGACAGACAGACAGACAGACATGCATTCGTACGTGTAACTCACTTTGTATACTAATCAAGAATCAGAAAGAAAGAAAGAAAGAAAGAAAAAGAAAGAACGAACGAAAGAAAGAACAACAACAAAAAAGAATGACAGAAAGAAAGAAAGAAAGAAAGAAAGAAAGAAAGAAAGAAAAAAGAAAGAAAAAGAAAGAAAGAACGAAAAAGAAAGAAAGAAAGAAAAAAAGAAAGAAAGAAAGAAAGAAAGAACGAAAGAAAGAAAG
>CM054145.1:26320642-26340642 GCA_028751875.1 Rapana venosa | reverse complement strand
GCTCGCACGCACGCACGCACACACGCACACACAGTATCATCATCATCATCACCATCATCATCATCATCATCATCACCATCATTAACAACAACAATCCTATCATCACCACCATTTATTTATCACCAAAATTAATCAACGTGGAGTCGTACTAACAACACACATGCGCGCGCGCGCGCGCACACTCACACACACACACACACACACACACACACACTCACTCACTCACTCTCTTACTCACTCACTCACTCACACACACACACACACACACACACACACACACACACACACACACACACACACACACACACACAGCGCACAAAGCGAGACAGACAGAGACAGACAGACAGACAGACAGCAAAACACAAACAAACAACAAACTGACTGACAAGCACCGAAACTAGAGGAGGGAGAGATAGAGAGAAGACAGGGAACCACTAGGAAAAGGAGAAGAAGAAGAAGAAGAAAAAACACGAAAGAAGACACCAGAAAGAAAACATGGTCTGGCATGAGCTAATTTGTTTTTTCGGCAGATGCGCTTTTAAAGACAATTAGATTGAAAGCAGCCCGCCACCATTGCTTTCCCAGAATGCCTCAGGGCAATGGCCGCCTAATAAGTTCCTGTATGGCATCTCTTTCGCGTCAAAAGACGGGATGGATATCGCTATTGTGTTGTGAGTGTGGGGGGATGGGGGGGGGGGGGGGGAACAAAATTGTTTAAACTGTGTTGAAGTGTGCTATTTTAATGTGATAGAAATTAGACAGACAATTGAAAAAAGAGAGTAGCACAGAAAGAAAGAAAGAATGAATGATTGGATGAATAAATGAATGAATGAAGGAAGGAAGGAAGGAAGGAAGGAAGGAAAGAAAGAATGAAGAAAGGAAAAAAGAAGGAAGGAAGAATGAATGAATGAATGAATGAATGAATGAATGAAACAAACAAGTAGAAAAGCAAAGAGAGAGAGACAGAAAGAAAGACACAAAGAAAGAAAGAAAAATAAATGTAGAAAGGCAGGCAGAAAGAAGGAAAGACAAAAGAGAAAGGAGGGAGGGACGGAGACAGAAAGAATGGCGGAAAAAGAACATCAAAGACAAAGAAAGAAGTAGAAATAAAGAAAGACCGACGGAGAGAAAGAAAAAAGAATAAAAGGGGCGACAGGGAGACGAAAAACAAGAGAAAAAGAAGAGGAGCAGGAAGACGAAAAAGAAGAAGAGGAGGAGGAGGAGAAAGAAGAAGAAGAAGAGGAGGAGGAGAGAAGGAAGAGGAGGAGGAGTAGGAAGAGGAGGAGGAGGAGGAGGAAGAAGAAGAAAAAGTGGAGGAGGTAGAAAAGAGGAGAGGAAGAAAAGGAGGGGAGAAGAAGAAGAAAAGGAGGAGGAAGAAGAGGCGGAGGAAGAAAAGGAGGAGGAAGAAGGGGAGAAGGAGGAGGAGAAGAGGAGGAGGAAGAAGAAGAGGAGGAAGAAGGGGAGGAGGAAGAAAAGGAGGAGGAGAAGAAGAGAAGGAGGAGGAGGAGGAAGAAGAAGAGGAGAGGAAGAAGAAGAGGAGGAAGAAGAAGAGGAGGAGGAGGAAAGAAGAAGAGGAGGAGGAGAAGAAAGAGGAGGAAGAAGAAGAGGAGGAGGAGAGAGAAGAAGAGGAGGAGGAAGAAAAGGAGGAGGAGGAAGAAGAGGAGGAGGAGGAGAAGAAGAGGAGGAGGAGGAGAGAAGAAGAAGAGAGGAGGAGGAAGAAGAAGAGGAGGAGGAAGAAGAGGAGGAAGAGGAAGAAGAGGAGGAGGAGAAGAGGAGGAGGAAGAAAAGGAGGAGGAGAAGAAGAGAAGGAGGAGGAGGATGAAGAAGAGGAGGAGGAAGAAGAAGAGGAGGAGGAGGAAGAAGAAGAGGAGGAGGGAAGAAGAAGAGGAGGAAGAAGAAGAGGAGGAGGAGGAAGAAGAAGAGGAGGAGGAGAAGAGGAGGAGGAGGAAGAAAAGGAGGAGGAAGAAGAAGAAGAAGAGGAGGAGGAGGAGAAGAAGAAGAAGAGGAGGAGGAGGAAGAAGAAGAAGAAAAGTGGAGGAGGTAGAAGAAGAGGAGGAGAAGAAAAGGAGGAGGAGAAGAAGAGGAAAAGGAGGAGGAAGAAGAGGAGGAGGAAGAAGAGGAGGAGGAGGAAGAGAGGAGGAGGAAGAAGAGGAGGGGGAAGAAGAGGAGGGAGGAAGAAGAGGAGGGGGAAAGAAAAGGAGGAGGAGAAGAAGAGGAGAAGGAGGAGGAGAAGAAGAAGAGGAGGAGGAAGAAGAAGAGGAGGAGGAAGAAGAGGAGGAGGAAGAAAAGGAGGAGGAGAAGAAGAGAAGGAGGAGGAGGATGAAGAAGAGGAGGAGGAGGAAGAAGAAGAGGAGGAGGAGGAAGAAGAAGAGGAGGAGGAAGAAAAGGAGGAGGAGGAGAAGAAGAGGAGGAGGAGAAGAAGAGGAGGAGGAGAGAGGAAGGGAGAGGGGAGGAGAAGAAAAGGAGGAGAGAAGAAGAAGAGGAAGAGGAGAAGAAGAGGAGGAGGAAGAAAAGGAGGAGAAGAAGAAGAGGAGGAGGAAAAGAGGAGGAGGAGGAGGAAAGAGGAGGAGGAGGAAGAAAGGAGGAGAGGAAGAAGAAGAAGAAGAAGAGGAGGAGGAGGAAGAAGAGGAGGAGGAGGAAGAAGAGGAGGAGGAGGAGGAGGAACAAGAAGAGGAGGAGGAGGAAGAGGAGGAGGAAGAAGAAGGGGAGGAAGAAGAAGAGGAGGAGGAAGAAAAGGAGGGGGAGAAGAAGAGGAGGAGGAGGAAGAAGAAAAAGGAGGAGGAGAAGGAAGAGAGAAGAGGAGGAGGAGGAGGAAGAACAAGAAGAAGAAGAAAGAAAAAGAAGAAGAAAGAAGAAGAAAAAGAAAAGAAAGAAGAAGAAGAAGAAGAACAAGAACAAGAACAAGAACAAGAACAAGAACAAGTAAAAAGAAGAGCAACAACAGCACCACCACCAACAACAGCAACAACTACAACAAAAACAACAACAAGCAGATCAAGAAGAAGATGAACAACACAAAAAGTAAGGACAGGATGAAGAAGAAAAAACATTATAATTATAGTCTTTAGACCTAGTGTTGCTATATTCCTGATTTTTGTCAGTTCACGTGTTCTATGTGTTTTAAATTCTGTGCAATAAAAACTCTTCTGTCAAAGACAAAAAGACAACTTCCTCTTTAACGGGCAGACACTATAAGGCAAAGAGACAGGCCCCTTTACACTTCTGAACAGAAAACTGAATGATAGAAAGGTCTTAAAACACAATACACTTGGCAGTTCCAACTCAAAACATACACACGCGCGCGCGCGCACATACACACACACACAACACACACGCGCGTGCGCGGTTGCGCGCACACACACACATTACACTACACTGTACTGCACTGCACTGCACTACACTACACCACACCACACCACACCAAACTATTCTACACTACACTTCACTACACTACACTACACTACACTGCACTGCACTGCACTGCACTGCACTGAACTACACTACACCCCACTACACTACACTACACTAGACTACACTACACACTACACTACACTACACTACACTACACTACACTACACTACACTACACTACACTACACTACACTGCACTACACTTCAATGCAATGCAATGCAATGCAAGACAATACAATACAGTACAATTTAATACAAATATTTCATTATCTCGAAAACGCGAGAAATTCATATGGGTTACGAGCTCAACCAAAAATAATCAACAAACATTGTCACATGAAATAATAAATAACACAATTCGATATCACAGTTTCAGGCACACCTTTTCCTATACTTATAAACAAAGAGTATTCCTTTATCAATCTTACCCCACACACACACACACACACACACACACACACCACCACACACACAACACTTGTGATCTGGTTAAGGACAGAAATTCTACATGACAATGTTTAAGACACTGGCATTCAAAGGGGACCGGTTAGTTCTGTGGTCAGATCACTTGCTCTCCCCAAGCTTAAGTTATATTATGCAGCATTGAGCGTGGATACTGCTTGGGTGGGTGACCGTTCCTGCACCTTGGCTTCAGTACAGTCCTCCAGTTCACCCAGCTGTAAATGAGTACCTGTCCTCTTTAGGGACAGGGAAGGTAAAGCAGCAAGGAAAGAGGAGATGGGCGCCGCCATCAATATGCTGGCCCCTAGGGAAACAGGTCGCTGATATCTCGCTCCTCAACGACCGCATAGGTTATGGGATCACCTTTACCTTCACACTTTTTGGTGCGTAAGAAAGAAAAGAGATCGCCCCTGAAAGTGTATGAGATAGATGTTCATGTGGCTAAACTCTCAAAGGAAACACGTTTAGCTTCCCAAAGGCTGTAGAAAACGCTGTTTCATAATAATTTTGGATAGTCATTTTTAACTGAACTCCCTCGGGAGTCGTTGGGGCACTGCACTGAATGTTTCAGACAGCATGTCGTGGACAAGCTGAAACTGGCGGAGCCCGTCCCTCTCCAGGCATCAGGATGCATGCTGGGTATGCTGGTACCATCCATCCTATCAACCGTAGCTGGCCTGGTCTTCATCTTCTACGAAAAGCGGGTGAGGTTTTAACGTACGCGCAAGATGTTCTGCACATATTCGTACAATGTACTTCGGCTTGTAGTCTCATCTTATGAACTCCTGGGGATGTAGTGTACAGATTCCACATCCCCTCCCCACTACCCCCACGTCCTTCGTGTGCTTTATGCGGATATTTTGTGTGATTTTATGGGGGGGGTGTGTGTGTGAGGTCAGGATGAAAAAAAAGCTTGTAAGCTTACTCCTTTCATCATCATCATCAGTCCCGTGACCTTGGTGGTCGTGGAGGAGACACGAAAGACGATGCCGTGGTAAGCCTCCTCCATCCATCTCGGTCCTCGGCTCTGCGCAGTAGTGCCGAGTCATTCATCCTGGTCCATTCTCTGATGTTGTCCATCTATGACTTGTTCTGTCTTCCCCTCTTTCTGCCACCTTCGAGTGTTCCCTGCAGTACTGTTTTTGGCAGAGTGTTGTGGCGGGTGACGTGGCCGAACCATGTCAGCTTTTTCTTCTTGATGATGGTGAGAAGGGGTTCCTGTGGACCTGCCAGCCGTGTTATTTGACTCTTGACAAATTCATTGGTCTTTCGTTCTCTCCAGGATATGCCCAGCAGTTTTCTATGGCATTTCGTTTCAAATGACTGGATTCGCTTTGCTGTTCCAGCAGTCAATGTCCAGGTTTCACTTCCGTACAGCAGGATAGTCTGAATTAGGGCTTTGTAGAGCTTTAGTTTGATTGGGAAACTGATCTCTTTACTTTTCCATATGGTGGTGAGTTTTGTCATGGAAGATGTTGCCATGGCTAGTCTGGCTTTGATTTCTGTCGTCGATCGCCCGTCCTTTGTGAGTGTAGCGCCAAGGTATTTAAAAGCGTCTACCTCCTCCAGTTGCTGGCCGTTCATGTAAATTTTAGCAGTGGCGTTGCTTGTGCTGTTCACAAGTACTTTACTTTTCTCCGAGCTCACCTCCATCCCATATGCTCCAGCTCTGTTCTCAAGTCTGGTCGTAAGATCTTGCAGCTCTGTGTTACTTCCGCCTATGAGGTCAATGTCATCGGCAAACCGCAAGTTGTTGAGGGGTCTGCCGCCAATGGAGATGGTAGAGTGGAAGTCATGGAGGGTCTCTCTCATAATGTTTTCCAAGAACAGATTAAACAGGACTGGAGATAACAGGCATCCTTGTCGGACCCCAACTGTGGTTTTGAAGTAGTCTCCGACCTGACTGTTCAGAAGGACTGCACTGCTTGCGGTGTTGTATAGTGCTTGAATGGTTTGCACTAGTCCTTCTTCAATGCCAAACATTCTGAGGACCTGCCACAGGCCTTCGTGCCTACTCTGTCGAAAGCCTTCTTGAAGTCGATGAAGTTGTGGAACAGGTCTCTCTGATGTTGAAGATGTTTTTCCATCAGGATGTGGCAGTTAAAAATCTGTTCGATTGTGCTCCTGCCTGCCCTGAACCCAGCGTGTTCCTCTGCAAGGTGTTCTTCTGCCTCCTTCTTTAGTCGATTCAAAATAACTTTGAGCATGATCTTGCTGGCGTGGCTGATGAGGCTGATTGTTCTATAGTTTTGGCATTGTCGTAAATTTCCCTTCTTGAGCAGGGGTATGATGAGTGATTGTGTCCATTCTGTTGGCCACTGTTTTGTCTCCCAAATCTTCTGACAGATAGCTGTAACATGTGTGATGACTGTTTCGCCACCATGCTTGAGCAGCTCTGCTGGTATGTTGTCTGCTCCTGGGGACTTTCCTACTGGTAAACTGCGGATGGCTTCTTCCACTTCTTCCCTCACTATAGGTAATGGCGAGGGTACTCTTGATGTTGCTGTTTCCTCTTCTATTACTCCTTTACCCTCAGTAAAGATCATTTTGACTTGACTTGACTTGAGTACCACTGTTCATAACCTCAAGGAAACAAAACTTCCTCCACCAGATATGTCAGGGAAGACTGGAACCCGTGCTTACTGTTACTGTCAGGCCACGATAGTGACTCTAACCACTAGGCTTGTCAGCTACCCACCCCTGCCCCAGTTTCCTCCCGAAATGAGCAAAAAGCCTTACCTGAATTAACACTTTCTGATTCCGATCTGATTCTCTCTCTCTCTCTCTCTCTCTCTCTCTCTCTCTCTCTCTCTCTCTCTCTCTCTCTCTCTCTTCTCTCTCGTCTCGTGTGTGTGTGTGTGTTGTGTGTGTGTTGTGTGTGTGTGTGCACGTGTGTGTGTATGTGTATGTGTGTGTGCGTTGTGTGTGTGTGTGTGTCTTTTTTTATATCGAGGATAATGGAATAAGCACTTCTGTCTTTTTTACACCTAGTCCCCGTGTGTATGCGGTTTTGTAAATTTTGTCATCTTTCCCACCGGCACACAATGGCCTGCTCTTACGAAGCGGAACGGATTTAACGTGTGCGCAATGTTCTGCCGCGCGTGTATTGTGTGTGTGTGTGTGTGTGTGTGTGTGTGTGTGTGTGTGTGTGTGTGTGTGTGTGTGTGTGTGAGCGTGCGTGCGTGGTGTATGTTGTAGAGCGTGCGTGCGTGCGTGTGTGTGTGTGTGTGCGCGCGTGCGTGCGTGTGTGTGTTATGTGTGTGTTCATCGTTTTCAAGAATAGATTGATGGTAAAGTGTTATTTACATTTTGATATAATTTTGTGTGAATCATTTAGTATTGTGTGCGGGGGGGGGGGGGGGGGGGGTTCCCGATGTTTTATTGATTTCCATATTTCATTGATTGTTTTGATGTACACATGTATGTTTACAAGGACAGACTGTAAAACAAGTCTTGGCGTAATACCTTTGTCCTTGCGTATTAAAGATCATTCATTCACTCTTTCATTCATTGATATATCTCTCTCTCTCGATCGATTGATCGATCTATCAATCGATCTGTTACTATATTTTTCTCACATACAGAAATGAACATTATTTTATGTGATTTCAGCTCATATTATTTCCTACGATTGCAACCAACATTGTTTTGCCTGATTTCAATCAATATTCTTCAGTATAACTGCGAATAACAACATTATTTTGTATATAACTACAACTAACATCATAGTTGTGTACATTAACTCCAACTAACATTACATCGTACAATCTCTCAATATGGTTTTGTTCCCACAACAATAGTTGTGTTCGCTTGTAAGAACAAAAACACCGACTGAGTACATTTATCATACGACAGAGCGTAAATTGCGTCTCACAGTTAGTGCTATTAAAACCATGTGGCGTTTTTCCACGAAAGACAAGAGTATGTATGGCCGTTGTTTCAGGACAAAAGACAATATTTCTCTACGCCTCTCTGTTTCTTCTGAAAGCGTGTTGGTTCAAATCTACGGTAAGGTGTCTATTCGAGGAGATTTTTATCGTGGAGTTTTTTTTTGGGGGGGAGGGGGTAGCCTAGTAGTCAGAGCGTTGCGCCCGCGATTTGACGGCCGGGGTTCGAGCCACCACACAGACCCGTTCAAGGTGATTTTTCTCTGGAGTTAACATTAACACTGACTCCACTTCCCTGAAAGTCCTTCAGATGAGACTATAAACCGAGGCCCCGTGTGCGAATGCACGCAGAACATCTTGCTCACATGTTAAAATCTGTTCTGCCTTTCGAAAGAGTAGGCCATCTGTGCGGTAAGAACCGAGGACAAAAAAATATATACAAGAAAAACTACTTGCAAGCTGATGATCGAGTTTAGACATTATCCCCCGCAGTCGGAATGCGGCTACCTTAATGGAGGGCTTAAACGGTCGCACACGCAAAAATTACCATTGGTGAACCTCGGAGCTCTAATGAAGTAAGGGAAAAATCCCTGAGTTGAAATAGGTACTGACTCCTTGCATTTCCTTGAAGTCCTTCAGATGAGACTGTAAACTGAGGTCCCGCGCGCCAACGCACGAAGAAGAAGAAGAAGAAGAAGAAGAAGAAGAAGAAGAAGAAGAAGAAGAAGAAGAAGAAGAAGAAGAAGAAGAAGAAAAGAAAAGAAGAAGAAAAAAGAAGAAGAATTGCGAAGAAGAAGAAGAGAAGAAGAAGAAGAAGAAGAAGAAGAAGAAGAAGAAGAAGAAGAAGAAGATGGTGGGGAAGAAGAAGAAGAACAAGAAGAACAAGAACAAGAACAAGAAGAACAAGAACAAGAACACGAAGAAGAAGAAGAAGAAGAAGTAGAAGAAATGTTGTGTATGTGTGTGTTGTCACATTAGTTCTGGCTTTACAGTCTCATAGTAACGACTGACTTCCATCCAACGACTCCAGGAAGTCGAGGGTTTGAATCTCAGCAGCGATGTCTGCTAATCAAGGGCGGTGGGGAGAGGGGAGGGGGAGTGCGAAGAAGAGAAGAAGAAGAAGAAGAAGAAGAAGAAGAAGAAAAGAAGAAGAAGAAGAAAAAGAAGAAGAACAAGAACAGAACAAGAACAAGAACAACAAGAACGACAAGAAGAAGAAGAAGAAGAAGAAGAAGAAGAAGAAGAAGAAGAAGAAGAAGAAGAAGAGAAAAAGAAGAAGAAAAGAACAAGAACAAGAACAAGAACAAAAGAACGACAAGAAGAAGAAGAAGAAGAAGAGAAGAAGAAGAAGAAGAAGAAGAAGAAGAAGAGAAGAAAGAAGAAGAAGAAGATGGTGTGGGAAGAAGAAAAGAAGAAGAAGAAGAAGAAGAAGAAGAAGAAGAAGAAGAACAAGAACAAGAACAAGAACAAGACAAGAACAAGAAGAAATGTTGTGTATGTGTGTGTTGTCACATTAGTGCTGGCTTTACAGTCTCACAGTAACGACTGACTTCCATCCAATGACTCCAGGAAGTCGAGGGTTTGAATCTCAGCAGCGATGTCTGCTAATCAAGGGCGGTGGGGGAGAGGGGGGGGGGGTGCAATCTCTTGGGTCAACTCTGGTGCAAAATCTGCCAGAGCCTTCGTTCCCTTCCCATGCAGAAGATGAACTACACACTTTAAAGATCCCATAGCTCATGTCAGCATTCGGTGTATTCTTTTCTTTTTAAAAAAAATTATGTATTCTTTTACTTCGAGGATAATGGAATAAGCACTCATGTGCTTTTCTTACATCCAGTCTCCCGTGTGTATGCAGTTTTGTCGCCTGTTTCCACCAGCACACAATGGTCTACTCTTCCAAAAAGCGGAACGGATTTTAACGTGTACGCAAGATGTTCTCTGTGCGTTTGCACACGGGAGCTTGGTTTCTAGTCTCATCCGAAGGACTTTTGGTACCTGGAGAGGGATGGGCTCTGCCAGGATCCACTTGCCCAAGAGACTGGGCCTGAAGACTTCAGAGCAGTGCAGTGCAGAGCCCCAACGACTCTTCAGGGAGTCTAGGAAGAAGAGAGGAGAGAGAAGAAGAAACGGCTGTTAGGAGAGTGGGGTCTGCACACATGTTGGCACCCAAAAGAAACATCTCTCCCTACGCTCGCTACGTATTTTTCTGTGTCTTCAACTCACCGTACATTGACCAGAATTACGCTCCACTAACAATGTACTCTAAGCCTTCTGCATGCATTGAAACACAACGAGGAATAAAGCACTTTACAGGTACGCTCTACGTCCATCTATGTCATGTTAAGAGCCTCCACTGTCAATCAATTCATCAGGCACCTCTGAACACCGCCCAGTGACCCACCACTGCGCCAGTTTAATGAAAGGCAAACACGGTAGTTCTACGGTCGTTGTTCGAACCCACTCGCGTTGTCTGACAAAATTGGGTTTGATAGAGAAGGTGATTACTGTGAGCCGACTGCAAACATCCCAACTGGTAGAAGTCCAATCACCCTAAGCGACGGTCTTCAACGTCGATATGAATTCGTGAAGTAATGAATGTCTTACTATGTGGCTCATAAAACTCACTGCACATTCATTTCTAGTAACTAGCTTTTCGAAGCTCGGGCAAACCCTACACAAGCATCATCTCACGGGGGGTTCGAACCCACGATCTCTGAGCTAGGAATCTACTGCGCTAACCACTGCACCAAAGCAGCTGGTGTAACAACATCGTTAGATATCGGAACTAACTAGAAAAATTGTAGCTGATAGTTGTAGTGGCGTCTTCCCTGGCTTCAGCACCTTTGAGGGTAAATCACCCAGAACATGCCCTCTGTCTCCCTCATCATACCTGGTGATCACCGTGAGACTAAGTACTTACACTGGATGAGATGTATGACTAGGACGGTTCTTAAATCACCTCGCCATATAGGCAGCCATACTTCAACTTTAACGGATTGTTTCGCTAGTATTGGAGAAGACTGGGGTTGTTATGCTAAGAGCCGTGTCATAGCCAAAAACGATCTCAACATAACATTTCAACGCAAAAACAACGAATCAATGTACGGGGGTTTTTTTTCCTATTAAAAACTGACAAGAGATTCTAGCCAAACTTCTGGAACTATGTACAAAATGGAAGCTGGAAAACTTAAAGATGAAAAGTTGTTAACATGCAATCTGTCTGTATTGGGCAAAAACCAAAGTCGTGCTCATTCATTGTTTATATAGCTAGTGATCTCTCTCTCTCTCTCTCTCTCTCTCTCTCTCTCTCTCTCTCTCTCTCTCTCTCTCTCTCTCTCTCGTGCGTGGGTGTGTGTGTTGTGTGTGTGGTGTGTCTGGTGTGTATGTATTTGTGTGTGAGTATGACTGGTGTGTTTAACTTGTGTGGTGTGTCTGTGTCTGTCTGTCTGTCTGTCTGTCTGTTTCCGTGTACTTGTATGAATGCAGGCAGGAAGTCAACCCGATTTTTAAAAAAATAATTCTATACACTGTGAAAGAAAGAGAAGAAAGAAAAGAGGCAGGAAGAAAGAGAGGGGAGGGAGGGAGGGAAGATAGAAGTATCAAAGACAAGGGAGAGAGAGAGAGAAGAGTGACAGAATATGTGAATGGATGAATAAGAGAACAAGAGACTTGATGATTACATGGAGATGGAGAGACCAGACAAAATAAACGGGGGTGGAGGGTGAAAGAGAGAGAGACAGACACACAGACAGACATATAGACAGTACGAAACAGAGACAGAAAGAGAGAGCAAGAGACAGACAAATAGATTGACTGACTGTGATACACACAAGTAGATAGACGGACAGACAGACAGTAAGGAGAGAGAGAGAGAGAGAGAGGAGAGAGAGAGAGAGAGAGAGAGGAGAGAGAGAGAGAGAGAGAGAGAGAGAGAAGGCATAGGAATAAATAATTGGGGCTCCGACAAGCAGGAGCGCGCCTGCATGCGCGCGCGCACACACACACACACACACACATACACACGAACACTACCCTATCCCTTTTGCACACACACACACACACACACGAACCACACGATATATACACACACATACATACATACACGCACTCACTCTCTCTCTCTCTCTCTCTCTCTCTCTCTCTCTCTCTCTCTCTCTTCTCTGTCTCCCTCTCCTTCCCCCATCCCCATCCCTTTCACAAAACACACACACACACACACACACACACAACACACACACAAGACAAGACAAGCGTGTAGTCTCTCTCTCTCTCTCCCCTCTCTCTCTCTCTCTCTCTCCTCTCTCTCCCCTCTCTCTCTCTCTCTTTCTCTCTCCTCTCTCAATCTCTCCTCTCCATCCCCCTTCTCTCTCTCTCTTCTACCCCCCCCCCCCCTCTCTCTCTCCCGATCTCTCTCTCTCTCTCCCACTCTCTCTCTCTTCTGCCCCCCCCCCCACCCTTCTCTCTCTCTCTCTCTCCTTCTCTCTCTTGTTCGCTCTCTCTCTCTCTCACCCGGGGGGGGGGGGGGGGGGGGGGGGGGGGGGGGGGGAAGCGGCTGAGTGAGCTAGCTAGCTAGCTAGGCCTAGGCACTAAGGGGCGTGGCACACAGGACACGGGCGACGCGTGGCTGTCAGTCAAGGAGCGCGAGGAGGCGGACATGGGGAGGGCTTGGACAGGCTGGCAGCGGTACAAAGCAGCCCTCTCGACCCCCATTCAGCCTTTTATCTGCTCGTCTGCCAACCTCGGCAGTACTGTCCTGCTCTCCGTCTAGCCATAGACCGTCTCTGGCAGGAAGGAAGGAAGGAAAGAAGGAAGAGAAGATAGATCTGAAACCCGAAAAAGAAAGCCCCAAAAAAAGAAGTAGAGTTTGAGAAGAAAGAAAGAAAACGTATAAATTGTTTTGGGGGAGGAGACTGGTTAAAAGAAAAAAAAAGTTTGAAAATTTTTGGATTAAAAAGAAAGGTGTGGGGTTTATTTCACATTCGTAGTTTGGATTGTCTTGATATTTTCTGTTGGAAAAAAAAATTGATATTTTCGGCATACTTTACTCGTATTTTTTAAAACTTGATCTTATATATATCTATCTAACTTTTGAGTGTATCTCAAGCCAAAACTTCTCTTTTAATTCAGCCGGTTCAGACGTTGGTTTTAAGCGTCGAGAATTCCAGTACCAAACAAAAAAAAATATCCGCTCACTTTTATATATATACAAAGCCTTCATCGAGTTTTGAAAGTGTATCCCACAAGATCTCTGTTGAACACAAAAAGGGCTGTATTAGGTTGTTAATCAATTAGGTTTTACGTGCTGTCCACACCGGTGACTGACTGGCCCAAACAACGATTTTTCTAACTTCTGTTGATTTCCAAGGCTTCGGTTTTGTCAAGTCCGACAACTTCAGCAATGGGAGCTGTGCGCGCTGCTTTTCAACGGTACAGTATGGATGTCTGTGTTTGTCAAAGAGTGTGAATTTCGTGTGTATGTTTCTGTTTCGTTTTATTTCTCTGCTGCCGGTCATTTTGGATCAGAAGTAGAGTATGGTAGTTTGTGTTTGTCAAAGAGTGTGAATTTGGTGTGTGTGTGTGTTGTGTGTGTGTGTGTGTGTGTGTGTGTGTGTGTGTGTGTGTGTGTGTGTGTTGTTTCTGTTTCGTTTTATTTCTCTGATGCCGGTCATTTTGGGTCAGAAGTAGGGTATGGTTGGTTGTGTTTGTTATAATGCCTGGGTTTGGTAGGAATGGGTTGGGTTGGGTTGTTTTTTTTTAGTTTTGTTTCGTAGTTGTTGGGTTTTTTTTCAATCTATTTTTTTTCTTCTTCTTCTTTCTCGTCGTTTTTTCTGTCTTTCTTTCTATGTTGTTCTTCTTGTTCTTATTCTTTCCATCTTTCATTTTTCTTTCCTTTTGTCCTTCTTTGCGTATCTCTCTCTCTCTCTCTCTCTCTCTCTCTCTCTCTCTCTCTCTCTCTCTCTTTCTTTCTCTCTTTCTTTCTTTCTTCTTTTGCTTTTCTTTTTATGTATATTCAATATCTCATTTGCACGTAGATCATGAAGCACCATCCTTTTTCCCCATATTTCTTCTTTCGTCTGTCTTCTTCCTTCATTTCTTTAGGTGTCATACAAGTCTCGCCTCACGGGCTAAAAAAAGATTCTTTTCTTTTTTTCCAAATGTTTTCTCTTTTCTTTTCTTCTCTATCATTCTTTCCCCTTTCCAAAAAGTTAGAAAGTATTCCTTCGCGAGTACTTTTTCTTTCCAAGTCATCTCTTTCTCGTTTATTCGCTGTGTTATTACTCTGCCTTCTATGAATGCGTGACATTGATTACATCACGTCTGGGTTTGTTGGCGCTTTAGTGGATATTGCAGATTCAAACGCTCATATGGTATATCGTGAATGGATACACTTTACCTTGGGTTTATTGATTCTGGAATTTATGTTGCAGATTATCTTTCTCTCTCTCTCTTTTACTGTCTTATTTCTTTTCCTTTTCTCTTCTTCTTTTTTTCTTCTGCTTCTTCTTCTTCTGCTTCTTCTTCTTCTGCTTCTTCTTCTGCTTCTTCTTCTTTTTCTTCTTCTGCTTCTTCTTCTTCTTCTGCTTCTTCTTCTTCTTCTTCTTCCTCTCCCTTCATCGTCCTTCTTCCTCCTTCTTCTCTTTTTCCTCTCTTCTTCTCCTTTCCTTTTCTTTATCTTCTGTATTATTCTTCCTCTTCTTTGTCTTCTTCCTTCTCCTCCTCCCCTCCTCCTTTCATCCTTTTCCCTTCATTTTCTCCTCCTCTTTTTCTCCTCTCCCTTCTTTTCCTTTTCTGTTGCCTTTTTCTCCTTCTATTCTTTTGTCTCTTCTCTTTTTCTCCTCATTCTGTTTTTCCCCCTTCCTCCCTCGTTTCTTGGTTTCTTCATCCTCTTTGTTCTTCTTTTGTTTCCTATTTGGATTTTTCCCTCCCTCTCTCTCTCTCTCTCTCTCTGTTTAACTCTGCTTATATAATATCTCTCTTTATTTAACTCTGCCTCTCTCTCTTTATTTAACTCTGCCTCTCTCTCTCTCTTATTTAACTCTGTCTCTCTCTCTCTCTTTATTTAACTCTGCCTCTCTCTCTGTGTGTGAACATAACAAATGTTGGGTTGTAGTAAATCTTTTTTTCCTTAGCTACGTGTCTTGTTAGCATCGTCTCCGTGCGAAGAGGCTTAAAAGCTTATGACAATAAACCTCTCTATCTTGTCCCTTGAAATATATTGTAACGAAAGGCCGATGTACATTAAACCATTTCATCTCTCTCTCTCTCTCTCTCTCTCTCTCTCTCTCTCTCTCTCCTCTCTCTCCTCTCTCTCTCTCTCTCTCTCTCGTCCCTTGAAATATATTGTAACGAAAGGCCGATGTACATTAAACCATTTCATCCCATCTCTCTCTCTCTCTCTCCTCCTCTCTCTCTCTCCTCTCCTCTCTCTCTCTCTCTCTCTCTCTCTCTCTGTCTCTCTCTCTCTGTCGCTTCCCAGAAACTTGACATGTTTATTCCGTATAAATATTTTGCACATTCTTTTTTTCAATTCGGTGTGGATGGAAGGAGTAGCTCAGTGCATCGTGAGCTCAGGGGTCAAAATATCTGACCAACACTGCAGGTGACTGCATCTCTTGGGGGCCCAATGTTAACGCCGGGATCTAGTATGATAGGAAGCGTAGAGTGCAGCCCTGTCACGAAGTCTCTCCAAGCACATGCTTCTCCATAGCAGCAGCATGACATCATCCTCATCGTTATTGATCACCATGCACTGGCTCTCCCCAAGCTCACGTTCAGCAGTATCGAGCGTGGCTGCCTGACAAATGAGTGACCGTCTGTACGCCTTGGCTTCAGTACAACATCCCAGTTCACCCAGCTGTTAATGAATACCTGCCCTCTTTAGGGTCAGGGAAGGTAAAAGCAGCGAGGGAGAGGAGAGGAGATGGGCGCCGCCCTCAATATGCTGGCCCCTAGAGAAGCTGAGGTCTCTGACACCTTGCTCCCCAATGATCTCATAAGTTACGGGATGACTGTACTCTTTGGTCAGTTTGAGGTTATTCTGTTAATGTCATCAACGAATGAACCTTGTTAAACAATTAATAATATATTTTTGTATAAGACATTTCAAAGAAGAAATATGTCTGTATCATAATGAATACAGATTTATGCGGCCTAAAACTTTATTTGCAATGTTAAACCAAAATGATCTATATGTATAAAGCATTTAGGAGACCAAATATTCCATAACATAATCAGTACTTATTTATGGTGGCGGGATGGCTCAGTGGTTTGAGCGCTGAACTCGTGATCTGATGCACCGAGTTTCGAGTCACCACGCAGGCAACCGTTCGAGGGAACTTTTCCCCCTCGAGTTGACTGACACCAGTACCGATTGCTCTCCCCCGAAAGTTCTTCCAATCAGACTACAAACTGATGTCCCGTATACCTTGCGCACACATTAACACCCGTTCCACCTTTCCGAAGAGTAGGCCATTGCGTGCCGGTAGGAACTGATGTCTGGTGCACCTTACGCACACGTTAACACCCGTTCCACCTTTCGGAAGAGTAGACCAATGCGTGACGGTACTGATGTCTGGTGAACCTCCCGCACACATTAACACCCGTTCAACCTTTCGGAAGAGTAAGCCATTGCGTGCCGGTAGGAACTGATGTCTGGTGCACCTTACGCACACGTTAACACCCGTTGCACCTTTCGGAAGAGTAGGCCATTGCGTGCCGGTAGGAACTGATGACAGAATTTTATAAACTGCGTGCACACTGGTGTCGTGTTGAAACGTCATCACCGAAGTTGGAATGCACCTGCCTTCATCGTGAGTGGTGGGGAGGGGGGGAAACCCGGTCGGTCGCGTTCGCAAACTTCCGCTATTGGTGAACCTCGGAGCTGTAGCCGAGGAAGGAAAAAACGAAACCGTCCCGCCGTACGCGATGTTATGGCATGTCATGAGGTCCCCTGCACACAACAGTCCTGCTGTACGCGATGTTACGGCATGTCATGAGTTCCCCTGCACACAACAGTCCTGCTGTACGCGATGTTACGGCATGTCATGAGTTCCCCTGCACACAACAGTCCTGCCGTACGCGATGTTACGGCATGCCATGAGGTCCCCTGCACACAACAGTCCTGCTGTACGCGATGTTACGGCATGTCATGAGTTCCCCTGCACACAACAGTCCTGCTGTACGCGATGTTACGGCATGTCATGAGTTCCCCTGCACACAACAGTCCTGCTGTACGCGATGTTACGGCATGCCATGAGGTCCCCTGCACACAACAGTCCTGCTGTAGGCGATGTTACGGCATGTCATGAGTTCCCCTGCACACAACAGTCCTGCTGTACGCGATGTTACGGCATGTCATGAGTTCCCCTGCACACAACAGTCCTGCTGTACGCGATGTTACGGCATGCCATGAGTTCCCCTGCACACAACAGTCCTGCTGTACGCGATGTTACGGCATGTCATGAGTTCCCCTGCACACAACAGTCCTGCTGTACGCGATGTTACGACATGTCATGAGTTCCCCTGCACACAACAGTCCTGCTGTACGCGATGTTACGGCATGTCATGAGTTCCCCTGCACACAACAGTCCTGCTGTACGCGATGTTACGGCATGTCATGAGTTCCCCTGCACACAACAGTCCTGCTGTACGCGATGTTACGGCATGTCATGAGTTCCCCTGCACACAACAGTCCTGCTGTACGCGATGTTACGGCATGTCATGAGTTCCCCTGCACACAACAGTCCTGCTGTACGCGATGTTACGGCATGTCATGAGTTCCCCTGCACACAACAGTCCTGCTGTACGCGATGTTACGGCATGCCATGAGGTCCCCTGCACACAACAGTCCTGCTGTAGGCGATGTTACGGCATGCCATGAGGTCCCCTGCACACAACAGTCCTGCTGTACGCGATGTTACGGCATGTCATGAGGTCCCCTGCACACAACAGTCCTGCTGTACGCGATGTTATGGCATGCCATGAGGTCCCCTGCACACAACAGTCCCGCCGTACGTGATGTTACGGCATGCCATGAGGTCCCCTGCACACAACAGTCCTGCTGTACGCGATGTTACGGCATGTCATGAGGTCCCCTGCACACAACAGTCCCGCTGTACGCGATGTTACGGCATGTCATGAGGTCCCCTGCACACAACAGTCCTGCTGTACGCGATGTTATGGCATGCCATGAGGTCCCCTGCACACAACAGTCCCGCCGTACGTGATGTTACGGCATGCCATGAGGTCCCCTGCACACAACAGTCCCGCCGTACGCGATGTTACGGCATGTCATGAGGTCCCCTGCACACAACAGTCCTGCTGTACGCGATGTTATGGCATGCCATGAGGTCCCCTGCACACAACAGTCCTGCTGTACGCGATGTTATGGCATGCCATGAGGTCCCCTGCACACAACAGTCCTGCTGTACGCGATGTTACGGCATGTCATGAGGTCCCCTGCACACAACAGTCCTGCTGTACGCGATGTTACGGCATGCCATGAGGTCCCCTGCACACAACAGTCCCGCTGTACGCGATGTTACGGCATGCCATGAGGTCCCCTGCACACAACAGTCCAGTGTGCTCCACTCCGGCTGCTTAGGGAGGTCAAGACACTCCTCCCCCCAGCGCTCTTTCCCTGGGGAAAGAGTCAGTACATCTCCAAAAGGATGGAGCAGGAAAGCTCAGAAAACACACACACACACACACACGCATACACGCGCACACACACACACACGCACGCGCGCGCGCGCACAACACACACACACACACACACACACACACACACACACACACACACACACACACACACCATTTGTTGTTCTTCTTCTTTGCCGAACGCTCAGGCAGCAACTATTGTTGTCTGTTTGTCATATGAACACAAATGCATTGCGCTTGCCGTTAAGCGCCTGGCAAGTCAGGCCCAGCGCATTCAACCTCGGCATGGGATAGAATCGTTATTAAAGTCTATCCATAAATAAATAAATAAATTTAAAAAAGACAGGAGAATGGATCAAGAAGACAGAAAATAGACGAGAAGGAGGTGACAGGAAGAACAGGAACAAGGCAGAAACAAAGAGAGGGACAGAAAAGAGGGAATTCCCAGCACAGAATTTCCAGAAGGTGGAGATGCTATTTATACTAACAGGATCCCGGCATCCCCACGGGGAAAAGATTTATTCAAATCCCGCTTTTAAGACGTTATGGGCTTTCAGGAAATAAAACTTTTAAACCTTACTTTCTTTCTTATATTTTGTGTGTCTGTTTTTCTTTCTGTCTCTCTTTTTTTGACATTTTTTGGGGTCATATTCCATGGGCTTGGATTGACTTCCTTTGAAATGGCGTTGCATTAGCTTAGAGGCGAATTCCGATCTCTGTCTGTCTGTCTGTCTGTCTGTCTGTCTGTCTGTCTGTCTGTCTCTCTCTCTCTCTCTCTCTCTCTCTCTCTCTCTCTCTCTCTCTCTCTCTCTCTCTCTCTCCCCGCAGTGACGTTGCTATTTTTAGTAGTGTGTATTACTCCATGTTTTACTGATTTTTGTGATGCATGTATGTTTACAAAGACGATATTAAGACTTAGCCCGGCCTAAAATCCTCTTCCTTGCCTATTAAAGATCATTCTCTCTCTCATAATCTAATGGTTTTATTCTCTTTTTTGACCTCATAATATAATCTCTAATAAGGACGAGACTGGATAGAAAAGCAGGTACACCCTCGCTTATCTATTAGCCTCGAAATAAAGAACTCTCTCTCTCTCACCTTTACGTGCAGTCACCAAAAATAGAGTACTTGGGGTTTTTCCTGACAGCTATGTAGGCAGTTGCTATTTTTGCCTGCAATGAAGACGTAATGGGCTGATGAGCTCTTTTGAGGGGGAAACAAAAATCAGTTGTTCTAAGCGTCTCTGCGAGTCTTTGCGTCATTTCCGTCCACTGACTGCTGGGATTGTTTTCAGACCGTGTTCGGCCATTTTGTCAGGAAGTAGAAAAAGTTTCTCAAGAAACTTGCTTCAAAACATTACATGTAAGGTTTTGTTAAGATCTTACTTCGAAACTTTGCATGTCAGGTTTAGTTAAGATCTTCGTCGAAACTTTACATGTCAGATTTTCTTAAGATCTTACTTCAAAGCCTTGCAGGTCTGATTATGTTAAGATCTTACTTCGAAACTGTGCATGTCAGATTTTGTTAGAATCTGACTTCGAAACTTTGCATGTCAGATTTTAAGATCTTACTTCGAAACCTT
>CM054145.1:26308142-26313142 GCA_028751875.1 Rapana venosa | reverse complement strand
TGTCTGTCTGTCTGGTGTGTCTGTTTCTTATCGATTGTGATACAGACAATTTCTACAATACAAAAGAACGGCTTGACAGAATTTCATTTATGAGTGGCAAAAAGAAAAATCAATAGAAACTCAGCAACAAAACTCAGGCGCGGCACAGATACATATTGTCATGGAAGCGATGTGCAATATTTCAGCTAATCAAAGTATCATGTTCCTATGTCTTGTAAGGATTTGTTGCTCAGATGACATGATTCTTCTTCCTTCTCTCTTAGTGACATTCCTCTGATCGTGCTCTTCGACTACGTCTGAATCTATCGTGTGCAATACTCAGTGCTAGTTAAATCAGTCATTGTACCAGAGTAAGCAGGAACACAGACATAGACAACAACAGTATCATTATGGTATGCAGAAAGGAACATAAACACTATTGTCATCGTTTCTAATACTCTTGCTAACATGTTATTCATTATGTCTTAACTCATATCGTGTTGCTCAGGATCGAGTTGTGTCCTATAAGACCGTGCTGAAGGAGATATGTGAGTGATTCTGCTTCTACGTGCTCCTGTCTCTTCCTCTTCTATCTAGTGCATATCTATCTGATCCATATCTCGCAGGAATACAGATCTCTGACATATTCCTCATTATCTGTCTTCTAACGAATCATGAAAAATCGCAAGGAAGACATTGAACCACATCGTCACTGATCATCAATCTACTACTCACAACGGATCATTGATCCACAGATCTATCACTCGAATCGCAAGGATACATTGATCTACTCTCTTCTATATGCTACTATCTTCTAACTTCTATATCTCGCTAAGGATGCTTGATCTTCTTCTTTCTCTGCTTCATCTATCTATTTCTAGTCTTGATCTTTTTTATATCTCGCAAGGGAATCATTGATCTCTCCCTTATCTATCTATCTAATCTATCTCGCAAGGAATACATTGATCTCTCTCTCTCTCTATCTACTTATCTATCTATATATATCTCGCAAGAATGCATTGATCCTCTATCTATCTATCTATCTAATCTCGCAAGAATACATTGATCTCTCTCTATCTCTCTATCATCATCTATTATCAAGTCTTATCTCATCTATCTATCTATCTATCTTCGCAAGGAATACATTGATCTCTCTCTATCTATCTATCTCTCTATCTTCTATCTATCTATCTAACTCTCGCAAGGAATACATTGATCTCTCTCTCTTCTATCTTCTATCTATCATATCTCGCAAGGAATATATTGATCTCTCTCTATCTATCTATCTCTCGCAAGAATCATTATCTCTCCTTTTCTTCTATCTATCTTCTTTCCTCATACTTTCTATCTATCTATCTATCTCCGCAAGATCTGATCTCTTCTATCTATTCTATCATATCTATCTCTCGCAAGGAATACATTGATCTCTCTCTCTATCTATCTCTCGCAAGGAATACATTGATCTCTCTCTCTCTCTCTTCTATCTTCTTCTCATCTCTATCTATCTATCTATCTCTCGCAAGGAATACATTGATCTCTCTCTCTCTATCTATCTATCTATCTATCTCTCGCAAGGAATACATTGATCTCTCTCTATCTATCTATCTCTCGCAAGGAATACATTGATACTCTCTCTCTCTATCTCTCTCTCTCTCTCCTCTCTCTCTCTCTCTATCTATCTATCTATCTATCTATCTATCTTTCTCCGCAAGGAATGCATTGATCTCTCTCTATCTATCTATCTCTCGCAAGGAATACATTGATCTCTCCTCTCTCTCTCTCTCTCTCTCTCTATCCTTCTCTCTCTATCAATCTCCAAGGAATCATGACTCTCTATCTACATCTCGCAAGAATCTTTACTCTCTCCCTCTCTCTCTCTCTCTCTCTCCTCTCTCTTCTCTGCTCTCTCTCTCTCCCCCCCCCCCCCCCCCCCCTTTCCTCTATCTTCCAAAAGTCTTTCGGATGAGACTATAAACCGAGGTCCCGTGTGAGAACGCTGGCAGAACATCTTGCGCACTCGTTAAAACCCGTTCCGCTTTTCGGAAGAGTAGGCCATTGTGTGCCGGTGGGAACGGATGACAAAATTTACACAACTGCATACACACGGGGACTGGATGTAAAAAAAAAAAGCACACGAGTGCTTACTCCATTATCCTCGAAATTAAAGAATAAATAAATAATAAATATCTATCTCTCGCAAGGAATACATTGATCTCTCTCTCTCTCTCTCTCTCTCTCTCTCTCTCTCTCTCTCTCTCTCTCTCTCTCTCTCTCTCTCTCTCTCTCTCTCTCTTTCTTTCTTTCTTTCTTTCTTTCTTTCTCGTTCTCTTTCTGTGAAAACTTCCAGATTGTCATTTTCAGATCAAATCAATCCTTTTTTCGTTTTTCTGGCTAGAGATGTGAGGTTCTCTAACGGTAAGATTTTGTGTATGCCACTAGGGTTTTCTTTTGCCCGCCCAGCATTTATTAAGGTAGATACGTGTTTATCTTTGGAGATGATGCCTAAACACGACACCAGTCTGCAAAGACTTTTCTTCTTCTTTTAAAAACAAACAACAAACAACAACAACAACAACAACTTCGTCATCCGTTCCTTCCGGCATGCAAGGGTCTACTCTCTCTCTCTGGGGACGGGATAGCCTAGTGGTTAGAACATTGCGCTCGCAATCTGACGACCCGGGTTCGATTCTCGTTGAAGGGGGATATTTTCCCCTGGAGTTAACATCAGTGCAGACTCCACTCTCCCCAAAAATCTTTCGGATGAGACTATAAACCCGAGGCCCCGTGTGCGAACGCACGCAGAACATCTTGCGCACACGTTAAATCCTGTTCCGCTTTTCATAAGAGTAGGCCATTGTGTGCTGGTGGGAACAGATGACAGAATTTACCAAAAAAACACATACACACGGGGACTGGATATAAAAAAAGCACATCAGTGCTTATTCCCTTATCCTCGATATAAAAGAATTTTTAAAATTTTTTAGAATTTTTAATTAAAGTCGGAACCTGTTTGAATGTACGCGCAAAAATGTTCTGCATGCGTTCTTCTTACAGGTGACCTCAGTCTCATCCGAGGAACTTTTTTTTAAAATTTCTTTATATCGAGGATAATGGAATGAGCACTTATGTGCTTTTTTTACATCCAGTCCCCGTGTGTATGCGGTTTTGTCAATTCTGTCGTCTGTTCCCACCGGCACACAATGGCCTGCTCTTACGAAAAGCGGAACAGGATTTAACGTGTGCGCAAGTTGTTCTGTGAACTTTCGGGGAAAGAGGAGTCGGTACTTGTTATACTCCAGAGAGAGAAAACAATCCCCCTTGAACGGGTGGCTCGGGGGTGGCTCGAACACCAGGCCTTCAGATCCCGAGCTTTAAGTTCTGACCACTAGGCTACCCTCGCCCCCTGGGACAAAAAACATCAGTTACAGATGCAGTGCTGGAGTTGACACTCCACACCAAGCGACTGTGTGTATTAGAAGCGAACACGACGTGTGTGATATTAGATCAGGTTTCGCGATTAATGAGGAAAAAGTTTCTGATCTCGCTTAATTTCATTTCCAGTCACTCAATCACAGAGTGTGGCCCACTTCTTTCTTTCTTCTGTCTGTCTGTCTGCCTGTCTGTCTGTCTGTCTGTCTGTCTGTCTGTCTGTCTGTCTGTCTGTCTCTCTCTCTCTCTCTCTCTCCCCTCTCTCTCTCTCTCTCTCTCTCTCTCTCTCTCTCTCTCACGCGCGCGCACATGCCCATCTATAACCAGGTACACAAACACACACGCACACATACACCCACACATACATACACACACATACATACACACACATACATACACCCACACATACACCCACACATACATACACACATACATACACTTACACAAATACACACACAACATACATACACCCACACATACACACACATACATACACTACACACCGTACAACATACCACCACATCACATACACACACCACACACACACACACACACACACACCACACACAATCCAGTCAGCATGTCAGCATCAACACTATTGCTTTCTCCAATCTATCTATCTGTCTGTCTGTCTCTCGCCTCGCTCTCTCCTTCTCTCTCTCTCTCTCTCTCTCTCTCTCTCTCTCTCTCTCTCTCTCCCTCTCTCTCTCTCTTTCTCTCTCCCCTCCCCTCTCTCTCTCTCATGCGCGCACACACACAACACATAGCCATGCACACAAGCACACACACACACACACAACACCAACATAACAAGCCAGTCAGCATCAATAATATTGTTATCTCAAATGTCTCTGTCTGTCTGCCTGTTTGTCTCTCTCTCTATCTACCTCTATCTATCTATCTATCTATCTATTTCTCTCTCTCTCTCTCTCCCTCCCTCTCCTCTCCTCTCCTCTCTCCTCCCTCCCTCCTCTCTCCTCCCTCTCCTCTCCTCTCTCTCTCTCTCCTCTCTCCTCTTCTCTCTCTCCTCTCCTCTCACTCTCGTTCACTCCCTTCTCTCTCTCCCTCTCTCGCCCTCTCCCTCTCTCTCCCTCTCACTCACTCCCTTCCATCCCCCTCCCCCCTCTCTCCCCTCCCCCTCCCCCCCTCCCCCCCCCCCCCCACTCTCTCTCTCTCTCTCTTTCTCAATCTGAATCAACCTCAATCTCTCTTTCGTGTTTTCAAGGATGAAGAGAGGAAAAGGGAAAAGAGGGGGAAGGTGGGGAAGAAATGCCGCTGTTTCAATGCGAAGTGTCTTTGATAAATAAAGTGACTGCTGGAATGGCCTGGGTGTCTCTTTCCTCTCCTTCTCTGTGATGTCTTCCTGTGTGCATTTCCCCTCCTAACGTCTGCTGAACTTCTGATCATCATGTCCTGATGTAGTGAGGAAGTGGCGGGGGGAGGGGGAGGGGTAGAGGGAGGGAGAGAGAGATGGGGGAGAACTCGAATTCGAACTCGAACTCGAATATTTTAATGAGGGTAATTGGATAAGCCAGAGGCTTCTTTACACCAGGCCCTCATGGGGGAAAAAGTGAAACAAACATGAATAAACC
>CM054145.1:26270642-26305642 GCA_028751875.1 Rapana venosa | reverse complement strand
GCGCGCTCTCTCTCTCTCCTCTCGCTCTCTCTCTCTCTCTCGTCTCTCTCTCTCTCGCTCTCTCTCTCTCTGTCTCTCGCTCTCTCTCTCTTCCTCTCTCTCTCTCGCTCTCTCTCGTCTCTCTCTCCCTCTCTCTCTCCTCTGTCTCTGTCTCTCTCTCGCGCTCTCTCTCCTGTCTCTCTCTCTCTGCTCTCCAGTACTCAGCTCTCATGACCACTGTCTTTCTTCTTGTTTTGTTTCTGTGTTGTTTTTTCCCCGCCGTTTGCGCTGAGCCTTCATCATGCCAGATCGAGGATTCCAGTTCTCTCTACGTT
The DNA here is from genome assembly GCA_028751875.1 of Rapana venosa. Taxonomy (NCBI): domain Eukaryota; kingdom Metazoa; phylum Mollusca; class Gastropoda; order Neogastropoda; family Muricidae; genus Rapana; species Rapana venosa. The sequence continues at coordinate 26,305,328 of CM054145.1, read as the reverse complement.
CCCTCTGCAGAAAAAAAACTCACCAGCAAGAGAGAGAGAGGAGGAGTGACAGGCTCCAGATGAAACAGACAGTCAGACAGTTTACAGATGTTTTTGTGTTAAAAACAACAGCATGGGGAGAGAGAGCATAGAGCCAGAATCGAGAGGAGGAGGATGAGTCCCTTGAAAGAAAAAAAACACAACGGAAGAAGAGAGAGAGAGAGAGAGATGAGTGACGAGGACATCCGACGATAGACATTATACAACCAGGCATACAACAGGCTAAGAAGATAAGACAAACGCAAAACAAACATGAAGAGAAGAAGACAAGTACTCAATGAAAGACCATTAGAGACGCAAAATAAGAAACAGTCAGCAATGTATAAAGAAGACCAGCATAGAGTACAAATTGACTAATCGATAACTATACACTCAGAACCTCAACCATGCTAGTACACACTACCAGCTATTCCACCCGCCCTCAGAAACAACGACCAAACGGCCAACAAACATGCAGAAATGTATAACATATACTCAATGAAACTGACCACTTAGTTATACCTGCAATCAACTACTCACATTACCAGTCAATTATATATAATAAACCAGCCAATCAATACAAATTGACTAATTGCATAACTATACACATCAAAATTTCCCTCACACATGAAGATACATTCACACTACCGCCATCCACACTCGCACAGCCATGCATTTCAACGACCAAACGAAGCAATCATCCCAGCTTTGTTTTAAAGTCAGAGACAAAAATGGAAACGACTTATTTTACATCAGTTATTGCAATAAAAGTAAATGATGTAACAGCTCTCTTTCCACAGTCATCAGTTTACGAACGCAGCACACACACACACACACACACACACACACACACACACACCACACACACACACACACACACACACACACACATGCAGGCACAAACAAACTCTACACACCCACACACACACACACACACACACACACACACACACACACACATGCAGGCACAAACAAACTCACACATGCACATGAATCAAATCGATACCCACTCAAATAAATATATCATCCAATATGACACTACCTCACAAATCCAAGAGAGAGAGTGTGTATGTGTCAGAAAGACAGAAAAAGACATGGAAAGACAGAGAGACGCAGAGACAGACAGACAGGCAGAACAAAAAACAAAGAGAGAAGGAGATAAAGATCTGGGGAGACAAAGAGAGAGAGAGAGGGAGAAAGAGAGAAGGGGGGGGGGGGAGGAGGAAGAGATATCCTTTCCTCTTATTTGCAACTGCAATATGTATATTAAATTATTCAATATCAGCATGATGCATACTACATGGTCAATGAATATTTTGCAATGTCAGCATGTTACATACTACATGTTCAGTGAATATTTTGCAATATCAGCATGTTACATACAAATGTTCAGTGAATATTTTTCAATATCAGCATGTTACATAATAGAGGTCAGTGAATATTTTGCAATATCAGCATGTTACATACTACATGTATTTTGCAATATCAGCATGTTACATACTAGAGGTCAGTGAATATTTTGCAATATCAGCATGTTACACACTAGAGGTCAGTGAATATTTGGCAATATCAGCATGTTACATACTACATGTATTTTGCAATATCAGCATGTTACATACTAGAGGTCAGTGAATATTTTGCAATATCAGCATGTTACACACTAGAGGTCAGTGAATATTTTGCAACATCAGCATGTTACATACTAGAGGTCAGTGAATATTTTGCAATATCAGCATGTTACATACTAGAGGTCAGTGAATATTTTGCAATGTCCGTCTATATTTTGCAATATCAACATGTTACATTCTACATGGTCAGTGACTATTTTGCAATGACAGTGATGTGTGTGCTTCAGGATAGTACTAACTGGCAATTCAAAGGACAAAACAGAAATATTTTTATACACATGTGTGTGGGGATTTTTTTTTATTTCGAGGCCAATGGAATAACCACTCAGTGCTTTTTTACATCTAGTCCCCGTGTGTATACAGTTGTGTACATTTTTTCATCCGTTCCCACCGGCACACAATGGCCTACTCTTCCGAAAAGCGGAACGGAATTTAACGCGTGCGCAAGATATTCTGCGTGCGTTTGTGGCAACGCAAAGGACAAAAAAAATACATATTTTATACACGCGTGTGTGCGAGCGTGCGTGCGTGCGTGCGCTCTCTCTCTCTCTCTCTCTCTCTCTCTCTCTCTCTCTCTCTCTCTCTCTCTCTCTCTCTCTCTCTCTCTCCTCGCGCGCGCGCGCGTGCGTGCGTGCGTGTGTGTGTGTGTGTGACGTTTACCACTCTCGACTATTGACTAAGAATGTCAAATACTTCAAAACAGCAGATCTGACTCAAGACAAGAATGTAATTTTGATACATAAGTATCTTTTCGAGACGAAAATTGTTATATAAATTATAGCATCTGGTTATTTAAGACAAAATAAACATTTGGACAAATATTGCTTTTATACCCTCCCAAAAAACCTCCTGCTTCTTAGTTTTTGTATGACATATTCTGTGTGTTAAATACACTATTTTTTACAGAAAAGTTTCTGTAAAACTCTCATTTCACCTACACCTGCAAAATGTGGGAGCATTAGAGCAACAATAAACCCAGAAAAAGGGATACAGTTGTCCTATATTCATCGCCACACTTCTGCCTGCATTTCAGACATGTTATCGTCATAGCTATTACGTAAAAGGTAAGGGATGTGCGTTGTAGAATGTTTTTGAGGACACAGATACAAACGACAACTAAAAAAAATACAGGAGAAAAATTACAAATGAAATCATTAAAACCAAAAACTGAGAAAAAAAAATTTAGAGAGGAAAAGAAAAGAGATTTTAGAATAAAGAAACACTGAGGTTAAAAACTTCACCTAAAAAAGCGTTACATGTAGGTTTTTGTTGTGTGGGTTTTTGTGTTGTTACTGTCGTTTTTATGTATAATTCGAAAGTTATAGAGAAGTTTAATATAAAACGATAAGTATCTGGAATGCCGCAGGGTCTTCCTCTTCAGTTGTGTGTAAATATATTATTGATCGGAAGGCGAAGTATGGAAGAACACTCTTGAGGTTATATCTCTGTTACAAAGTTTTTAGCCTGGTTTTTCGTTGTTAGTTTTTGTCTTTTCCTCTCTCTCTCTCTCTCTCTCTCTCTCTCGCGCGCGCGCGCGCGCGCGCGCCTTTCGTTTGTTTTATTTTGTCTTGGCTATTTCTTTCTTTTATATTTTTCTTCCTTTCTAGTTTCAATCTTATTTGATCTCTTTCCTTTTTCTCTCTTTGTTTGGTTGTTTGTTTTGTTTGTTTTTTCTTTCTTTCTTCTGTCATTCTTTCTCTCTTTGTTTGTTTGGTTGTTTGTTTTTTCTTTCTTTTGGTCATTCTTTCTCTCTTTGTTTGGTTGGTTGGTTGGTTGTTTTTTTCTTTCTTTCTTTTGTCATTCCTTCCTTTGAAATTTCAGTGGTCTTATCGTTTTACTTTCTTTCTTTTCTTCTCCTTTTTTTTCTTTTATTCTTCTTTCTCTGCAAATTTCGATTTGATTCAATATCTTTTTCTGTCTTTTAATGCTGTTGTTGTTTTTGTTTCCTTCCTTCTTTCCTTTTTCTTTTTCTTTTCTTCTCTTGTCTTTCCTTTTTTTTAAAAATCTTTTCTCTCCTTTAGTTATCGTTTCGTCGAGTGAAAAGAGCTGATAGGCTCAGTCTTGCAACCAAGCATCGATCCTGAGGGAAAGAAAGAAAGAAAGAAAACAAAAGACAACAAAGATTAAAAGAAAGCATAGACAGAAAGAAACAAACAAGCAAACAGACAAAGAATGAAGGAAGGAAGGAAGGGAGGGAGGGGGGGAGGAAGAAAAGAAAAAGAAATAGAAAGAAAGAAAGAAAGTTTTAGTAGACAAATTTCTAACTAGACATTAAGGGCCAGTTCTCTGTCTATCTGTTCGCCTGTCTCTTTATTTGCTTGTTTTTTCTGATTGATTGATTGATTGATTGATTGATTGAAACTGTTGTCTGCTACTTTTGTGGTGTGGCTTATTTTTAATTGCAAGATGCTTTCACGTGTGCTCAGTGGCCAAAGACATTTAAGATGGATAGACTACCTTTTTTTAAAGTATTCTTTCCTTCCTTTTTCTTTCTTGGCTTCTTTCTTTCTTTCTTGCTCGCTTGCTTGCTTGCTTGCTTTCATTCTTTCTTCTTCCCCTCTTCCTGTTTACAACCTCTTATGTCACATTATGTGCAGACGAACACTTTTGTCTGAACAGGTAAAAATTAATGGACAGAGAGAGAGGCAAACAGAAGTTAGGTATAGACAGACAGGGAAATGGACAGAGACAGACAGACAGGCAGACGGACAGACAGACAGGCAGGCAGACAGACAGACAGACGGAGAGAGAGAGACTGGGAGAGAGAGAGACAGAGAGAGAAAGACAAGCATGGAGGAAGGAACGAACGAACGAAGGAAGGAATAAAGAAAGAAAGAAAAAAGAAAGAAAGAAAGATACAGACAGACAGCAAGAAAGACATTAGATGAAAGAAAGAACGCAAGAAATTAAGGCAAAAAGCCTTACAGATAAACGAATAGAAAGATAGAAAGAAAGAAAGAAAGAAAGAGTGGCAGAAAGGATGGAAAAGATAAATCGCCTCAATGCAAGGCAGCTGCATCTTGTTGACACACTAAGGAAGAAAAGAAGAAAAGAAGGAAGGAAAGGAAAACAAAACGAAAGTCCTACAATACGGTCGCTACATCTCAGCCAAACCAGGTTATCTTCAGTACGCCTAAAGAAGGAGATAACCTGGTTTGGCTCTACTGTAGCGCAGTTCCGAATGACGTTCTCTGCAAAAGAAGTGGCTTTACAATCTTTTGTCATTTTTTTTTTAAAGTGTTTAGTCGAGAAGTGAGTTAATCCCAGCATACCCTTGTATTGTCATGTATAGTATTGTATTGTCATGTATAGTATTGTATTGTTTCCATTGTATTGTATTGCAGGGCATTGTATTGTGTTGTACTGTGCTTTATCGTATACCATTTTCAGTCACGGCAGACTTCTCCGCGTGAAAAAGTCGGGCTCTTCTCTCTAAGCAGAGTGCGTCGCCACTAGAGCGGCGCCATCACCTCCTTTTTGTTCTTTTTTCTCCTGTCTGCTTGCGTTTTTCTTTCCCCGAAGTCGGAATGCCGCTACCTTAACAGTAGGCAAAAAACGGTCCACACGCAAAATCCAACCCCTAAGTGAACGTACCTCGCAGTTCTAGCTAGGGAACGAAAACAAAAACCTCACACCATGAGTGTTGGCTTTCTTCGACAAAATTTTGCCAAGGACAACGCTCATGTTGCTGCAGGTTCTTTTACGTGCACTGAACGTGCGCTGCACGCGGAACCTCGGTTTATTTTTCCCGTATCTGAAAGACTAGGATTCAGACCACCACTCATGGTCCAGTGGATGGGGGGAAGGTGGAACAACATTTCAGGTTCAAACGGGGATTGAACCCGCAACTTTTTGTTTTCTGAATAGGCACCTTACCCCCTAGGCACCAAAACCAAAAGATCTTCGGTTTTTGTTGTTGTTGTTGTTCTTCTTGTTGTTGTTGTTGTTGTTGTTGTTCTTCTTCTTCTTCTTCTTCTTCTTCTTCTTCTTCTTCTTCTTCTTCTTCTTGTTCGTGGACTAGAGCTCTGAGGGTTTACCGATAGTGAGATTTCCACGTACGCCCCCGTGTTTAGCCACCAATAAGGCAGCCGCATACCGTCTTCAAGGACGATGTCTTAAACACGACACCAGTGTGCCTGTGGTGGTGTTGTTATGTCTCGATTTTAAAATATAAAAAAAGTAACCATGTAGATTTCATGCGCTGAACCTTACAAAAGCCTCCTTCATGCTTACCTCATACATTGACAGACATCTCTCTCTCTCTCTCTCTCTCTCTCTCCTCTCTCTCTCTCTCTCTCTCTCTCTCTCCCACTGCCTCTCTCTCTCTCTCTCTTTCTCTCTCTCTCTCTCTCCCACTGCCTCTCTCTCTCTCTCTCTCTCTCTCTCTCTCTCTCTCTCTCTCTCTCTCGTTTTGGGGTTTGTTTGGTTTTTGAGCCCAGAGGGCAGGTTGTAAAAAAAAAAAAAACAACAAAAAACGTGTTTGTTTATCCCACTAACCTCTTTAAAATAAAATTCGTTCAATTCGTTCCCCCCAATTCATTTCAATCTCTCTCTCTCTCTCTCTCTCTCTCTCTCTCTCTCTCTCTCTCTCTCTCTCTCTCTCTCTCTCTCTCTCTCGTCTGGCTCAAGGAGGATTTGACCAGGGACAAAACTGACTTATTGCCAACAGGGTAAGTCTGAAAGACGGTCTTCAGTTTCTCAGTTTGCCTCAGGCCAAAGCTGTCAGTGGTGGCGGTGAGGAGGGGGATAGATAGATAGATAGATAGATAGATAGATAGATAGATAGATAGATAGATAGATAGATAGATAGATAGATAGATAGATAGATAGATAGAGCTCACTAATGTTGATATTTTTGCGTACAGCGACCGGTTTCACCCACCATTAAGATAGCCAGATTCCGACTTCGGGAATGATGTCTAAACACGACACCAGTGTGCATGCCATTTTTTTTTTTAAATATTAATCATCTGTTCTTACCGGCACTGTTGGCCAACTCTTCCAAAAGGCAGAACGGGTTATAACATGTGCGCAACATGTTGTGCGTGCGTTCGCACACGGGGACCTTATAAGGTTTATAGTTTCATTTTAAGGACTTTCGCGGAAAGTGGAATCAGTACGAATTTTACTCAGGAGGGGGGGGGGGGCGGATCCCACAGACGTTCCGATGGTGACTCGATCGAACCCCGGTTCGATCCCGGGCTGTAAAATCGCGAGCACAAGGCTTTTTAACCACTAGGCCATCAGTCCCGCCCCCGTACGTCTGGTTGTTGGGTTGTGCTGGCACAGGACCAAGCAAACGAAGAAAGGAATGGACGGGATAACTGGATGGATGTCCATTGTGCAGGCTACACAGCCTCTGTTGTCTGAAACACATCCAAATTATCGGAAAAGGAGAACATGCCTCTTCCAATCTCGGCTTTATAGAATATGATCCAAAAATTGCACAATTTTTCTTTTCCTGGCAAAAAAAAATTGTTACCGTGGATCTTTAAGCTCGTCTCTCTCTCTTTTCTCTCTCTCTCTCTCTCTCTCTCCTCTCTCTCTCTCTCTCTCTCTCCTCCTCTCTCTCTTCTTCCTCTCTTTTCTCTCTCTCTGTATTGTGTGTGCCATGCGATTAAACAGATCTGTAACTATGCAAACAATCTCTCTATCTCTCTCTTCTCTGTCTCTGTTCTCTTCTCTCTGTCTCTATTAAACAGATCTCTAACTATGCAAACGACTCTCTCTTTTCTCTCTCTCTCTCTCTCTCTCTCTCTCTCTCTCTCTCTCTCTCTCTGTGTGCCATTAAACAGATCTGTAACTATACAAACGGAGCATGCTCTATTTGGACGCTCCACGTTTACATGGAGGCTCTGTGGATCGGTGGTCTAGAGGTAACGCGCCTGTCTACAAAGCGAAAGGTCCGGGGCGGAAGTGTGCGGTGGTTCGAATCCCGTTTGGACCCGAAACTTTTCCCCCATCCATTAGACCATGAGTGGTGGTCTGGGCGCTAGTCTTTCGGATGAGACGATAAACCGAGGTCCTGTGTGTTACACAAAATTATTTAGCGCACGTAAAAAAACCCACGGCAACAAGAGAGTTGTCCCTGGCGACATTCTGTAGAAAAAAGCCACTCTGATAGGGAAACAAATCAGTTGCAGACCCCAAGAAAAGGAAAAAATTGGGTGGCTCTGCTCTATGGCGACGCGCTCTCCCCGGGGAGAGCAGCCCGAATTTCACACAGAGAAATCTGATGTGACTTAAAGTGGTATAAATAAATAAAAAATAAATGTATCATTTGTCCCCTAGCTGTATTTGAACTTGCCGTCCACTTTAAATGAAAACATTTTTAAAGAAGAAAGAAAGAAAAGAATGAAAGAAAAAATGAACGAATGAATGAATGACAAATTGACAGAAACACAGACTGACCAAAAAATAATATGAATGAATGAATGAATGGTTTGCAGAAAAATATGACTGAATGAATGAATGAAACACAGACAGAAAAATATGAATGAATGAATGAATGAATGAACAAAAGTGAATGAATGACATCTCAACAAGTACCAGCTTGGGGAAGGGGAGAAGGAGGGAGACAGAAACGGGGCAGGGGAGGGAGGGGGGTGGGGGAAATATTTGACATCAGGTCGGCATCGAAGCTCCTCGAAGCCATTTTCTCCGTCAGGCGACCTGGCCATGAAACGGAAATAGTCTGACGTCAATAGCCGCGTCTTTGCGATTACGTCAGATCCGAAATGTTGTCGGTTAGCCCAGCAAAACAGCTTCCTTCTCTTCCTAGCTTCCTCAATCTTCTTCCGTCTCCTCCTCCCTCCTCCCCCACCCCTCCAACCCTACCTAATAGCCGCTCTTCCCCCCTCCTCGCCCACCCCCCACCCCCCCCCCCCTTCCCAAAAGAAAGCATCGTTTGAACCAAGATTTTAGGTTACTTTGGTTGTAAGATGTTGGGTCAGTTCGTTTGAAATCGTTGTCGCTTTTAGTGGAGGATTTCGGTAATTATTCTTACGTAATTGCGCACTTACGTAAGGATTTTGGTTTTACTGTCTCGACTGTAAGTAAGTCTTGCAAATATCTGGGGTTTCTTTATTTGTTTGTTTTGTTGTTTTGTTGTTTACTTCTGAGTTGGAGTTATTGTGTTGTTTGCTTGTTTGTGTTTTTGATAGATAGATAGATAGATAGATAGATAGATAGATAGATAGATAGATAGATAGATAGATATCGAGCATTTGTGTTTAGTGGCCTGATAGAAAGATCTTTTAACTGTGTACTGTTTAGGGTTCAAAAGAGGGGCTCACACAATGTTTATTGGGAGGACGTTTGTCAACAGACTTGTTTGCTTCCATCTTTCTTTCTTTCCTTTCTTTCTTTCTTTCTTTCCTTCTTTCCTTCTTTTATCCATCCTTTTTATTTTCCTTTTCCTTTCGTTTTTCTTTTCTTTCATTTTTAATTTTGTCTCTCTTTGTTCATTCTTTCTTTTCTTTTTCCTTTGTTTCTTTCCTTTTCTTTTTCCCCCCTCTTTATTTTTGTCCTGCTTTCGAATTTTCCCTTTGTTATTCACATTCAGTTCTTTCTGGGGTGTTTTCTTTTTTTTTTCTTTCTTTATTAAAATTGGTGGGGGGGTTTTCTATCTTTTAACTGCCTTTCTTTCTGTCCCTCAGTATCATTTTTTTTCTCCTAAATTCTTTCCCTTTTGCTTTGTGCGTGTTTATCGCTCTTGTTCAACTTAGAAATCTTGTTTTTTTCTCTTTCTTTTCATTCTTCATTCTATATAGGCTTTTTTTCAGTTCCTGTGATCTGAACTTTATTCTCTCTCTCTCTCTCTCTCTCTCTCTCTCTCTCTCTCTCTCTATATATATATATATATATATATATATATATATATTTTATATATATATATATTTATCTATGTATCTATTCATCTATCTATCTTGCTCCCTAGTATCAGACACAAATATTCAAAAACTTAGATATAAAGGGGACGGCATAGCTCAGTGGTCAGAGCAGTCGCTCTCTCCAGCTAAGGTTAAGCAGCATCGAGCGTGGTTACCACTTGGATGGGTGACCGTTTGCACGCCTTGGCTTCAGTACAATCCCCCAGTTCACCCAGCTGTGAATGGGTACCTGCCTCTCTAGGGTCAGGGAAGGTGAAGCAGCGAGGGAGAGAGGAGATAGGCGCCGCACTCAATATGCTGACCCTTGAGAAGTTGAGGTCTCTGATGCCTCACTCCCCTACGACCACATAGGTTATGGAACACCTTTACCTTTAGATACATAGAGGAACAAGATGGATGATGACAGGTTGGAATGCCCGTTATGTAAGAAAGCGCTGGAGGATGAGGTACATGTTGTGCTATGTTGTGTTGCCCAGTGATAGAGGATGTCAGGCAAAACCGCTCCCCGGTAAAATAGAGCAGACAGCCTCACTGACTTAGCTAAACACACGTTTTCTCTTCGCAACTTGTTATCCCGAGGTTGTGCGCAGCTACATTTGTGTCAAAGCTTTAAAGATAAAGAGATATCTGGCAGTCCAAAGTAATTTATTTATTTTACTTTTTTTTTTCTTTTATATCGAGGATAATGGAATAAGCACTCATGTGCTTTTTAAACAATCAGTCCCCGAGTGTATGCGGTTTTGTAAATGTTGTCATCTGTTTCCACCGGCACACAATGGACTGCTCTTCCGAAAAGCCGAACAGGATTTAACGTGTACGCAAGATGTTATGCATGCGTTCGAACACGGGACCTCGGTTTATAGTCTCATCCGAAGGACTTTGACATTCAGTTCGATTTTTTTTGGTGGTCAAACTGGGAAGAAAGGGCGAGGCTTGGAATCGAACCCAGGACCTCACGGTTTACTTGTTGGCAGGCGAACATCTTAACCATCCTGCCACCTTCCTTGACCTTTCATGGTTCTACTAACAGATGGTTCTCATTACAAATTAACTTTGGAGGGGGGAGGGTGTCTTCTTTTGTCTTTTTCTTACTTCACGGAGGTATTTCACATATCGGCAATCCTCTTCTATGTATGGATGGCCCAGTGGCGTTTTTGTGAATAAATCATTCAAGTCCAAGTTGGAGTTCCAGCTCAAGTTCGAGTTCTCTCTCTCCTCTCTCTCTCTCTCTCTCTCTCTCTCTCTACTCTCTCTCTCTCTTCTGTCTCTCTCACTCTCTCTCTCTTTATCTCTCTCTCTCTGTTCTCTCTCTCTCTGTCTCTCTCTTCTCTCTCTCTCTCTCTCTCTCTCTCTCTCTCTCTCTCTCTCTCTCTCTCTCGCTGTCTTTGTCTCTCTCTCTGTCTCTCAGTCTGTGTTTCTGTTTCTCTCTCTCTCTCTCTCTCTCTCTCTCTCTCTGTCTCTCTCTCTCTATCTCTCTCTATCTCTCTCTCTCTCTCTCTCTCTCTCTCTCTCTCTCTCTCTCTCTCTCTCCCTCTCTCTCTCGACAATGTAATTGTTTTATTTTAAGGATTTCTGGTTTGGATCCCTCACTACTGACGACAGATCCCAGATAAGATAATTTCTGGACAGGTCCACGTTTGTCTGTGTGTGTGTGTGTGTGTGTGTGTGTGTGGTGTGTGTGTGTGTGCGTGCGTGCGTGCGTGCGTGCATGCGTGCGTGCGTGTGTGTGTGTGTGTGTGTGTGTGTGGAGGAGGGGGGGGGAGGATGTGACCCCGTGAACATGTATGTCGATTGTACAGGTGGACTTGTGTCTGCTATTGGTTGTTGTGTGAGGACGTCAAGGTCTTCTGCAAGTGGTGCTTCTGCCACTTGTGGTTGTCAGCATTATCATCATCATCATCATCGTCGTCGTCGTCATTTCGGGCAGTCCATGATTTCACCAGCAGCGAGGGTATGATTTCTTAATTTAACACACCGGCCTTTATTCTCGCCTCCACACACACATACGTTCATCTACGTCATACTTTTGCGCGCGCGCGCGCGCGCGCGCGTGTGTGTGTGTGTGTGTGTGTGTGTGTGTGTTGTGTGTGTGGTGTGTGTGTGTGTGTGTGTGTGTGTGTGTGTGTGTGTGTGTGTGTGTGTGAGAGAGAGAGAGAGGGGGGAGTGTGTGTTTAACGTACGTGTGTGTGTGTTTGTGTGTGTGTGCGTGTTTGTGTGTATGTGTGTCTGTGTCTGTGTGTCTGTGACTGCGTTTGTGTGTGTCTGTCTTCTGCGTGTGCGTGTGTGTGTGTGTGTGTTTGTGTGTGTGTGTGTCTGTCTGTGTCTATATGTATCTGTCTGTCTATCTGTCTTCTGTGTGTGTGTCTGTATGTCTCTGTCTGTTCCTATGTGTGTCTGTCTGTCTGTACCTTCCTGCCTGAACGAACGCACACAAACGTCAGTGCGTGGGCGCCGCAAGCTAACAGACGCCCTGGGTAACGGAAGCATAATTGCATGTGTGCTTGCGCGCGCGCGTGCGCGTGTGTGCAGATCTACCTAAGTGGTACAAAGGTCAGACGGACACTGCAAACAAAGGGACGGTCTGGCGGAGAACTGAAGGTGGCAGCAGGCAAGAGCGAGCGGCCGCACAAGGCAATCATTAAGCAGAGGTGCCAAACTAGCCCCTGTAGCTCTGTAACTAGCAGTACCTGGGAAATCGTATCAATATTACCTTCCTCGCCGTGTGTGTGTGTGTGTGTGTGTGTGTGTGTGTGTGTGTGTCTGTGTCTGTGTCTGTGTGTTGTGTGTGTGTACGTGTACGTGTGTGTGTGTGTGTGTGTGTGTTGTGTGTGTGTTTCTCTGTCTCTCTCTCTTGTCTGTGTCTGTCTGTCTGTCTGTCTGTCTCTCTCTCTCTCCTCTCTCTGACTCTCTCTATCCCTTCTCATCTCTCTCTCTCTCTCTCTCTCTCTCCCTCTCTCTCTCTCTCTCTCTCTCTCTCTCTCTCTCTGATGCCGTGGGGTAGGGGTGGGCGGTTTTAAGGATATATAGCATCCTCACCATCTAGAAATTCTGCGCTAGAAATTCCCCTTTTTCTATCACTCTCTCTGGTTCTGATTTGTTGGGGTTGGTTTCTCTTACTTCCTCTCCCTCTCTCTCCCCTCCCTCTCTCTCTCTCTCTCTCTCTCTCTCTCTCTCCTCTCTCTCTCTTCCCCTCCTTTTCTCTCTCTCCCCTCCCTTTCTTTTCTCTCCCTCTCTCTCTCTTCCCCTCCTCCCTCTCTCCTCTCTCTCTCTCCTCTCTCTCTCTCTCTCTCTCTCTCATCCTCTCTCCTTCTCGCTTATTCTGTCTTCCCAGCCAGTTGTACGTCCTTTTTCTTCAAGCAAATCTGACAAACATTTTCTTTTTATCAATACATCCTATGACATTTTACCTCCTATTATTTTGTTCTGGAGACCTGGTCAGTGATCTTGTCATCACTGGGATGGGCACAGGGTGTCCATTCTGCAGTATTGTTGGCTCATCTGGCATTTTTCTTATGTATTTTCTTCCTACATTAAAGTGTTCGTTATCCTTTTTTTACGCTTTTTTTATATATATAACCTGGGGGTGATAATTATTTCAGCGGAATGGCTGGCGTCATCAGCACACCCTGGTTTAATTGGCCCTAAGGAATGAAATATTTCAAGGTAATTTGTCGTTTAAGAGATTCTGTTTCAGATTAACGATTTTAGATGTTGGAAGGGATTGGGTCGTGTTGGTTTTGTACTTGAGGGCGAATGTTATTGGAGCTGCTGAAATAAACTGAAATAAAATAAAATAAAAAGAAAAGAAAAGAAAAAGAAAAGGTGACAGCACCGGTATTGGTGTCGTGGGGGGGGGGGGGGGGGGCGCTATAAAAACAAAAGGCGGAGGGGAATGGCAATGTCCAGGTTCTGTGTGCCATTTCCCTGTTTGTCTTTTTCTCTCCAGCTTTCCGATCTGGTGTCTGATCTGGCATTGCGTGTTGTGTGTGTGTGTGTGTGGGTGGGTGGGTGGGTGTATGTGTGTTGTGCGTGTGTGTATCTCTCTCGTTGCCTCTGTCTCTCTGGTTGTGTGTCTGTCTTTCTGTCTCTGTCTGTCTGTCTGTCTGTCTGTCTGTCTGTCTTCTCTCTCTCTCTCTCTCTCTCTCTCTCTCTCTCTCTCTCTCTTCTGTACCTCCCTCGTTTCCTCTGTCTCTCTGCTTGTCTATGTATCTGTCTTTCTGTCTGTCTGTCTGTCTGTCTGTGTGTGTGTGTGTCTCTCTCTCTCTCTGTCTGTCTCTCTGTCTCTCTCTCTCTCTCTCTCTCTCTCTCTCTCTCTCTCTCTCTCTCTCTCTCTCTCTCTCTCTCTCTTCCTTGTTGCCTCTCTCTGGTTGTCTGTGTGTCTGTCTTTCTGTCTCTGTCTGTCTGTCTTTCTGTCTCTGTCTGTCTGTCTCTCTCTCTCTGGCTCTCTCTCTCTGCCTAATCTTTATCTCTCCAACTTTTCTCTCTCTCTCTCTCTCTCTCTCTCTCTCTCTCTCTCTCTCTCTCTCTCTCTCTCTCACTCACTCACTCTGCCTATCTTCTCTCTCTCACTCTGCCTATCTTTATCTCCCCAACTTATCTCTCTCTCTCACTCATTTTCTCACTCATTTTCTCTCTCTCTCTCTCTCCTCTCTCTCTCTCTCTCTCTCTCTCTCTCTCTCTCTCGCTCTCTCTGGATGTGTGTCTGTTCCTCGGTCAGAGCTCTAAAGGTTTACCAGTGGACAGATTTTTGCCTATGTGACCGTTTTCGCCGGTAATTAGGGTAGCCACATACCGACCTAGGGGACGGTGTTCTAAACACGACACCTCTTTGCATCTTTTTTTTAATATTTATTTTGTCATCCGTTCCTACCGGCACCAAAACGGCCTACTCTTCCGAAATGGGATTTTAACGTGTGCGCAAGATGTTTTGCGCCCGTTCGCACAAGGGGCCTCGGTTTATAGTTTCATCCGAAGGACTTTCGAGGGAGTGGAGTCAGTACTGAGGGTTAACTCCAGTGAAGAAAACAATCCCCTCCAACGGGTGCTTCCGTAGAGGTTCGATCTCAGGCTGTCAGATCACGAGCACACAGCTCTAACCACTAGGCCAGCCTGAAAATCGTGAAAGAGGAAACAGCCGTGAGCGTTGATGGCCTATGAGCGCGTTCTTGGTGTGGGAGGGGGTGGGAGGGGGGGGGGGGGGGGGGGGGGGGGGGGGTGTTCTGAAGTTGGAACCTGAGTTCGCACTTATGTGTGTTCAAAAGCATGAAGCCTGTTGTTGCAGTATGTGAAGGGTTTGGTGTGGTTTTTTACCCCGGCATAAAATTTGTCTAAAAATCAAAGTCGTCAGCAGCAGCGGCAGCAACATTGTCATCATTACAATTATGATGATTACGACGACGAAAGCGACTACAAATGATGACGGTAATGAAAAAGATGATGACGATGCATTTTCATGACGTAAACTCCCACGCAAATGCAATTCTCCGCGCTTTCCTTTAAAATGATAATAACGGCGCATTTACAACTCCACCTACAACGTCCAAACCCTAGCTTGCGTGAGTCTGCATCGTATAACGTTCGAAATGTTCAAAATCCATTTTGTAAAATGGCTTCCCCTAGCTTCTTTCTTGCTGGGGTATATATTACTTCCTGCTTCAGAGTGCATATATTCTGCAGTATCATCACCTGATATTAGTCGTAGGCATGATCTTAGACACAGGGTTTTGGTACCAGAAAGATTTTGTGTTAATTATAATATCTAATTCGCTAAGCAAACATAAGAAAAGGACAACTCCCTTTGGAGAATCTTTATCTTCCCAGTTCAAAATCATCTCATATGCTACTTTGGTACTAACATTATTTCTTTGAACCCTCATTTCTTCCTTGTGTTACTAAATAAACCCACAAAGCATCTTTTTGAAGTCTGAAATTACTTAACATCTTCCTTCTCTAAAATTCCAGTCGGAGTTTTTATTCCCGAAAATTCCGATCTCAGTTTTTTACAGTTTCCGGAAAGATGGTAAGCAAGTACACTAATGCACATTTTGAGCATGGCTATTTCTCCAGAAGCAGTTTGATAAAATGTCTTTGTGTTCCACCAAAAAAATGTCTTTGTGCTCCACACAAAAAATGTCTTTGTGTACGTAAGCTAAATGCTTAGAGCATCATCATCATGGGGTGGTAGGGGTGGTAGTTTTCTTGTGATTTCGCATTGTTAGCGGCGATTTTGTTCTGATAATTTCTTGGAGACGGAAGAATCTGCGCGTGACAGACGATGTGTGTGGGAAGGGGAGTGATTGTGGAAGAAGTGTGTTGGGACAATGTGGCCATTTTGTTTAGTCAGCATCTGGTGTGTGTGTGTGTGTAGGGGCGTGTAGCCCTGATCACTGTTTGCCTTAATGAGTTGCCGGGAGCCTGTGGTATGCTTCCAGACAAGAGGTCAAGGAAAGGTCATGGATTAAGACATCTGACAGATTTGCTTCTGTATTTCTCTCTCTCTCTCTCTCTCTCTCTCTCTCTCTCTCTCTCTCTCTCTCCTCCTCTCTCTCTCTCTCTCTTCTCTCGCTCGCTCCTCTCTCTCTCTCTCTCTCTCCACACACACACACACACATTTTCTCATATAGATATATATAATATATACTAATATATACTAATATACATACATACATACATACATACATACATACATACATACATACATACATACATACATACACACACACATATATAATAAATATATATAATATATATATGTGTGTGTGTGTGTGCGTGTGTGTGTGTGTGTGTTTGTGTGTGTGCGTGCGTGCATATGTGCGCACACTCAGGGACGCTCAAGTGAGTCAGTAACCCCAATTTCACTCCCATTGTCATTGTTTCATAAGACAGTGATGAAAATATTTATATTGGAGAGGTCAGAACAAGGCCAACTACTGAGTGAGGTGAACACTATGAACTACAGTGACAGCCAACGAGGGATGACCTAGAGACAGGGCTGACCTGGGAAAGACTCCACAGGACAGACTGACTCTGCCAGAGGTCAGAAGACACATCGCAGAATCTGCCAGGCCAGGACTGGGTCTGTCCTCTTCAGGGTGTTTTATAGGCCAGGACTGGGTCTGTCCTCTTCAGGGTGTTTTAGGCCAGAACTGGGTATGTCCTCTTCAGGGTGTTTTATAGGCCAGAACTGGGTATGTCCTCTTCAGGGTGTTTTATAGGCCATCTTCAGGGTGTTTTATAGGCCAGGACTGGGTCTGCTGTTTCAGGGTGTTTTATAGACCAGGACTAGGGATGTCACAGGGAACTCTTCTTTTTTTCTCTCCAGCCTCAGTGACAGTTATCTCGTAAGTAATGGCAATTCAGCTCCCTTTTCTATCGTCCTACAAGCCTGCAGTGACAAGAGGTCGGTATCTCGATTCGGTCACATGGGAAGATGAGGAGAACGCAAGAGAGAGAGGAAGTGCTCTAACAATGAAAATCGAAGGTAAGCAGTTGTTCAAACTGTCATGACGGACGCAATAGCCGAGTGGTTAAGACTTTTCGACTTCAACCCCATGGTCCATGAAGTCGTGGGGTTCGAATCTCGGCGGCGTCTGGTGAATTAAGGGTGAGGATTTTGATGATCCCCCAGGTCAATATCAATCGCAGACCTGCCAGTGCCTTAACTCCCTTTGTGTATATACGTCTACAGAAAATCAAATATGTACGTTAAGATTCCGTAATTCATGGCATCGTTCAGTGGGTTACGGAAACACGAACATACCCAGCATACATCCCTAAAGTCGGAATGCAGCTACCTTCATGGTGGGCAAAAAACGGTCGCATACGCAAAATCTCACCATTGGTGAACCTCGGAGTTCTATCCGAGGAACAGGGATAGGAACTAACATAGTTTGTGTTGCACATGGCGGAAACTGAAGTCTTTGCTCCGTTGCTCAATAAGTGTTTATTTTTATGCCAGCATTGGTGGCTTTGACAATACCAGCACCTTTGGTTCAGATCTGGTATGATCTGAGTGATGAAATTTGGGACCTTGTGGTCTGAAGTGCGTGTGTGTTCGTGTGTGAGCGCCAGTGTGTGTGTGTGTGTGTGTGTAAACGCCATCTGCGTATGTACATGTCCCTGCGTGTATGTTTTTCTGTCTAACGTGTTTGTACCAAGAGTGATATTAAGAGGGGGGAAAGTAACTCTACGTAAATGTCCTATCTGTCAGCATTGTCTAATACCAGTCTGCTTCTCTGTGTGTCTGTCTGAATACATAATAACACCATCTCCCAAAAAAACAACAACTACATCTTGGGCTCAACACGTGTCAAACGGGGGAGCGTCCTAGGCGTGATCTATTTCTTCCAGATTACAACTTCTACATCCCATCCCCACCCCCACCCCCAGCCTGTCTTCAGCTAATACATCAACATGACGTCATTCTCTACACATGACGCATATTGTCGTAAGCGCGCACGTAGGCCGCTTCCAAGCCTAAGGCAGCATTCTAATAGAAAACGTGTATTGGCAAAGCGTGTGTAGAATATGGGCTGTTCTGGCCATAGGCCTGTAAATTATGGGACTGACGACAAAATTGATTAACGTGACTAACGTGACACTCCAAGGTGTGGAGCCTTAGTGGTTAGAGCGTTGTACTCTGATCTGACGGTAACTGACGGCGCGAAGAGAAGAGACGAGAAAGGCGCGAAGAGAAGAGACGATCAAAGAGTTAAGTGGGGCAGAGAGGAGAAAAGAAGTGAAGGGAAGAGAAGAGAAGAGAGAAAAGCTGAGAGGAGGGGAGGACAGCTGAGAAGAGAAGAGAAGAACTGCCAAGAGAAGAGAAGAGAGAGGAGATCAGAAGAGCTGAGATAAGCTAAGAAGAGAATAGCAGAGCAGAGAAGAGCTGAGGAAAAGAGAAGAGCAGAGAAAAGAAGAGCAGAGAAGAGCTGAGATAAGCTAAGAAGAGAAGAGAAAAGAAGAGAAGAGTTGAGAAGACAAGAGAAGAAGACAAGAGAAAAAAGAGAAGAGAGCTGAGAAAACAAATCAAGAAAAGAACAGAAGAGACGAGACGAGCTGAGAAGAGGAGAAGGGATGAGAAGAGAAGAGAGGAAAAGAGCAAAGCAGAGAAGAGAAGAGAGGAAAAGAGCAAAGCAGAGAAGAGGAGAAGAGAAGAGAGGAAAAGAGCAAAGCAGAGAAGAGATGAGGAGAAGAGAAGAGAGGAAAAGAGCAAAGCAGAGAAGAGATGAGAAGAGGAGAAGAGAAGAGAGGAAAAGAGCAAAGCAGAGAAGAGAAGAGAGGACAAGAGAAGAGAAGAGAAGAGAAGCGAAGAGAAGAGGAGAAGAAAAGAGAAGAGAAGAGAGGAAAAGAGCAAAGCAGAGAAGAGATGAGAAGAAGAGATGAGAAGAGAAGAGAGTACAAGAGGAGAGGAGAGGAGAGCAGAGGCCAGTGTGCTGACGTTGGGCGATTCCTCATTCCTGACCTGACGTAGTCCAGGAGGAAAAGATGCCCAGAATTCTCTGGCAGCATCACACGTCACTTCCTTCCGTTCTTTATCCCCGTGTCTCCTCTTTGTTTTTTTTTCCTCCCTATCTACCACCTCCTCTCTCTCTCTCTCTTCTCTCTCTCTCCTCTCTCTCTCTCTCTCTCTCTCTCTCTCTTCTCTCTCTCTCCTCTCTCTCTCTCTCTTCTGTCTCTCGTATCTCTATCTATCTGTCTATCTATCTACCCCTCTTCTATCGCTCTCTCTCTCTCTCTCTCCTCTCTCTCTCTCTCTCTCTCTCTCTCTCTCTCTCTCTCTCTCTCTCTCTCTCTCTCTCTCTCTCTCTCTCTCTCTCCTTCTTGTCTCTGTTTGCCTCTCTCTCTCTGTCTCTCCTTCTCTCTCTCCTCTCTCTCTCTCTCTCTCTCTCTCTCTCTCTCTCTCTCTCTCTCTCTCTCTCTCTTCTTATCTGTCTGTCTCTATCTCTCTCTCTCTCTCTCTCTCTCTCTCTCTCTCTCTCTTCTTGTCTCTCTCTCTTCTTGTCTCCCTCTCTCTCTCTCTCTCTCCTTCTCTCTCTCTCTCTCTCTCTCTCTCTCTCTCTCTCTCCTTCTCTCTCTCTCTTCTTGACTGTCTGTCTGTCTCTCTCTCCCTCCCTCTCACTCACTCTCTCTCTCTCTCTCTCTCCTCTCTCTCTCCCTCCCTCTCTCTCTATCTCCCTCCCTACCTACCTTCCTCCCCCTCCCTCTCTGTGTGTCTATGTGATGATGATGATATGTAGGCTGGTTACTATGCAGTCAGGCACGCGTTAATGATGGAGTGTGGCAGTGTTTAAAATCAATAGGATTCCCACCTCGTTCTGATAAGACCTTGGATTCAGAAGACTTCACCCAGTAGGGTGGGGAGGTGGGGGGCGGTGGAGGAAGGGGGAGAAATGCGAGACTGAAGAAACGACAACAACAGAGCAGAGAGAGAGAGATGCGGAAAAGCAACAACACACACAACACACACAGCACCATCCCACGAACGCAGTGCATGCGCCGCAACACACAAGCACCAATTTTCCTCCACAATGGAATAAACGTTACGGCACACACAAACATGCACGTGCGCGCACGTTCCCCCCGGTAGGGGTGCT
Organism: Rapana venosa; assembly: GCA_028751875.1. NCBI lineage: Eukaryota > Metazoa > Mollusca > Gastropoda > Neogastropoda > Muricidae > Rapana > Rapana venosa. Next base: position 26,285,198 of record CM054145.1, on the reverse strand, counting down.
ACGCGCGGTAGACTACGTAATACTCGGTTGCTTTCCCCCAGGAAAAAACATGTCGCCACATGTGCTGTGTCCCCCTAATTTTTTTGCATTTATTTTGTTTACTCCAGTTTGCGTATGTATCTGATTTTTTTTCATGACGGTGAACTCTGTACAAAATGTTTCACGCCTGCTTTTTTTCCCTCTGTTGTCCTGTTTGCAAAGTTAAATGGTTCCTAATAAAAACAAAAAAAGGCTTTTTTTATACAGAATTTAATCCAACTCACTTGTCTCGAATTTTTGACCTGTGCTAAATTTTATAAGACCTCGGTTCATCATCTTATCCGAAAGACTAGTACCCATACCACCACTCATGGCTTTATTGGCGCTTCGATTTGTTTGCTTACAAGATTCGAAGCGCATCTTCCATTCTTATACGAGTGTTAGCAGCATCATCAGCAGCATTAGTATTAGTGTATTACCAATATTTTTTTTAATGTATACTCTGATCATGGTGGATTGGGTTTCGCTTGTCTTAGAGTGTGTTTAGCGGCGGAGCAACAAGGTGATGCGAAAGTGTGACTTAGTGAATGGGTTTTCTGTTGGTGGTGGGGTGGGGGTATTCTCTTTCTGCTCTTTTTTTTCTTTGTTTATCTTTTTTTTTATATTTTGTTAGTATAGTATTAATGTATGGTATCTATATAGCGCCGAATCTTGTAAAGCAAACAAATCGAAGCGCTTACTGGCACACATATGCATATCAAAACGAACAAATTGACTTTTCATGCAGACACATTTCGTCATTTTCTCTCTCTCTCTCTCTCTCTCTCTCTCTCTCTCTCTCTCTTCTCTTCCTCTCTCTCTCTCTCTCTCTCCTCCTCTCCAGTCCACTCTGCATTGTTGTTTGTCCTGTAGTCTTCCTTCTATATATTTCTCCGTATCTTTCTCCCCATTTCTTTGTCTCTGTCTCGCCTGTCGACTATGCAGTGTGTTGTCTGTGTCCATCTCTTTGCCTCTGGTCTTATTATTGTTCTGCCTCTGTCTGTCTCTTTCTGTGTATATGTCTTCATCTCTTTCTCTGCTTCTGTCTATTTCTTTGTCTCCTCCTGTCACGTCCGCTCAGCTTTGTTGTCTGTTCACCCTCTTTCTGTGTCTGTCTTCATCTCGTTTTCCTCTTTTTCCATCTTTGTTTTGTCTTTTGTCCATCTCTTCTTCTGTGTTTATCTTCTGTGGCCATATCTTTCAGTCTCTGAATCAAGTCAAGTCAAACTTTCATTTCCAGATAGTACATTGAATAAGCGGTGCAACTGCTTTTTTTTCATCATTCTGCTTTTGAATAGGCGAGTGAGTGAGGGATTAGATGATGGACGAGCAAACAAGCAAATGTGTAAATGAACGAACGGACGAATGAAGGAAGGAAGGAAGGGAGGAGTGAAGGAAGGAAGGAGTGAAGGGAGGATGGAATTCTTAACATGCAAGGATAAAGATTTTACGTCAAGCTCAGACTGACCATGTGCCCTTGTAAATCGTATGTGCTTTGAATTGAAACACTTGATCAAAACACAATCAAACATCCCAAACAGAAAGAGACACTTCAGTTGGGTGGGTTTTTTCATGTTCTCTTTGTTTCTTTTAAAGGAAATGGAAAGGGTGCGAAGAGACACAGAGAGACTAGAATCAGATAGATAGATCTAGATAGATAGATAGAGAGATAGAGAGAGGTCTAAAGTTTAAAATTCTAAGTCTGAAGTCTTTAATGTTACTTGCAGTACAAGAGAGAGGGGGGGGGGAGTATGTGTGTGTGTAAAGTCTGAAGTCTTTATTCCTGGAGAGAGATAAGGGGGAGATGGATGGAGAGAGAGAGAGAGAGAGGGGGGGGGGGATATAAACTGTAATCATGTGCATTTTCCCTCATCTGGCTTGTGCTTCATGAGAAAGAAACAGTGGTAAAAATAAAACTTCAGAAGTACACACACACACACACACACACACAGATCAAAATTCAAACCAAATCCTAAATTTGAGAGAAGGGGAGGGGAGAGAAGGAATGCAGACGGTACCAATTTGCATAATGTGCTGAGACAGAGACAGGGTAAATGAGGACAGTCACCTGTCTGCATGACGAAAAACTGTGACACATAGACAGACAGACAGACCGGTGGACAGACAGACAAACAAGACAGACAGATAGACAACTCAAAAGAAATTAAACTGAAGAGAAGTTTCGTGGCCCTGTGGTGTACGCAACGATGCAGAAAGAAGAGACATCAGTGGTTCGAATCTTTTCGAACGATTTGGTTTCCATTCATATGATCGGATTCATATCGGCGATATCTGGCGGAGTAACTTTGTGGTTAAAGTAATGCATTCGTTATCTGACGGTAAGAGGAAGAAGAGAGAGAGAGAGAAGAGAGAGAGAGAGAGAGAGAGAGAGAGAGAGAGAGAGAGAGAGAGAGAGAGAGAGAGATAACGATAACGATAACGATATTTATTCAAGAAAGGCCATAGCCCCATTTGAAGGGGTTTACAAAATGACACACATATATAATAATGTTATACTCAAGCACACAAACATCTTTATCCAACTAACTACAATTTAGTACATACACACCAAGTTACACGTGTTTTCTGTGTTATGAGATCAAACTACTTCTCCTTTTCAAAGACTTATAGATATACATAGCAAGATTTTTCATGACATTTTCATTTTTGGAAGACAGGAGCGTAATCATTCTAAAGTGAGCTGGTCTGCGATAATATTTCTCAGGAATATAGTCTCTTCTTAAGTCATCTAGTGCTGGACAAGAAAAAATGAAATGGACTTCATCCTCTTCATCAAGTCTACACATAGGACATATCAAGTTTTTCGCACCTTTTCTATATCTTTGACTATGAACTGTTATTTCAGAGACACCAAATCTAAATTTAGTCAGCGCACATCTAATAAACTTGTTTACATTCATTTCAATATATGGTTCTGTAAGGTTATTTGTTTTCAAAAGCTTATACAATGAAAACCGATCGCTATTCTCAATATGACTGGTCCATTCTTGCCACCTGCAATCTATTATGCGCTGTTTAAAACAAATCAAAAAACTTTTGATACAACCTACGCCCTGATTATTCCACACACATGAAAACCCATAACTATCTAAACACTTGCGGATATTTGTTGCCCAAGTTATTTTACCTCGGCTGTCTAGATCAACTAGTGTTTTATAAGCTTGGGCAGGTAGTCTCCCTTCATGCAGACTGACTAATTTTAACCAATATTTAATACATTTAATATACGAGTTTAAATATATTGGAAATCTTCCAAGGTCACCATAGAGTAAATCATTTGGAGTTCTTTTATCAACAAACAAAAAACGCTTCATGGCAAAACAGTGTAATTTTTCAATTTCCCGCCCTGCTTGAAAGGCCCAGATTTCAGCACCATACTGAACTATTGGCTGAATCTGCGAATCAAATAACCTAAAAAATAAACGTGATGAATTATTTTCAAACTTATATAACAAACGCAATATATTCATAACAGCACGCTTTCCTTTGCTAACAAGATCTTGACAAGCAAGGGAAAAATTTAGTTTGGTAGAAAAGTAGATACCCAAGTATTTATATGCATTCACAATTGAAACTTTGGAATTTCCGTAGAACCATTTTTCCCTTGCTGCCAAATAACCTCCCTTACGAAAAACTATTATATTTGTTTTGTCCATATTCACCGTAAGTTCTAATCTTTGAGCTGCATAAAACAGGCTATTCAATTGATTCTGCAAACCAACAACAGTTTCAGACAACAAAACAATATCATCAGCAAAAAGCAAAGTAAATAATTCTATAAAATCAAATGTAACACCATGTTTTCCTTTTCCAACAATTTTAAGAGCTAATTCGTTGATAAATAAAGAAAATAGGACAGGACTACATACATCCCCTTGTTTCACGCCTTGAGTACATGATACAAAATCACTAAACTTAGCACCAACCCTTATTCTTGCTTTTACATCTTCATACATTTTTTTCACACACATATAAAGTTTCCCTGTTACACCAATTTTAGTTAAAATAGGCCACAACAATTTTCTAGAAATCGAATCAAAAGCTTTTTGAAAATCTACAAAGGCAACATACAATTTACGGTTATTTATAAATTGTTTCTGAACAGCAGCAAACAAAGTAAATATATGGTCAACTGTACAGTAACCCTTTTTGAAACCTGCCTGGTATTCCCTGTTATATTATTTAATTCAACCCATTCTGATAATCTTTTGTTAACAATAGAACTATACAGTTTACTCATTACGCTACATAAAGATATTCCTCTATAATTATTTGGGTTATTGCTATCACCTTTTTTGTACAGCGGAATAATTATTGACTCTGTCCATTTTTGTGGATAGATCCCCTGATCAAACAAAACATTGAACAATTTAACAAGAAAATCTACGGCACTGTCTCCTAGGTTTTTAAAAAATTCATTTATCAATCCATCAGGTCCAGCAGACTTGCCATTTTTTTAATTTTCTTATTGCATCTAGTACTTCCTGTTTTGTGATAGGGCGATCTAAATATTGTGTATACTCGTTGTCGGGTGTAAACTCACTTTCTTGGTCATCAGCATCAGCTGTGATTTCCTTTTCCAGTACGGGAGAGAGAGAGAGAGAGAGAGAGAGAGAGAGAGAGAGAGAGAGAGAGGAGAGAGGAGAGAGAGAGAGAGAGAGAGCTCTGGGCTCAGAATTGTAATGTACACTGGCCTTGGGCCACAAAACAGAGATTCGGAATGTAGGTGGAATGATGCTCGGAAACAAAATGAACATCCATATCGACATGGAGATTTAAAAAATAACCAAGTCCTGTATGGCTAGACGAACAGAACAATAATGTAGCAAGCATTGCCAGAAAATAACCAACTGTCAGACACAAATCATATGCATCAACTTGAAGCATTGCGTTCAGACATTACCTTGTATAGTTATAAACATTTCACGTGATAGTAGAAATACATAGATGAGTAAAATAAGTAGACAGACTGACACTGAAATAAGCCAGATAAAGATAATGGTCTCCTTCGCACAGTCTAATTATCTTAAGAACCATCCATCTTGTATAGTCATCAACATTTCAAGTCACACTAGAAACACATAGATGAGTAAATAAACAAACAGATAGATAATGAAATAAGCAAAGATGAAGATAATGGACTCCTTAAGAACCATCCATGTGAAGCACAGCTTACTTTCTTCTGTCAATTAACAGCATGGAAAACATGCTTGGACAAACTGTACGTATAATATATCACTTTGCGCTCTAAACACTTCACAAAAAGAGGAATATTAGCAGACTCGCACAAGAAAATCTCTCTCGTAGCTTTGTATACATAGAGCAGTCATGATTGAAGCGATTCACTTCTGGGTTTACAGTTGCAGCATTTAAACTTGACCGTTCAACAGCAACGGAGCTATTATGGCAGTGGTTTTCCGGTATGGATGTTAACTTCTGAGCTTGCAGTCAACCGAAGCTATAGATCTGAAAGACTTAACTTGCACAGTCCTTATTCCAGACATGGTTTGGATTCTTCTAACTCTCAACGGGCTGTGCCAATTGGCCAAGGGGGGAGAGTATTATAATGGGGCAAAATCTAATTATCAAATCTGCCACCTTTTCGAGCAAACTACTCTTGCTGTTTTGTATAGGTCTCGTCAACACGACGGAAACTAGAAGAAATTCTGTTATGAGAGTTAATTGAAGTGTTTTATTGTTGTATGTTCTACGCATGTGTGGTGTTGTCGTGTGTTGGTGTGTAACGAATTTGTGAGTGTCATTGTGCGTGTAGTTGTGTGTATGATTCTTGGTGTGCAAGGCAACGCGGTAGGTAATTGAATAAAAAAGAATTTCTGTAAATGGGTTTGTAAAAATTCAAACCTTTACTTTTAGAGGGGGTGAGGGAGGGGGAAAGAGAGGGGGTCGTAGCAAGTTAAGTAAGATCAAATATTTAATTGCTCACGAATCTGCCAGCCTGTCCGTCTGTTCGAAATATCTGTTGGTTCCTGGTATTACCGTTGCACGAAACTTGATGATTCGTGTGCGTGGGTGTGTGTGTGTAGTGTGTGTGTTAGTGTGTGTGTTAGTGTGTGTGTGTGTGTGTGTGTGTGTGTGTGTGTGTGTGTGTGTGTGTGTGTGTGTGTGTTGTGTGTGTGTGTGTGTGTGTGTGTGTGTTGCATGCGCGCGTGCGTGTGTGTATGTGTGAGTAAAGAGAAAGAGTGAGTGTGTGTAACGTCTTTTCACAAGTTGTGATATTAGACGGGTGTGTATGTGTGAGGGTGTGTATGTGTGCGTGTGTGCGTGCGTGCGTGCGTGTATTTGTGTGTGTGTTGTCTGTCCGTCCGTCTGTTGTGAGAGATAGTGTTTGGGGGGGGGGGGGGGGGGGGAGAGGTGCGTGCTTGCAGGGACCGTGCGCGCGCGGGCGTGTGTGTGTGTGTGTTGAGTGTGTGTGTGTGTGTTCGAGTGTGTGTATGTGCGTGCGTGCCTGTGTGTATATGAGTGTACTGTGCGTGCGTCTGTCCGTATCTGTTTGTGCGCGCGTTTTGGCCATTCAGCCTGTCTTTCTGTCTGTGTGTGTGTATGCCAATTTGTATGTATCGCTGTCTGTCAGTCTGTTTTTTATATTAAAAATGTCTTTTTATTGTAAATTGTTTGATCACGAGCTATCCCATTTAAACTGTAATGACACAATGGGATAGACAATAATTATGTGTGAATGTGTCCGTGTTTTGTGTGTTGTGTGTGTGTGTGTGTGTGTGTGTGTGTGTGTGTGTGTGTGTGTGTGTGTGTGCGTGTGTGTGTGTGCGTGGTGTGTGTGTGTTTGTGTGTGTTTGTGTGTGTGTGTGTGTTTGTGTGTGTTTGTGTGTGTGTGTGGGTGTGTGTGTGTGTGTGTGTGTGTGTGTGTGTGTGTGTGTGCGTCTGTCTGTACCTGTCCGTCGATGTTTGTGCCCGCGTTTTGGCCATTTAAGCAGTCTGTCGGTCAGTGTGTATGTCAATTATTAAGTACCATTCTCTGTGTGTGTGCGTGCGTGCGTATGTGTTTGTATGTATGCAAGTGCATGCAAGTGCACATTATGCGGGCATGCATCCATACATGTAGTACACACCTACCTGCACGAACTATCAATATGTGTTGCGTGCATGTTAATCGATGGTCTAGAGATAACGCACTCGTCTAAAAATGAAAAAAGCCGTGGGTTTGATCCTCGTTTAAACCCCAACTTCTCCCCACCCACCCCACCCCCTTCCCCTAACCACTAGACACTGATTGGTGGTCTGGGTGCCAGTCTTTCGAATAAAACAAGAAATCGAGATCCCCTGTGCGCACTAAAAAATAAATAAAATAAATAAATGAATAAAAGACCCCACCGCAACAGAGGGATTTGTCCCTGAACAGAAATATACATGATGTAGAAAGAAACCACTCTGATAAACAAACGAGTACACATACAGACATGAGTTTTGAATAGCAGCGCTGCTCTTGTATCGACGCGCGAAAATTCGAAAGGTGACGCTGCTCTTGTGGCGACGCGCGAAAAACCAAAAAAGGTGGCGCTGGTCTTGTGGCGACACGCGAAAAACCAAAAGTTGGCGCTGCTCTTGTGGAGACGCGCGATAAACCAAATGGTAGCGCGGCTGTACGCGCTAAAAAAAAAAAGTGGCGCTGCTCTTGTGGCGACGGATTCACCCTGGGAGAAGGGAGGAGCAGACCGAAAGTTCACGCAGAAAAAGCTGCCGTGCCTGAGACTAGTGAAAGTGGTGTCCTCTGCATCTGTACTTCCTTCAATGGCCCAGGTCTGATGTACCTGTCTGTATTATTGTCCGTGCTTATTTCTTTTGTCTGGTTACTAATATAATGCATAGCGTCTCTGTCTGCGTCGAAACCAATCACTATCACAGAGTCAGTGTATCGAAAAAGGGTATCAAATGAAGAAAAGGGGGAAGAAAGGAAGGATAAGGAAGAAAGAGAAAAGAAAGGAGGGAGGAACGGAAGGAAGGAAAGAAAGAAGACGCTAAAGAAATGGAGGAAGGAAAACAATAAGAGAGAAATGAAGATTGACAGACAGACAAATATAGATAAACGAAAGACAGACAGTAAAAACCAAAAAAAACAAGAAAAAAGAAAGAAAAAGAAGGGGAAAAAAACCAACATCAAGAAAGAAAATAAGAAAGTAAGTAAAGAAAGGAATAAAGAAAGAAAGAGGGAGACAGACAGAAGAGAGAGAGAGAGAAACGAAGAAAGAATGAATCCCTGAAGTCTGTATGCGGCTACCTTAATGGTGAGCAAAAGGGGTCGCGTACGCCAAAACTTCACCATTGATGAACCTGACAGCTCTTGCCGAGGAACAAAACGAAAAAATAAATAAGCCACAAAAAAGACAGGCACAAAAGGGGGAAAGGAAACAAGCAAATAAAGAAAAAGGATAGAAAGAACAAGAAAGAAAGGGGGGAAAATGACAAAAAAATACAAGGAAAACAAACAAAAAGAACACACACACACACACAGACATATTCCCATGAAAACGAAGTTTCCGTCCGACACAGTTTTTCAAGTTACATATTTAAAGAGCGACCTGAACAGAACATTTGTTACATAAGAATAGGCAAAGGCCAACATACATACACACACACACACACACACACACACACAGAGAGAGAGAGAGAGAGAGAGAGAGAGAGAGAGAGAGAGAGAGAGAGAGAGAGAGAGAGAGAGAGAGAGGAGAGAGAGAGAGAGAGAGAGAGACACAGATACAAAACACACACAGAACACACACATACAGAACACAAAACACATACACAGAACACAACACACATACACAGAACACAACACACACACACACACGCGCCACACACACACACACACACACACACACACACACACACACACAGATGACACATACACACACATAACACACACAGAACACAAAACACACAGCACAACACAAAACACACACACACACACACATATACACACACAAAACACACACACACACACATGCATAACACACACACACACACACACACACACACACATGCATAACACACACACACACACACACACACACACACATGCATAACACACACACAGAGCTTCCAAACTTCTGCAACTAGCAATAAATAAACATGAAGGTCTCCGCCAGGTTTTATACCGGCTGAAAAGTTGGAGGTAAACATTCAGAGAGAATTGCCCATACAGGTTTTTAAGGGTGAGGAGGTTTTGTTTTGGTTTTGTTTTGTTTGGGGTTTTGTTTTTTGGGTGTGTGTTTTTGGTGTTGTTTTTTGTTTTGGGGGGGGGGGGGTTTGGGGGGGGCGTGGATTTTGGGGTTTGGGTGTTGGATTGTTTTCTAGGGTTCTTTGTTTGTTGGTTGTTGTGCTTCGTCTTGTTTCGTTCAGTCTTTCTTTGTGCTTCTCTCCATCTCTCTCTCTCTCTCTCTCTCTCTCTCCTCTCTCTCTCTCTCTCCTCTCTCTCACTGTCTCCCTCCCTCCTCTCTCTCCCTGCCTCCCCACCTCCCTCATCACCTCCCTCTCCCTTCCCTCTCCTTCCTCACTTCCTCTCCCTCTCCCGTCTCTCTCGTCGTCTCTTCGATTCCCTCGTCTTCTTCGTCTTCTTCTTCTTTCTTCTTCTCGTCTTTCGTTCTTCTGTTCTCTTCTTCTTCTTTTTGGGCGTCTTCGGTCTTCTTTTCTGGTTCTTTTTCTGTTGTCTGTTGTTGTCTCGTTCTTCTCTTGTTTTCCTCTTCTTCTCTTCTCTCTTCTCTTCTCTTCTCTCTCTTCTCTCTTTCTCTTCTCTTCTCTCTTCTCTCTCTCTCTCTTCTCTCTTCTCTCATCTCCCTCTATCTCTCTCTCTCCTCCTCCTCCTCCTCTCTCCCTCCTCCTCTCGCTTTCTCTCCTCCTCCTCTCTCCTCGTGCGTCTGTCTGTCGTTGTTCTGTTTCTTCTTCTCTTCTCTCTCTTCTCTTCTCTCTTCTTCTTCTCTCTCTTTCCTCTCTCTTCTCTCTCTTCTCTCTCTCTTCTTCTCTCTTCTCTTCCTTCTCTTCTCCCTTCTCTTCTCTCTCTCTCTCTCTCTCCTTCTCTTCTCTCATCTGTTCTTTCTTATCTTCTTTTTCTTTTCTTCTTTTCTCTTCTGTTTCCTCTTTCTCCTTCTTTTTCTTCTTTCTTTTCTTTTATCTCATTTGTCATCTTTATTCTGTTTTACTACCTCTATCTTATCATTCATTTCTTATCTCTTGTTCTTTTTTTCTTTTTTCTTCGTCTTTTCTTCTTCTCTTTCTTTTCTTCTTTTTTTGTTCTTTCTTCTACTTTTTTCTCTTCTCTTTCCTGTTTTTTTCTTCTTCTTCTTCTCTATGCTCTTTTCATTCTATCTTTCTTCCTCATTAGCTTCTTCTTCTCTCTCTTCTCTTCTTCTCTTCTCTTTCTTCGTTTTCTTCTCTCTTCTCCTTCTCTCTCTTCTCTCTCTCTTCTCTCTTCCTTCCTCTCCCTTTCTTAACATCTTCTCTTTCCAGCCTAGTTTCTGTAATCTTAGTTCATTACATTGTTCTATAATTCCTTTGCATTTTCTTTCTGTGCTTTTCCTGTTTTTATTCTTTCTTTTCATTCTTTTTCTGTTACTGTTCTTTCGGTGTTCTTCTTCTTGATTTTTTTCCTCTTCTAGGATTCTTTCTCCGCTCTACGTCTTTTCCCTTCATTCTTACTTCAGAATATCATGGTCATCTTCTCTTCTTTATCATTCTGTCTCTTTCTCCAGTTCTTGTCTTTCTCTTCTCTTCCTTTCCTCTTTCTCCTCTCTCTCTCTCTTCTTTTCTGCTTTTTTTTCTCTACTTGAATATAATCGTATTCTTCTCCATTTTTTGCTCCTGATGTAGAGCTTTAAACACTCATGTCATGACTTTCCACCATTTGATTTTTTTTTTTGACAGACTCTGAAAAACCAATTTTTCAATTCAATCATGATGATACAAAAACTTTCTGATATGGTATTTTCACAAGCTCTTTTTTCTCTTCTCCGCTCTCTAACTTCTCTTCACTAGATGAGAGCAGCAGCAGAGAGCAGATGAAAAAACAAGCAATTTAGAGATATGTAAGCTTAGACAAACATTAAGGCGGCTTTTCACGAAAATCATGTTGTAGCGCTGACTCACACATTAACAATTAAGGTTATAACATGCCTTCAATAATATACTCAACCGACAAAGTCCCCACTACTTATCACACTACTCACATCACCACACACTGTTTTTTTTTTAACGAAAACTTACAAAGCAAATAAATTCACATATTCGATGAAACATAGGAAGTCGTACGAAGTTAGGTAGCTGCACGTATGAAATTTAATGACGAGGATAACAAGAAGTTAAAAAAGAAAAGAGAAGAAACAACAAAGGAGAGACAGAGACAAGGAGTGAACGAGCAGGATGAAAAAGAACAACAACACAGAAGCAGAATAAAGAAAGATTTCAAGAAAATGATAAAACAAAGACACATTAAAGAGAAAGGAAGACAAAGAAGCAAAGAGGAGAAAAAATGGAAAAAAGGAGAAGAAGATTTGAAAAGAGAGACAGTTGAATAAGAGGAGTAAAAGAAAGAGAGAAAAAAGGAAGAGAGAAGAAAGAGAGAAAGAGAAGAGAAGAGAATGGAGGGAGAGAGAGACAAGAACAGAGATGAAGATGAGTGAAGGAGGGGAGGAGGGAGAGAAAGAAGAGAGACAGAAAAGAGGGAAGATAGAAAAAGATGTAAGAAACACAAAACGTCGTGATTTAGTAAAAGATTAGAAGAAAGACGAATAGGAAGAACAAGAAAGAAGACAAAGAAACGCGAATGTAAAACAGAAACACGATAGATGTCAGAAAAAAGAGCGAAAAACGACAAGAAGAGGAACAAGAAGAAGGAAAAAACAGACAAAGGAAACAAGGAACAGAACTAAAAACAATTATGTTAAAAGAAAAAAAGATAGGACAAACAAGAAGCAACAAAAACACTAATTAAACATTTAAAAACATAGAAAAAAAGCAAACAACAAGCAAGAAAAAAAAGAACAACCAAACAACAGAAACGAAGCAAGAAAAACCTTCGACAATTTGAACAATTGAAATCAACAGATCAAGCTAGGAAAAAAAAACCAACAAACAAACGAGCAACAGCAATCAAAGAAGAACGAAATTCAAACAGAAGAAAGAAAACAAACAAGGAAAGAAAAAAAACAAACAACAACGAAACAAGAGACTCACAAGTTAAGGAACAAGATGGAACAGATCATCAGAATGAGAAAGAAACGAAAGAAACAAAGAAAGACAGAAGGAGAAAAAGAAAGAAAGAAAGAGGTAGAAGATTAAAACAACAAAGGAGAGACGAACTTATAGCAGAAACAGAACACGAACATGACTCCACAACCACGAACAGCTAAGACCTCTGCAGTTGAAAATTGATAAACTGTAAGAAGAACAGAAGAGACATGAAACACACAGACAAGGAAAAGCAATGAATCAGTCAGAAGAAGAAAGAAAACACTGAACATCAAGAAAAAAACAGAAGAAAAGATCCGACAAGTAGAAACAAGATGATACATGAAGGAGAAACAAAAAAACAATCAAACAAGAACAATAGAAACAACTATCCATCAAAGAAAAAGAAAGAACATGAATCCATCAAACAAAGAAAACAATCATAAACAAAAGCAATCCATCAAAGAAGAGAAACAAAAAAGTCACAGTAGACAGAGCACTTGAGAACAATCAACATAAAGCAAAACAAATGAACAAACATCAAACAAAGAAAGAAAGAAACAAAGCAAACAAAGGACAGAGAAAAGACACTCGAACAAGTCAGAAACAACAAAGAAAGACAGAGGAACAAGAAGCAGACAGATCTCAAACAAGAAAGAAAACAAATCTCACAAACAACCAAAAAAAAAGACAAAGAAAAACCCTGGAAGTTATGGAACAAGTGGAGCACTCTGCAGTGTTTCAACACTAATCAGACGAACGTGAATCCTTCATCGACAATGCAAACAAGCAACTTATCGTGTAATCCTTCTCTCATCAAAAGCCTTCGTGGGACTTGGTTCATTAGGAAGTGGAGAGCACCAGGATGTTTGTGCTCTCACAGCGAAAGATGTGTGCCCGTCGAAGTGTAGGACATTGGGCTGTTACATGCCAGTTTGTGCTTTACCCGACCTCGCATGCGACCTCCTCAATCTTCTCGACAAAACCTCTCGTTTGATTGTTTAGGGTTTGGGGGAGAGAGAGGAAGAAGAGAGAGGAGAGAGAGGGGGAGGATGAGGGAGGAAGGGAGGAGAGAGAGGAGAGAGAGAGAGGAGAGAGAGATGAGAGGAGAGAGAGAAGAGAAACAATGAAATAGAACAATGAACAAGAGGGGGGGGGGGGAAAAGAAAGGAGTAGAGAGAGAGAGGGAGAGAGAGAACATGACATAGACATAAATGAGAGACAGGGACAGAAGACAGAGAAAGAGTGATTTATTGGCAAACAATCGCCTACATGAATGAATAAGAGGGTAAGAAGGGTAAGGGAGGTGTAAACGGTTTTTACAACTAAAAACAATCATAGCATCGCTAAAGAAAGATGGTGAATGAGAACGTGCAAAAGGGATTCGTGTGTTATTCCTAATTTTGTCATCACCTATGGTTGTGTCTTTTTTTACTGTGCGTGACAAATTTTTCAATCCAAGGAAGTTTTTTACCTTTTTTTCATTTCCAGTGCATGTGCGATGCCATCTCATTTTTCAGTCGTCAAATGGATCCCTTTTTTCTTATTTTTACCCTGTTTTCATGTGCATATCGATTAATGCCAATCGAGCATTTCATTTACGCTTTTTTGTGAGGACCCTTTTAAATTTACTATCAGCCAAAGACACTCTTTCTTTTTTAACTGTGCGTGTTGCTAAGTATTGGGTGACAATCACAATTTTCTTGATCAGCTTATCCTACATCCTTGTTTTTGAGTGTCTTATCAAACGATCACCTTTGAAAAATGTCAGGTTGAGGCGAGTGTCTTGTTGTATGGAAACCATTAGGGGGTGTTGGGTGAAGGCAGGAGAGAAGAAGAGAATATTTATTTTTATGGTCTGGCCTCAGAAGGGAGTGTATAAACACACAATTCATATACGAAGAAAACAGATCAACCCTGTAGGACGAAGATCTCATGTTCATTTGAGGGATGGCGTACAGGGGAGAAGAGAGAGAGTGAACACATATGTTGTATTGGAGTTGCAAGTGCATGTGTGGTTATAGGTGTCACCATAATTACTACAGCAGTCCTTCGTTTCTTTCTTACTGTCATGTTAAAGATGGAGACAGGAATATTTCCTCTCAGTCATGTGAGAACTACTTTTTGTTTTTTAAAAAACAGCCAGTTTTTGCACTGCTAGTGTAAGTTGGTGCGTTCCCGTGCAGTTTTGTCAAGAGAAGTTGTTGGCCGTATGCAAGGAGCTAGCTCTTAAATAAAAAGAGGAACTGTGGACGTTTTTTTGCTTGGATGTGTGTGGAGATGAGAAGACGGAATTTGGAGAGTAGAGAGTGATGTTTTGTG
>CM054145.1:26243142-26265642 GCA_028751875.1 Rapana venosa | reverse complement strand
CTTACCTTTTCCTGGAGGACTGGATTACAACCCCCAAAAAAGGCTGTTGTATCCTTTCCCTATCTTGAAATTCGATTTCGATTTTTACCCAATCTCCCTCCCTCTAAACCAATCTCGTTTCGGTTTCAGGATTGCCATGACGGAAGTGACGCCAGTGGTCCTAGCTTTGCTGTGCATGCTGGGCCAGACGACGGGGCAGACATTTTGCGGGGTGGACTCGCGCCCCCACCCCAAGGGTCTGTGCGGATCCATGCTGCTCCGGGCCCACAGGAACCTCTGCTTCCTCCTCTCCGCCGACTACCCCAACATCTTCAGCAGGTCTATACAGAAAAGAGCTCTGAAGAACATCGACGACCTCCCTCTCCGAGCCTACGCTGAGATGGACCTGCAGGGCCCAGAGTGTAAGGGTTAAATTATCGTTCTATTATCCATCTATCATAAGGAGAGGAAGAGAGATAGAGAAAATGAGAGAGAGAGAGAGAGAGAGAGAGATGAGAGAGAGAGAGAGATAGAGAGAGAGAGAGAGCAAAAACCAAAGCAAAGACAGTCATCTTTTCCCCAAATTTTCGAGACAGCACTCATCCTCAGGGGGTCTTTACTTAGAATGCTCAAGTATTTAAAACATGTAGCAGTGAACAGATATATATTTATTTATATTAATATATATATTATATATATATCTATATAAGATATATATATATAATATATATATAGTAGAACCTCGAAGTCAGAATGTGGTTATCTTTCATGGTGAGCAAAAACGGTGGCATACGCAAAATTCTCACCCTTGGTGAACTTCAGAACTCTAGCCCAGGAACATAAAAAATATAGATAGATAGATAGATAGATAGATAGATAGATAGATAGATAGATAGATAGATAGATAGATAGATAGATAGATAGATAGATAGATAGATAGATAGATAGATAGATAGATAGATAGATAGATAGATAGATAGATAGATAGATAGATCCGCGCATTGGCCTCTTCAGTCGCCGGTGAGCATTAAAAAACTTAAACCAATTTGATTTCCTTTGATCCTGACAGGCGAGTAACCAGCCACCGTCATCATCAGAAGAAGCAGTGGTCACAGCACTTGCTCTCTCCACATCTCAGGTTAAGCAGCTTTGTTGCTTCGTAGATGGGGCTCACCGTGCATGCGTGCTTTGCTTCGGCGCAGTCCCCGTGTTCACCCAGTTGTAAATGAGTAACTGCATGCCCTCTTTAGGGACAGGGAAGGTAAAACAGCGAGGGAGAGGAGATGGGTGCCACTCTCAATATGCTGGCCCTTTGAAAAGATATCTCCGACACCTCGGTCTCCAATGACAGCAAGTTTACAAGATCTTGGGCTGGATGCTAGTCTTTTGCATGAGACTGTAAATTGAGGCCTTTTTTTTACAACAGACACGTAAAATGACCCATGGCAACAAGAGCGTTGTCCCTGGGAAAATTTTGTACAAAAAAGCCACTCTGATTGGGAAATACCCATACAGACAGGAACACTTTTGTTTTAAGTGGGGCTACTCTTTCGGCAATACGCTCTCCCCGGGCAGAGCAGTCCAAATGAAATTCAGAGAAATCAGCCGTGGTATAGATACTATACAACACAACACAATACAGTACAATACAATACAATACAATACCATGTAGTACAGTGTGGTGTGGTACGAGATTAGATGGGATGGGAATGGGATGCAAAGAAATCTGCCGTGCAATAAAGTGGTATACAATACAAAACAACGCAACAGTATTCAATGCAATATAGTATTATGTACTGAAGTATGGTATGGTATGGTATGGTATGGTATGGTATGGTATGGTATGGTATGGTATGGTATGGTATGGCATGGCATGGCATGGCATGGCATGGCACCCTCAAGATGATATGGTGCGCTGTTCAGCTACTGTGCAGTTTCCAGAAAATGCATTACAATGTAACGCAATATCCCACATCACATCTCACCACACCACACCACCCCACCCCACACCACACCACTCTTCAACGAAATCTCATCCACCCAAAACAAACCCACAGACAAAACTGTGCTTCCCCTCCGGCTCCCCCACCCCCACCCCCTCCCCCCAAAAACCTGCCTGTCTGCACTTCCTGTTTGCTACATAGCATTCAAACCACACCCCCACTGCACATAACAACGCTCGGCTATTTTCGTCAAGGATAGCGAAAACTGCCGATTAGTGTCGCCATTACTCGGAATAATATGGCGGCTCTCTCCTTCATCATGCCCACAATTGGCATGCAGGAAGATCTTGCTATCCAGTGTTTGTTGAAAACACGTAAGGGGAAGAAAGGCAACAGTAATAGAAGCACGAAACAAAGGCAGGAACAAGTAGAAAGAGGACAAATCTTGACAGAAGGCATTTTCATTCTTGACCGTGTCATCCACGAAATTATTTTTAAGATACGTTCAAACAGAATGTGCAAATAATTTTTTGGTAAAATATCTATTGGTTTGAACCAAGTATCAAACAGAAGAGGTAAGAATATGTTAGTGGTTCAAACGTCACATCCATAATCTGACAGTAATTTCAGAGGTAAGAATGTGTTCGTGGTTCAAACGTCACATCCATAATCAGACAGTAATTTCAGAGGTAAGAATGTGTTAGTGGTTCAAACGTCACATCCATAATCAGACAGTAATTTCAGAGGTAAGAATGTGTTAGTGGTTCAAACGTCACATCCATAATCTGACAGTAATTTCAGAGGTCAGTTTGAATGTCCGCTGCATCGTCAGCTCGATAGGTTTTCGTTCTCTTTATTTAACATCGGTATTGACTCCACTCCCCCGAAAGTCAAGAGGATTATTCCTCTGGAGTTAATATCAGTGCCGACTCAACTCCTCCCAAAAGTCCTTCCGATGAGACTATAAACCGAGGTCTAGTGTGCAAACCTACGCAGAACATCTTGCGCACACGTTAAAACTCGTTCCGCTTTTCTGAAGAAGATGCCATTGTGTGCCGGTGGGAACGGATGACAAAATTTACAAAACTGCAAACACGGGGACTGAATGTTAAAAAGCACATTAGTGCTTATTCCATTGCCGTCGAAACAAAAGAGGTTTTTTTTAAAACCCGCATGCAGAACGTGTTCCACACATGTTTAAAACCCTTTCTGCCTTTCCTTGAAGAGCTCTAGGCCATGATAAGCTATGGTGGGAAGGTATGGGAGACATGAACATACCCAGCATGCATCTTACAACCTAGAGAGGGATGAGCTCCGCCAGGTTGATCAACCTATGAAACACTGCCTGAACAATTAATTAAGTGCAGTGCCCCACCCACTTCTCAGAAAGTTATAGAAGTAGTCGAGTCAAATGAAGTCAACTAAATTAATATTGCTGAAACTCTCTGTTAAGGCATTAGAAGTTGTTTGAAGGAGGATGGTGTGTTTGGTTGGTTGGTTGGTTGGTTGGCTGGCTGGCTGGTTGCTTGCTTGCTTGATTGTTTGCTTGCTTGCTTAGTTAATTGGTTGGGTTGGCAAAATGTTCAGAATTTGTAAAAAACAAAACAAAAAAAACATATAAAATCTCTTTAGAAATGAGCGTTGGCAGAGACCGAACGAACTAAAGATTCTTTTTCTTTATCAAAGTTAGGTTGATAAGCACAAGCATGCTTTGCTCTTAAGCACTAGATAAGGAGAGAGAGAGAGAGAGAGAGAGAGAGAGAGAGAGAGAGAGAGAGAGTGAGAGAGAGAAGAGAGACAGAGAGACAGAGAGAGACAGAGATAGAGAGATTCTTTTTATTGAGGGAAAATGTAAGCACGGGGCCTCTTTTTGTATATTATTCTCGAACAATGAAGAAGGAATCTTTTTACCGAGAGAAAAGTTAAAGCACAAGGGATTTGGGGTTGTTTTGTTTGTTTTGTTTTGTTTCCTTTACATCTTCCCCTCATGCAAGAAAGGCAGACAGAAAGACAGAGTGAATTAAACAAAGAAATGGTCTTTCACATCTACCGCCACACATCCACAAACCCTTTTTTAAACATTTTCTATCGCTTTTCCCAGCTAATGTTAAGCAGCATCGAGCGTGGTTACCACTTGGATGGGTGGCCTTGGCTTCAGTACAGTGCCCCAGTTCACCCAGCTGCAAATGAGTACCTGCCTCTTTAGGGTCATGGAAGGTAAAGCAGCGAGGGAGAGGAAATGGGCGCCGCCCTCAATATAATGGCCCCTAGAGAAGTGAGGTCTCTGACGCCTCACTCCCAATGACCACATAGGTTATGGGACACCTTTACCTTTTTTATTTCTAATCTACCCGCAAAACTAAGGGGACAAAAGAAACTGTTCAACACGTTCGTTCAAAAGCAGATCCAGTTTTTGAGCATTGCATGGTAACTTCATAATCATATCTCAGGATAGGAAAGATGATATCAGCAGACAAACAAAAAATCCCGCTCTGCGTGTATCACAGATTTCCATTCAAAAACGTCAGTTTATAGATAAGTCTGTTTCAAAAGTTGACATTGTAAGAGAGACACACACACTCAGACAGAGAGACAAAGGGAGTCACAAAGAGATTGACAAAGACGGACTCGGAGAAGCAGAGATAGACTAGAGAAAGAATCGGAGATAGGAGCAGAGAGATGAGAGGGAGATCACCGAGAGAAAGGGGAAGGGGAGAGGCGGAGAAGGAGCATGAGAATAACAAGAAGAAGAAGAAGAAAGAAAGAAAGAAAGGAGGGAAAAAACAAGACGACAGAAAGAATGATTGGACAAAATTTAAACAAACAAGAAAGGACCCAAAAAACCCAAACCAAACAAACGAAAAAAAAGCGAAACAAACGAGAAATGACAAAAAGGAAACGATGGGGGCAAAAATTTAAAAAGCAAAACAAACAAACGAGAAATGAAAGAAAAAGAAACAAAGGGAAAGAAAACTGAAGTGGCTAAAAAAAAAAACACAGAAAAGAAAACTGGGGTGCCTCCCTATTACAGACAAATTTGGGCATCATTGACGTCAAACAGAAAGCTGGTGCTCCATAGCTTGTCTGCTAATTGGGGCCCCAAAAGTAGGGGCAAAAAGGGCAACAACAACAACAACAACAACAACAACAACAACAACAAAATAGGGGTGGCGGGTGGAGAAGCACAAAACCTTCTCTAGCTAGAGCTGGACATCAGCACATCTTCAGTGAAGAAGCCAGCCCCCTTCTAGCCAGATGTTATGTCAAACCAATTTTCTTTTTAACGTTGATTTTATGATGTATGTTTATACTGTTTGATCCGAGATTTAAAATTTGACCAGGTGACAGCCCTGATATGGCCCCTGTGGTCGGCGGGGCTAAAAACGAAAGGATTGGATTGGTAACTGTTTGACGATTCAGGGGGTCTAAGGTCGGAAGCACTCGTCGAGTTCATCCTTTCTTTTCATCCTTTATGTAGTGAAATGTATATTAGGGGGGGTTGCCCGTCTTTCAGTGTTTCGGCCTTTCTTTGTCTCCGTGGTCGCTTTATAGGTGGGATGCGCAGTGCCTGGTCTTGTCTTGTGCCGGGAGGTCTGTGCGCTGGCCTCAGCCGACACATTCCTTCGCCCCTTAACTTCTGAAACACTGAGTAACAGGGGTTAGTGGAGAGGGGGGAAGGTATCCAGATCATAAGTAAAATTGGTTAGAAAATTATTTTTCTTGACAAAGAATCGCTATATTATACCAAACTATTTGGATCATATCAGGAGGATCTCTTTTTTTAAGAACCCCAACGGCTCACCTACCAAAAGAGACGTCCCTTCTTTCAGAGGAGCTGACTTGAGCTTTTATTTCTGTGTGTGTGTGTGCAGACACGGAGAATGGGCCCTCTGGACCTGTCCCCAACTCGGAGAACATCCGCAAGCTGATCATGTCCCTGTTCCCCAGAGTGCAGGGCCTCCTCCCAGGCCTGGCCACAGGCACGTCCCAGATGGGCCAGGGCCCCCGACCCAAGGCGGGACGTCTGCAGGCCAAGAGAGCCGAGGACATGGCGCCCCACGTGCAGAAGAGGGGCATGGTCTGCGACTGCTGCTACAACGTCTGCCAGGCCAGCACCTTGGCCCAGTACTGCCCTTGAATCCATCCCGTGAGATCCCAGAACGGGAGGCGCACCTTTAAGCTTTATACCAACAGAGGCAGCTGCGGGTGTGTCAAGGCTGCAAGCTCGCTGTGATCGGTTCCTTAAGAGCTTTAAAGTCTGTTCCTGACGTTCGCAGCGTGCAGAGTGCTAAATCTCCAGTCCTTTGTGATTGGTTCGTTAAAGCGTTAAGTCTGTTACTGACGTTCCCAGAGTGCTAAATCTCCAGTCTTTTGTGACTGGTTCGTTAGAGCTTTGAGTAGGTTAGTGACGTTCACAGTATGCAGCAGGGCTAAATCTCCAGTCGTTAGTGATTGGTAGGGCAAACTTAGAGCTAGCTTTAATATCGTGCTGACATTCGCAGAAAACAGTGTGCTATTTATTGTTCAGGTCTTCATGGCTGGTAACTACACCTTTGCCTCCAACACAGAAAGATCGTCCTTGACACACCTCCTTCCACCGTCTGTCTGTCTGTTGGTATCAAGCTTGAAGGTTTTGCATGCTCAGAAAATCCTACACTCCTGTTTCTGGAAGTTTCCAAAGAGTTGAAGTCCTGTTTTTTTCTTTAACACTTTAACCGTTCAAATCAACATCGTTCCCGTGACAACGGCACGAAAGGCGAAACGTCAGTATTTGTTTCTTTGCATACGATTGTACGTGCAATGTTGTTTTGGTCCTGGTAGGGTTTTGGTGTGTCCATTGTTGACTTCGGCTTTGTTCTTGTTAAAAGTGCTTTGCTTCACTTGCCTCAGCTTCGTACTCTGTCGTCCAATGATTCATGACAACAAGAAAACCATTTTGCATTTCTTGTCCTTTTACACTAAACGATGTATGGCATTTTTCATTTGGAGCCTGAATGTAATTGTGGAGTAGTGAATGATAGTCTGGTTTTATGGTGTAGCATTCCGCATTAGTATCATCACATGAATTCAACCTAGACAGGAAAGTGATGCTTGATGGAAAGAGGTCATTTGCTTTACGGAATGAATTTTGACAGTTTTAAAGAGTGTGTCGATAGTTTGTCTAAATATACTATTATGTCCACTTAATCTATTTGTGCTGTAAACTCACTCATTGACAGAAATAGGGCAAAAACTCAAATGATAAAAAACATGGAGAATGAGGGACTGCATATATACACGCGTTAACATTTATTTTTGCATGAGGTTTATAAGATTATCTGATATTGCTTTATATGTAGCTGATTTTGCCAAATGGCATAATACTGGAATAATAAATAAGTTAAAAGGTACAGATGTGAAACTGTGTTACTACATAAATTAAAACAAAGTAATATATGGATATATTGTTTGATATTATAACTGAAGGCCTTTCTTGTCTTTTAAATCCATTTCAACTTACTACCATTCACAAGTTGAAGAGAAAACAACATGTCAAGCTTTGCATTCACTACTTGAATGTCTTGATTTGTTTGTATGCCACTTCATTTTTGTGTTTTAATTTGCAGACAAGCACGAGTGAAATGAATAGTAAAGTTAACAAAAATCAAATGAATGAATAAAAGCTAACTCTTATCTTATCTTTCAGTGTAATTGTGTTTCTGTCTGTCTCTCTGCCTTTGTTTCATGTGCACATGACTCTCTCTCTCTCTCTCTCTCTCTCTCTCTCTCTCTCTCTCTCTCTCTCTCTCTTCCTCTTCTCTTCAACCACGGAAATATCTCAAATACTCACACAGAAACAGAGCAGCATTCAGATCTTCAGAAAGTATTGCTGGACCTTTGTAGAGGATCCAGATAATGACATCATCCTCAAAGCAAATTCAAGGAACTTAAGTCCAAAAAGGTGCCAACCTTCAAAACAAACATTTCTCCACACCCACCTAGCAAGGACATCAATAGAGCAAAATCACTATCATGGGATTCTTCTGATTTGTATAGAAGTTTTCATGAATTACTTGTATCAACATATTTTCCTTTGCTCAGAGATACAGGTCTAAAACCTTTCTTGTTGCATGTGTGTGTTTTCAAGTTACAAGCACTCAATTTTTCTGGGTATTTGATAAATAGAATTCATGACTATTGTGTAACGTTTCTGAGACTTTGTGTTCATTGTGTAACT
The DNA here is from genome assembly GCA_028751875.1 of Rapana venosa. NCBI lineage: Eukaryota > Metazoa > Mollusca > Gastropoda > Neogastropoda > Muricidae > Rapana > Rapana venosa. The sequence continues at coordinate 26,257,503 of CM054145.1, read as the reverse complement.
CTAAAACCGGCCACATTTGTTTGAAACACCTTTAAGGTTTTCCTGCACAAGGACAAATTATCCCAAGGTTCAGTTTTGGTTTCCGATTTGGTTTGCCAATTAGGTGGGGAGGGGGGGGGTTAAAGGCAAAAGAAGAGAAAGGGTGGGGGGTGGAAATCGCTGAAACAAAACAAATGAATTCAAACGATACCGGCCTTTGATTTCAAGTTATATTGATGACTTTTCAGCGACACTAAAACAATCAATATGAGATTTACTTAGGGTGATTTCTAATCATTTACACGTCTGTAAAACTGATTGAAAACATGAATACATGTTGAAAACCTTGACTAAAACAGGATAAATTTGAACACTAGACTTCGCTCTTGTAAATAATGAGTGGGCAAACTATTGATCTTGAAACGAAATTTTAACAAAATTAAAGCCACTTTCAGGCCTTTCTCCGTGATTTACATGAACGTTGCTGTGTATAACACTGTAATACCTACAGAGCACAAGAAGACTTTAGATCGTTTTGTATTATGCTAACACTGGGAGCTAAGTTACAGATATTCGAGAACAGAGCGCCTGTCCAGGGGATAACACTAGCTACGTAATGTTTGAATCTGAAATGGAGGGGGGGGGGGGGGGGGTGGAGGTCTCAGCCAATGGTTCCATTGTTTCTAAAATAGTTAAAGGATCACAAAATTCTGGGGAATAATTAATTCATTTATATGTTTAAAAAAAACTCATCTCATCTCTCTAAATCATCTCTCTCTCCATCCCCCCCTCTCCCTCCTTCCCTCCCTTACTCTCTCTGTATAATCCAACTTGAGAATGTGCGAGATCATTCAAACGAACAAATGTTTGATTTCATAGGAAACTACTTCGGTTTATTCCTCTTCAGGGTGGGAGTGTTGTTATTTGAAACGTATTAGAAATGAAGAAGAAACGCTCGTGCTTTTCTCTTAAGTGCTGGTTATGTGTTGTGAGCTCTATACAGGCTCAAATGTATTATGTCATCATTGTGTCAAAGTTTGCTCATACACTATCTCACTTCGAAACGTTCAAACGTTGTATGGTAATAGTATTCAGTAGTGTTACCCCCTTCGAAAGAATATTTGAAAAAGAAGCTCTTTTTTTAATATTTACAGCTTATATGTCTGATCTAGTTGGAGGATAGCTTTTCTTTCCATGTCGTCGTGTGTTCAGTAATAATGAACTTTCCCAACCGTTTTGTCAGTGTGCAGTCAGTCTGTCTTATCCTTTTGCAGGTCATTTAGAAAACCGCAGTGTGTCACTGTTAGCTAACTTTTGTATCAAGGGAATCTTGTTTATGTACATGGGATTCTCAATATCCGTGCACTTGTTTAATTCCCACGTGGTGAGGAGGGAATGTCTTCAGCCAGAAATGTAAGGATAGCACATACAATTTTTAAAAAATCCCTGTATCAAAGATATAACCACAGCATAACTCTTTTGTTGTGTTTGTGACATGATAAACAAAAATATCCAACAAAAATATATACTGTTTCTACCACTATAAATATTTAATCAGTATTCGAATCACGTGATGTAAGCAGTATTCGAATCACGTAATACAGTAATATTTTAAAGTCAGACTGCAGTCCAGATGGCAAAATGTCTAGGTCACATAAGATACTATTTTACAAGGTTGAAGTGCGTCTAGAAAACTGGGCCCCACCTGGAACTTCCCTGTGATCCTTCTTACCATTGTTCCCACTCTCCATGATTCTCTTCGTCCAGAATGGACAACAGACACATTGTTGGTGTTTGCGTCTTTCAAAACATGACCCCCCAAGAAGTTGCTAGGAATGGCTGATACAGGGATTCACGCTCGCTGGCCACACACCCCTAACACACTCACCTGGCACACAGCATTGTAGCTTAGCGCGTTATGTAGTGCCTGACCACGATAACTCATTGAAACCCCGGTGTTGAACACTCACTGTCACTGTCACTGGCTGCAGCTCGTTCTCTGCTCACGTCTCTAATTCAGCATGTCTGTGACTGACCGGTGCCGGAACAACGCACAATGCCCCCTCCTCCCTGACCATCACCTCGTGCCAACCGGTTGTCCTTCCATACCAAAGGCCACACACACACACACACACAGTTGTTGCCCAGCCGTGACTTCCTCCCGTTCAGTCACCCCATTCATCCTTACAATGTCCATCCAGCACAAGACCAAAACACAAACTGGGCACTGTGGATCTCAACTGGGCTGATGTGTGGTTAGTGTCACGTGTTGGCGGATCGTTGATATGGTGCAGATGAATTAGAAGCAATAATTGTTTATGTCCTTGTCCCACTCTCTCTTCTCTCCCCTTATTTCTTTCTCGATACAGACAATCACGCTAGACCTGACTAACTCTACAGTAATGTCTTTTGCTACTCAAGTACACAAGTATCCAGATTCGCATAGCCTTGCCTTTCGTAGCTGAGTTGTATGTTGTGTGTCTTTTAGAATCGTAAGCTATCAACGCCTTGTGCCATTTGATACCAAGCATTTGGGGAAACTTAGGTAGGCGCCGACTATCTTAAAACAGACATAGCTTCTTTCTTATCAGAGAATTTGTGATTGGGTTTCAGATTATTTTTTCTCTGACGCAAATGCTTTATTTATCTACTTTCATGCATCTATTTTTGTTTAGATAACAAGAACAATAATATATAAACCAAAAAAACATGAATGGCGTTGTGTACATGTGAATCAGCCGTGGCATTAAAAGGATGTGTTCAGAATTGAACTCTGGCGTGTTCATTTACTGTTTCCTTCTGTGTGAGCCACTGTGGGATGATTCCTTTGTTAATACTTGGTCTTCGCTCCTTCTTTTGCCTATTCAGCTTTTACTATGTATATGTGTTTCTCTGTCCAACAATGCATCCTCAGGAAAAAAAAAAAATGAAAGTCTGATCAATACAAGATTTCTCTTTATGCTCAATAGCCCATCAAACAAAGCATAGAAAAATACACGAGTGATTCACTTGTTAAGCATATACAAAGGCTTACAAACCAAACCAAACCAACAAACAAGCTTAACATACATTCATGATCTTCGCCTTCAATTTCAGATTCCAACTTCCCCCGAGATATGAGCGGCATACTCCATGCACCCCAGATCACAGGTTCAAGAAGCCCATAGGGCAAATGGGTCACTCGCTGCTTAACCCAACACATTTTTTAAAAAACTTAAGAGAATACTGGGTATATTCGTGTCCTCCATACCGCCAGTCTTAACACCTGTGTGGAATTCCCTCTTGTACTTCATACATAATATGCGTGCGCTTGCAATCACATATTATGCAATTAAAAATTAAACTGAACTTTCACACTTAGTTTTCCATAATATACACGCACTTGCAATCCCAATTTATGCAATTTAAAAGTCAACTTTCGCACATAGGTTTTTCCACAATTACCCTAAAAAGCATAGTCAGGATACGTCACCTTGGCCATGATTATTCCTCATTTACAAGCACAAGACTACCCCAGTCCCCATTTAAGTCAAAGAGCAAGCTCACACATTACACCATCCAGATTAACTGATGCAGATCTTAACCACATGGAATTCTACATTTAAATGATGGATCACCTACTTATAAGGTCGCCTGTTATTGAGGTCAGGCCACTGGCTAGCAAGGAACTAATAATGACGTCACTTTCAGTCCCTGCAAAGGAAACATACAAGTTTGCTCAATCCTTTACCCTTGGATTCTATATTTAGAAAACTTCCTCTCTCTCTCTCTTGCATTCGTCTCTCCTTCCCATGTGACCAAATCGAGATACTAACCTCTGTCATTGCAGGCTTGCAGGACTCTAAAAACAAAGGCAGCTAAACGTCCATCACTTACACTTACCTTTTTACTGCAACGGGAAAATATTTCCCTATGACACCCCTTGCCCACGCCTTAAAAAAAACCGAACATGAAGTGGTTTCCTTTTCACTAAGGTGGATTAAGACGTTCAACTGCGCGAGACTGGTCAAAAAGAAACTTCAAATATTTTTTTTCAAACTCCTCAGCACAGCATTTCCTATCAACACACATGAAAACACGGATTAAAATGATGGCAATAACAAAGATATTCAAACAAACAAAAAACCTCAGTTGAGACTGTAAATGTTACACGAGTACTCCCTAACTTCCCAGTAAAATCTGTTGTTTTACCCAATTCTCAGGCTCACAAAGGCGACAGGAATTGTCAGATTTTGAATCGCTTATCCTGCGAATTTCCATCTTGTGCACAGACAGCCCACCTAGTGAACAAAAGGAGAAGGGTTTTTACAGGGAGGAGCTCTTATCTCCGTTGAACCTGTCCACTTTAGGACAATAACCACTTTAGGACACAACAAATATGCATCCTCCACACCACGATGGTAAGGTTCATTCAGTCAGTTCATCAACAGTCTTATCAGTTAGAACGATGTTTCAAGAAGGAACGTGGCAGGATGGCTAAACACGTTCACCTGCCTAAGAAGTAAACTGTGGAGTTCTGGGTTCGATTCCCAGCCTTGCCCTTTCTTCCCAGTTTGACGAGAAAAGCCAAAAGTCCTTCTTCGGAAAAGATAAACTGAAGCCCGTGTGCGGATGCACGCAGAACATCTTACGCACATATCAAAACCCGTTCCGCCTTTTAGAAGAGTAGGGCCATTTCGTGCCTGTAGGAACGGATGAGAAAATTTCAAAAAAATGCACGCACACAGGAATCGTGTTTAGACACCATCCCTTAAGTCGGAATGCGGCTACCTAAATGGTGGAGGAGAAGGGAAAACCTGTCGCATACGCAAAATCTCACCACTGGTGAACGTGTCGGCTCTAGCCGAGGAAGGGGAAAAACAAAGGGAGAGAGAGAGAGAGAGAGAGGGGAGAGGAGAGAGGAGGGGGGGAGGAGGAGAGGGGGGAGAGAGAGAGAGGGGGGGAGAGAGAGAGAGAGAGAGAGAGTGAGAAGAGAGAAAGAGAGAAAGTGAGAGAAAAGGAGAGAGAGAAAGAGAGAGAGAGGGGAAAGAGAGAGAGTGAGAGAGAGAGATTTGAGAGAGAGAGAGGGGAAGAGAGAGAGAGAACAGAGAGAGAGAGTGAGAGAGAGAGAGAGAAAGAGAGAGAGTGAGAGAGAGAGAGAATGAAGAGAGAGAGTGAGAAGAGAGAATGAGAGAGAGAGAAAAAGAGAGAGAGTGAGAGAGAGAGAAAGAGAGAGAGTGAGAGAGAGAGAGATGAGTGAGAGAGAGAGAGAGAAAGAGAGAGTGAGAGAGAGAGAGTAGAGAGAGAGAGAGACAGGTGAGAGCGAGAGAGTGAGAGGAGAGAGGAGAGTGCTTTTCCGTGAGGTAAAAAAAATGTACACAAGATGGATTTTTTTTTCTTGTTTTCCATGTTTGTTTCCTCTTGTTTTCGCTTGTTCTCTCTCTCTTTTTCCCCTCTCTCTCTCTCTCTCTCTCTTTTCTCTCTCTCTCTCTCTCTCTGTCTGTCTCACACACACACACAAAACAAAACAACACACAAGAGCGCACGCACACACGAGCGTGTGCCGGTGGGAACGGGTGGCAAAATTGACAAAACTGCATACACACGGGGACTAGATGAGAAAAGCACATGAGTTTTTGTTCCATTATCCTCGAAATAAAGAATAAAATAAATACAGTATAAAATAAAATAAAATAAAAATAATAAAACACACACTCAGCATCCCAGCATGGAGAGACAGACAGACAGAGACAGAGACAGAGCGAGTGACAGACAGAGACAGAGAGACTGAGATTATTAACCATTGAAAACAAGACGAAAAACAAAACACATTTTTAAAAAAACCAAGATAAAACAATTCCATCTTATACATACTTTTGACGTCAGTGGAAAAAAAAAGCATTGTGACAAACACTTACAACCTTTTCAACATGTTCGACCTTTTGGGTGACCACATTTTGTTTCTTGCATCCAAGATTCAAACACGGCACACACAAAAATGACATGTCTCTATCTTTATTACGTGTCAAAGGAAGATAATGTAAGTAAAGGATATCATTCAAGAACTTTTCTGGTCAGGTTAGTGTAACATAATATCATATGCGTATAGCATGATGTATCATAACTTTGTAATGTTGGGTTTTACGTCGCAACGTCAGTACTTCAAAACCTGAAGTCAAACATCACCACCCCTCTTTTTCTTGTGTGTGTGTGGGTTTTATCAAACAAAAGGGTAGACATCATTATGTGAGAATAAATACACGTGTGAGCGTAGATATTTTACAGTGAAATGTATCCCATTTTAAAGGTCACTGTCCTTGTTTCTTTGAGGCAGAAGTTTTGAACACTATTTTCACTTAATATTCTGCTCGCTATGGCCCAACAAGTTCGCTCTCGTGTGCTGGGGCGGCGGAGGGAGGGGTTGGGGGGGGGGGGGGGGGGGAGCATACCCTAGTGGTTAGAGCGTTGCGCTTACGATTTGGAGACCCAGGATTGAGCCCAGATTCGAGCCACCACCGAGACATCCGTTCCAGAGGAATTTTGTCCTAGAGTTAACATCATTGCCGACTTCACTCCCCAAGAAAGTCCTTTGTTTGAGACCATAAACCGAGGCCCGCGTGCGAACGCACGTAGAACATCTTGCGCGAGCGTTAAAACCCGTTCTACCTTTCCGAAGAGTATGCCATTTGTGGCTACCTTTAGGGTGGGCAAAAACGGTTGCATCTGCAAAAATCTCGAGATAAAGGTTTCATCACAAACATAATATACTCCTTTGACGGTTTTTTTTTTATATAATTATGATTGTGTTCAATAATTACGGTTCTCTGCTTTGTACCGTAAAACTAGTTTGTTAAATTATCGTTCCTTACCTTAACCTTAATTCTCTCTGTGCCAGGAGGCACACAAGGCTTGAACATCATTCCTCCACTGGTTCCGGTCTGCAGCTGTGCGTCGTGCGGCGTTCCACGTGCTCCAGCCTGCGCTGTTCCGCTCTACTTCTACCATTCGTCGCCATGTTGTTTTTGGGCGTCCCCTTTTCCTTCTCCCTTCAGGTGTCCATCCGAGGGCAACAGCACAGTCGTCACTCCTGTCCTTTCTTAGGACATGTCCGTCAAGTTCCATCTCCGTCTTCTAATCTCCTGGCTGATTTTTTCTGCTCCTGCTATTTCCAAGACTGTCTTGTTGGCAATGTGTTCTTGCCATCGGATCTTGAAGATCCTCCTCAGACATTTGGTTTGGAAAATGTCTAGTTCTTTTTTCTTTCCTTTCGTTAATTTCCAGGTCTCACATCCGTAGAGAAGAACTGACAAAACAAGGCTCTTGAAAAGGGATGCTTTGGTTTTTCTGCCGATGTCTCCCATTTGCCAGATGTTGGATAATCGTTTCATCTGCGCAATGGCCAGTGCTACTCTCTTCTTGATGTCTTGCTTTTCCCTCCCCCGCCCTTGGTGACGTTTGCTCCGAGATAGGTGAAGTTCTCCACCTTTTCAATTTCCTGATCTCCAACCCTCAGACCGCGATGTTCCTGCTGTTTACTTTCATGGCTTTGCACTTCTGTCCATTCAGCTTGAGTCCAACCTTTGCTGCGTTGTCTTCCAGTCTTTTAGTTTTGTGTTGTAGTTTGATTCATGGTTGATGAAAGGAGGGCGATGTCGTCTGCAAAGTCAAGGTCTTCTAACATGTTCATGAAGTCCCATCTTATCCCATTTCTCTCACCTTCCCGTTCTTCTCATCACCCAGTCTATCACGAGGGGAAAGAGGAATCCTGACATGCAGCATCCCTGTTTCACCCCGGTATCACGGGGAAACCAGTCTGTTGTTTCGTTGTCAACAATGACGGAGCACTGAAAGTCCTCGTACATTGTCTTGACCATCTGGATGAGTTTCTGTGGGATTCCATATTGACGTATGATGACCAGAGACTGTCTCGGTGTATGGAGTCAAAGGCCTTTTCAAAGTCAATGAAGTGTATGTACAGTGTCGCGTTCCATTCGTTGACTTGTTCCAAGATTTTCCCTGAGTATAAATATTTGGCCGACAGTTCCCTCCCCTTTCGAAATCCAGCTTGTTCTTTTCTGAGGATGCTTTCTACTCCTCTTGTATTCTGTTGATGAGGATCTTGCTGAGCACCTTACTGGCCAAGGGTGAGTTGTAATCCCACGCCAGTTTCCACACTCCTGAAGATTTCCTTTCTTTGGAATCTTGCATATGAGTCCCTTTTGTCCATTGTGTTGGTACTGTCTCCTTTTCCCGACGAGGTCAAATATCCGTTTCTTCCTTGCCGGTTCTGTTCAATGTCTGCTTTTAGCATCTCTGCTGTGTCTGATCTGCTCCTGATGCTTTTCCGTTCCTTTGGGTCTTCAGTGCTTTCTTGATTTCATGGATGGTTGGTTCTTCTGCTGAGATGTCTAGTTCTTCCCCTTCCCCCTGGTCATCTTGTGGTGGTTCATTCGGTGCATCCCTGTTTAGAACTTCTGGAAGTGTTCTCTCCATCTCCTCAGTCTGGCCTCTTGATTCTTTAGCAGCTCCCCGTTCTTATTCTTCACTGCTGCTACTGGTCTAGTGCCTTGGTTGGTGAGCTGTTTCACAATGCTGTACAGTTTTTTTTCTTCTCCCATTCTCTGCTGCGTTTCTGCGCTCTCTCTGCTTTTCTGACATCCATCTCCTCTTGTCCTCTCGTATGCTTCTTTTCACCCTTGTCTTTTTCCTTGTATGTTTCCTTCATTTATTCTGTTCTCTCCGAGTGTGTACTGTTGATTTATGTTGATGCGCTTCCTCTCATCGATCAGCTTCCCGCTGTTCTCACTGTCCATGACTTGCTCTTCCCCTTTCTGTAGCCAAGGACCCCTTCTGCTGATTTGATGTAGGCGTTCTTCTGATGTTCCCACACCTCTTCCATCTTCAGTTTCGGTTCTGTTTTTCTTCGAGTTTGGTCTTCACTGCGTTGCAGAATTTCTTTTTATATCTTCGTCCTTCAGTCGTTCAACGTCCAGTCTTGTCTTGGTGTTGTTGTTTTCTGCGTGAGTTTTAGTCGTAACTTTGATCCTCTCTTCACCAGGTAGTGATCGCTGTTGGCATCTGCTCCCCTCTGTACTCGGCGTCTTGTACTGATGATCTCCACTGTCCGCTGATCAATAGGGGTCAATTTGGTTTTTCACTCTTCCGTCCGCTGATGTCCTGTTGCTTTGTGAATGTCTTTGTGTGGGAATAGAGTTCCTGTGTAACTAGTCCATTCAGCTGGCTTAAAATCGCATAGTTTCTGTCCATTGTCGTTCTGTTCCCAAGTCCATGAGTACCATTGTCCTTCGTATCCAGTGTTGTCATTTCCCCCTTTTGGTTTAGGTCTCCCATTTATGTGATGATGTCGTTTTTTGTTGCAACCCCTCCACTGTTTCCCGGAGTTGTTGGTAGAACTGCTCCTTTTCCTGGTCTTCCCTCTCGTTGTGGGGGTGCGTACACTTGTATAACTGTCATCCCTCTGTTTTGGAGTAGAATCTTGCTGTAAAGATCCTCTTGTTGACTGGTGTCCATTCCATGAGAGACTTCACTGCGTCCTGGCTCATGATGGCGACTCCTCCCTCGTGTAGTTTTTCGTCTCCACTGTATATACTGTCTGTCCTGGGTGCCAGCTTAATTTTTCCAGCTCCTGTCCATCTGGACTCGCTGATTCCGAGAATGTCCAGTTGATATTCTATCATCTCTCTCGCGATTTTGTGCTGCTGCGCCTCCTCTGTACATGTCCTAACGTTCCAATGTCCAATGTTAAGGTTATTTTGGGGGCTCGCAAAGGATTTTTGTCGGACGGTGAGCTTCCCGCAGGCTTTCACCATCGTCGTCATGATGCCAGTGCCGGCGATCCCCGCTCCCCAGGGCTTGTTTGAAGTTATGTTCATAGTTTCTGTAACTTTTTATTTTTTCCGGGAGTAGGTAGTTGGCCTTCTGCCCAACCCCCATACTTGGAGGGCCAGTGGTTTTCTGTCAGGGTGGCCTTCCCTGAGACTGCGTTGGTCCACGGTGCAATCTCCCATCCGCCACCCGGGAGACGCGCCTCTACGCCGTGCAGTCCCAGCGTGAGGAAATTATCGTTCACTGCAGTCAAATGTTGTTGAGACTTCGGTCACAGCTTGTATGTGTTTGTATCTTAACAGGACTTTGACAAGATTACTTGTGCAGTCACGTGATACATGTCACTGCTATGAGGCAACATTAGAATAAAATACTCTGTCTACCAAACATTATACTGTAACTAAACATGATACTATATGAAATAAATGCATCACATCCTTTGTGCAAATAAGCATGAACTTAACTGCAGTGCAGGTACACAGGTGCCCCATGTATTATTTAAATGCACCTCAAAGCAACAAAAAATCATAGGATGAATATAAACTAATGAAACAGTAGCGCGTAAAAGTACCTGAATTCATTATGAATATTCATTTGCTTTTCCTTCTCCGATTTCTGATGAATGTGCGCTACTACATGTCACTGATTATCGAAATTTGCCTCTTAAAGAGTTGTGATTCCTGTTTGCTCTGGATGCTTTACTGTCTTATCTTCAGCAGAGTTACACCTGCCAGAATGTCTATCCTATGAAATGATACAGTTGTCTTGAATCATGACTCTTCTAAACTCCCATGTTTCAACAAATCAGATGGTGGCCCCAGGGCATAACCTCCCATGTTTCAACAAATCAGATGGTGGCCCCACCGCATAACCTAAGACACAGGGCAGGTATCAAGAACAGGCGGAATAGCATCGCTATCTGCAACTTACAGAATGCCGACATCAATGGCAGGAGCTTTCACGAGCACAAGTGACTGATCTAATCTGCACACAGTGTGTCATTAATTATACGACAGAGACTCAAGCTCTGGCCTGTCGGTACACAGGGTTATCTGGTTTCTTCTCACTGGACTCCTTACGAAGTCTTTGGGGCGTTGCACTCGTTTCTTCAGGCAGTGGCGGTGAGCCTGATGAACCTGCTTCTTTGGAAAATCAGAAGCGAGTTTACAGCGTAGGTCTCTCTCTCCGATTACGAGGCTGTACACAGCTCATGTTTTCAGTGGTGCGGTGTGAGCGTGTTTGACTTCATTTTACCTATCTTCACAAAAATGTGATATTAGACACATTGAGAAAAAAGTGATGGGGAGGGGGAATTCTGGGAGTGGGGTAGGGGATTAATATATTAATTAAATCTACACAGAACTGTAAGAAAATGTAAATACAATAAATTCTTGAGTACAGAATAATAAAAATCACAATTTCTAATAGAATCTAATGAATGAACAATAAAACTATTTGTAACCGTAACCAACGAGATAAAATCTAAACCGCAGAAGGATAATGTCTTTAAAGTCCATAATAGTCATAGCAATGAACCAATTGGACTATGCAATAAAGATTTGAACAAGTTATACTTCAGTAAAAGATCACTGAATACAGCTGATGACGATGCTGAGGTAGGAACAGGTATGTGACTTTTCAGCATACTGCATATCAATATATGATCAAAAGTTATACTATGGCCACATATGCATGAAACATGTTCAACATGTTTTGTCTTAAAACAGTTCAATTCCCATCTACAAGCCAGAGAAACAATTTGTTTTACATGATAAAAATCGGTTTTATATTTTAACAAAACGCTCACTCAAATTTTACCATCTCTTCATATAAATTTAGACAACCAAGTCTTTTTTCACACTGGAATAACTTTTGCTGTGCTTTTTGCACGATTTTATAACATTCGTGTAGTGACAAGTGGAGTTTTAATTTTGCCACGTCTGTTAATTGTTTGACCCCTTTTTTGCTAAAAGGTCAACCTTTTCATTATGATATACACTACAGTGAGATGGAATCCAACAAAATAAGGTGAGGAGATGAATTGTATGACAAATATATATTACAAGTTCAGATCTAACTTTTGTTTGCATAGAGCTGGGAGCTGATGGCTTGAATTACTGATTCTGAATCAAACCATAAAAGGATTCGAAAAAAAGTTCTTGGAAAATCGATTAAAAAATTAAGTGCCTTTAGTATAGCTACGAGTTCTGTTGTAAAAATTGAAATATTCTTCCCAAGATGAAACGGTTTTTCGGATTTTAAATCTGGTATAGTGTATGCAGCACCAGCATTGTTGTTGAAGACTGATCCATCTGTAAACATTTCTGGTTTGAAGAATGTTCTTCCAAATGAAATTTTGCTTATGAGTGTGGGTGTGTTGTGGTGGGGTGGGGGGGTGGTGAGGTGGTGGATGGTGAGTGTATGGTCGTGTGGTGTGCATGTGTGTGTTGCGCGCACGCGCGCTCGCGCGCGTGTGTGTTGTGTATGTGGTGGCGTGTGTGCGTGCGTGTGGAAAAAAGCATGCCTGAGAGAGAGAGAGAGAGAGGAGAGAGAGAGAGAGAGAGAGAGAGAGAGAGAAGAGAGAGAGGAGAGAGAGAGAGAAGTTAAGTTAGAGAATTGCGTCAGCCTATTGATTTTTCTGTGCATGTTTCAAATTCACGCACGCACGCACGCACGCAAACACACACACACACACACACACACACACACACATTGATACGTCAAGATGCTCAAGCCAACAAAGCCATTAAACTCTGAATGACTTTCAGCAGTGAAGGACGAGTAATCACCCTTTTGCTTTGAAGACTTCAATTCAATATTTTTAACAAAAAATATCTCTGACATCACAACGTGTTCCCGTGACTGCAAACTGCGATTGTCACCCGAGTACGACATTAACTTTGTTCCAGATGTATGAATAATACATTGTTAAAAAAAATCCCTTGATTGTTATGCACGACACAATAACACCTGTAATAACATTCCATACAGCTTCTTTAGCAGAGAAAATTGAATCAAATCTCCGGGTATGATATTCAAAACGACGAAACAACAACAAATGTCGGTTTGACGTTTTGACAGAGAAGTTTGAAAAATAATGGAATACAAACGTGGAAGTCGTTGAAAACCAACGTTGCCTGCTAGGCCTGACCGGCTCGGGCGCTTAACGGCAGCGCTGCGCATTTTTCGCTCATGTGACAAACAACATCTGCAGTTGTCTGTGCGTTTGAAGAAGGAGAAGAAGGAAATCAATGCTTGGAAACAATACGTCTTCAATAGACAAAAGGATTTAAAATTGGGTTACGTGAGTCACTTAAATGCATATGGCGCCTCTCTCTTTCTCTCATCCCACACCACTACACAGCACAGGCACACACATCACACACACACACAACACGCTCACGCGCGTACGCCCCACCTCAACCCCGCGTCCCCGCGCGCGCGCACGCACGCACACACACACACAAACACACACCCCAACACACACACACACACAAGCACATGCACAGACACAAAAAATCCAGCAAATAATGTGTGTGTGTGCGTGCGCCCGCGCGCTATACACACAATACACCCTGCACGCTGTACATAGGCACGTACGCATGTGCATGCAAGAGAAAGAAATGAGAAGAAAAGACAGAAAGACTAAGACACAGAGACAGAGACACACAGAGACAGAGAGAGATAGAGATTTATAATACCAAGGCTTTATAAACCACATTGATTTGCTCAAGGTTTGGTACATTTATTTTAAGACCTTCACACACAAGTGGCAGTTTCATACTTGTAAAATAAAAAATTTACGATCAGATTCTGCTGGTGCTATCGTTTAAGGGGCAACAACCATTGATTGCCGGTAGCTGTTATAAGAGAATGCAGTTCTCTCCCATGTTAAACTCACGCTGTTTTGGGAAGGTTTAAATTCACTTTTATCATTAAGAAAACAAAAAGTTACGGATTAAAACACAAAAGGGACGCACAGCATCGTAAATACCAAAAGGCTAGGCCACGTGAAAAAAAATTTTCATAGATAAAAAAAATAGTTGATAGTAGATAATAGATAGATAGACAAACGACAAACAGCAGGGAGACGCAGATAGATAATAATAGATAATAGATTAAAATAGAAGATAATAGATAATAGTAGACAAGGTTTATTGATCGATGTTTGATTGATGATTTATTGATTGATTTATTGATTGACATGTGTGAGTGTGAGCGAAAGAGAGACAGATAGAGAGAGCAGAGAGATGGGGGGAGGGGTGCCCCTTTGGGGCCTCTCCCCTTTTTCCAAAAATTGGGGCAACCTTAACCTTTTTTAATTTTTGAAAACCCTTTTGAATGAGGGTTTTAAAAACCCAATTTAAAATGAGGGGCCTTTTATAAAAGGGTTTTCTTGGTTTTGTTTTTTAAAGCCCAAAAACAAAACACAGGGAAAAACTAAAACCGATAAAAAACCCATACAGTTTTTTTTTTTGGCAGTCAAAATTTTTAAAGAGGGAAAAAAAAATAGAAAACGTTTCCCACAGATTCAGAAAGAGGGGGGAGAGAGAATAG
>CM054145.1:26193142-26238142 GCA_028751875.1 Rapana venosa | reverse complement strand
ACCAACCATGCCACGTTACCACTACACTACACCACACTACACTACACCACACTACACCACACTAAACTACACTAAACCATACTACACACACTAACACCACACCACACTACCCCTACACTACACTACACTACACTACACTACACCACACTAAACTACACTACACCATACTAACACTAAAACTAAAACTACACCACCCACACTAAAAACTACACTACACCACACTACACTACACTACACCCCACCCACTACACTAACTTCACCAGCCCTACACTACAAAATACCCACTACCTACACTACACCAAACCATCTACACTACACTACACTACACCACACTACACTCACCACACCACACCACACTACACTACACTTCTCACATAACACCACACTAAAACTATACTACACCATACACACCAACCACACCACACCATTCTATGCTACACTACACTACACCACACACACTTCACTACACTACACCCCACCACACCGCAAACCATACTACACCACACACACTACCACTACACCACACCAAACTACACTGCAACTGCACTACACTACACTCCACAACACTACACTACACTACACCAAAACCAAACTACACGCACCCACTACACTACTCTACACTACACTACACCAAATCAACTACACTGCACTGCACAACACACACTACACGACACTACACTACACTACACTATACCAAACCAAACTACACTGCACTGCACTACACTTCACTACCCTACCCTACACTACACTACACTACACTACACTGCACTCCACTACACTACACTACACTACACTACACCCAAATCAAACTACACTGCACTGCACAAACAACCACTACACGACACTACACAAACACTACACTATACCAAACCAAACTACACTGCACTGCACTACACTTCACTACCCTACACTACACTACACTACACTACACAACACTACACTACACAAACACTACACAACACTACACTACACTACACCTACACCACACCACACCCACACTACACTACACCACACCACACCACACTACACTACACTACACTACACCACACTACACCTCACTACACTTCCCTCCAGTGCAGTACATGACAAAACACACGACACAGCACAGTCAAAATTTTAATATCTAACACATCTTACGGCCGTATTATTTAAGAAAGGGTATCCATTCGTTTTGCTGTATACAACATCATTCGATCTACTCCTACAAAAATGTTTCAGAGCACACAAATGCATCGACACACTTCGTATTGCTGCTGCATTCAAAGCCCCAAATTTCAGAAGCACATAAGACAATGAGCTGAATCTCTGCATCAAATTATCTTAATGATAAACAGATACAATTTTTGACGATCCTCGGCTAGAGCTCCCAGGTTCAACCATGGTGAGATTTTTGAGCATACGACCAGATTTCCCTCCCCGTCACCCCCATTTAGATAGCCGTACTCCGTCTTCGGGGATAAACAGATCAAATGAATTGTTATTCAAAGAGACAGACAGCGAGGTAGAGACGGCAGCAAAGACAGAGAGTAGTTACAGAGGGATACACCGAGAAAACAATACAACTACCCAAAAAAAAAAATCACAACACAAAATACAACAACAAAAACCCAACGAGATACTGACTTCATCAGCGGTGTTGAAAAATATAACATTGAATGCATCGTACTCTTCCTGCGGTGCTGTGTTTTCTGCAACACATGAACACACACGCGCGTGCATGCGTTGTCGAGTTGCTGCATACCTGCGATCGTGTGCGTGCACATACTGTCACCCTATACACGCACGCGCACGCACACGCACGCACACACACACACACACACACACACGCACGCACGCACGCACGCACAAACACACACACGCACGTACGCACGCACACACGCTCATACACACACACGCATGCACACACACACGCATGCACGCACACACGCACGCACGCTCGTAAGTAAGCAAGCACGTACGCACACTCGCGCACGCACACACACACACACACACACACACACACACACACACACACACACACAGAGGAAGAAAGCTCCTGTGGCGAAGGTCGCTCCCCAGGGAGATCACCCTAAATTTTACCCCAAAAGTCTACCATTAACGGCAAAAAAAAAAAAAAAAAAAAAAAAGGGTGAAAGGGTGGCGCAGCGCTAAGTGGCGACGCGTTCTCCCGCTCTCCCCGGGGAGAGCAGCCCGAATTTCACGGAGAGAAATCTGCCGGACTTAAAGTGGTATGAAATAAAATCTGAGCGCTTTGATTTGTTGCTTTACAAGATTCAGCGCTATATAAATTCCATACATTATTATTATTATTATTATTATTAATAAAAGTGGATAACAATACAAAACAGTACACTATAAACTAGTGTATTCCTTCCCACACGCTAAAAACCCATCCATCTTTAACGAGAGAGTAGGGACAGCTATTGCCTGAAGCACGGACCGGATGACACAAACACACCCAGCATGCTTTCTGAGAGGTATGGGCTCCGCCAGGTTCAACTTCACCAAAGCTCAGTGTCCCTACCGTGCCCTAACCATTCTTCAAGGAGTTAACATAGAAGTCATACCAGTTAAACATAATTCACCTTCCCTTTTTACTTAAAACAAAATCTTATTAATTTAAGAAAAGTGTTGCAAAAACACAAACATAACCTTTACAGGACAGCAAGCAGACCTTACCTTCTTTACCAATGAAGATTGGTTGGCCAGCAGTTGTCATCAAGTGATATTCCGACGGTAAAAATTTACTATCTTGGGCTGAAACACAGAAAAGACATGCAGAAATTTTTAAATACATAAATAACTATTTGATAAGAAGCAATGTGTGTTTGGAAGCTGGGGGCAATGTCTTCAGTGGTGCCACAACGGTCTACTAGACTACGGGACAGGTGAAAGTGAAGATGTGTTAATGATTCTTGTGAAAATTTTAATGAGCTCTCTCTCTCTCTCTCTCTCTCCTCTCTCTCTCTCTCTCTCTCTCTCTCTCTCTCTCATCTCTCTCTCTCTCTTTTATCGATGCCTTCTCTCAGTGCTTACTTATGGCTGCTAAACGTGGTAACTCCCGAACAGCTAAGAATAAACATCGCGAATCACTCAACGGCCAATAGAGACGGGATAGCCTAGTGGTTAGAACATTGCACTCGCAATCTGACGACTCGGGTTCGATTCTCGTTCAAGGGGATATTTTCCCCTGGAGTAAACATCAGTGCCGACTCCACTCTCCCCAAAAGTCTTTCGGATGAGACTATAAACCGAGGTACCGTGTGCGAACGCACGCAGAACATCTTTGCGCACACGTTAAATCCTGTTCCGCTTTTCGTAAGTGTAGGCCATTGTATGCCGGTGGGAACGGATGACAAAATTTACAAAACCGCATACACACGGGGACTGGATGTAAAAAAGCACATAAGTGCTTATTCCATTATCCTCGATATAAAAGAATAAATAAATAGAGAGAACATTGCTGACTACCAGACTGCAAGATAGAACACCATGTCACGAGATCACACACAAAAATAACAGGGCTAGCTAATAGATAGATGTCCTCAAGGTCTACACTTAACACAAATGGAGGAATGCAAGTCACACTGCAAGACGAGAGGACAACAGATGGACAAAAACAAGATGCACAGAGTGGCAGCCAAGCTACAGCTACAGAACTCCTGAAGTATAGTAGTGCTTCTACTGATTACATCGTGAGTCTGTATATACTTTATCATCGGTAAACATTTACATTGCGAGTCGCAATATACATCTTATCACTGGTTAAATTTAAACCGAGTCAAACTGTACACCTTGCAACTGATATAGCTTTACATTGTGAGTCAAAATATATATACTTTACCACTGGCAAATCCTTACATTGTGAGTCAAAATATATCTACTTTACTAATGGCAAATCCTTACATTGTGAGTCAAAATATATCTACTTTACTACTAGCAAATCTTTACATTGTGAGTCAAAATATATCTACTTTACTACTGGCAAATCTTTACATCGTGAGTCGAAGTACATACTTTACTACTGGCAAATCTTTACATTGTGAGTCACACTCTGAACCTACCACCAGTAAATGTTTATGTTGTGAGTCATAGTATAGACCTTATACCCCCTTCACTTGCAACATATCCCCCCTCCCCTAACGCTCACGTTCTCTCTGCAGCCCGTCACCCCACTCTCACAACAAACAGTCACTGCCACTCTCCCCACACCCTGTCACATCACTCTCCACTCTCACATCCCCCACACCCTGTCACACACCCCCTCCCCCACGCCCTGTCACACCCCATCTCCTCCCCCCCCCCCCCCCCCCCCCGCCTGTTACACCCGCTCTCTCCCACACCCTGTCACACCCACTCTACTCCTCCTCCTCCCCCATACACACTCTGTCACACCCACTCACCACCCACACCTGTCACACACACCCCCCACACACACACACACACACCCTGTCACACCCTCTCTATCCCCACACCCTGTCCCACCCTCTCTATCCCCACACCCTGTCACACCCACCCTATTAATACCCTGTTGCACCCACCCCTATCAACACCCTGCCACACTCTCTCTCCCCACAACCTGTCATCCCACTCTCTTCACAGCCTGTCAACACCAGCCTCTGTGTGTGTGTGTGTGTGTTCTGTTGGGTTTTTTTTATGGGTTTGTTTTGGGGTTTGTTTGGTTTGTGGGTTGTTGTTGTTGTTTTGGGGGGTTTGTTGTTTGGGGGAGAGGGTAAACTCTTTTTTAAGGTTGTTTTTTTAAATCATGGTCATTCCTTCCTTACATGTTTTCATTTCCGCTTTATAATTGTATTCACCGAATTGCCGGTTTAGAACATTTTTGTTTATCTAAAAGGATATAATACTCACGGTTTTTAGGAAGCAGCACATGCTTGACATACAGTTCTGGTATAGTCGACAATGAATCCAATGTCATAGCCCCTGTCGTCTGCATGCCAGGTTTAGAGTAACCGCCCTTCGTTGACACTGTTGCGTCTACGGAACAAAATAGATTAAAATCTGTGTAAAACAAGGAAAGGGGGTGACGGAATACCTTTGCGGTTAGAGCGTCGTATTTGTGATCACACGGTAACTGAGGGCATGAGTTCGAGTCCCTAGTGAGGTGTCTGTTCCAGAGGATCTGGTTCTGACTCCACTCTCCCTACAGTCCTTTGGATGAGACTACAAACCAAAGTTTTGGAGTGAGCGCATGCAGAACATCTTGTGCATACGCTGAAATCCTATCCGCCTCTCGTAGAGGAGCAGGCCAGCTGTGGCTGGTGGAATGGATAACACGGATATACCCAGCATGCACTCTAGGAAAGATGGACTCTGTCGAGTTCAGCCTGCCTATGACACATTGCCAGGGAAAAAAATAGGCAGTGCCTCATCCACTCCTTAAGGGGTTATGAAAGAAGTTATGTTGATCAGTCACGTTTGCAACACGACTCAAAAGTTTCAGGAAACAAACAGGAGGTGCAAGGGTATGTGTGTTTGCAGATCCATACAAGCACAAGTCTGTGTGTTGATTCAAGTCTTTTTTTTTTAAATTTCGAGATGGTACATTGAATAAACAATGCCTTTGCTTTTTTCATCGAGCCTTCTATCTAGAAGCAAAAACAACTTGATCAGTAAAATCAGTAAATGTTATATATATATATATATTATAGAGAGGGAGAGAGAGAGAGAGAGAAAAGAGAAGAGAGAGAGAGAGAGACAGACAGACGACAGACAGACAGACAGACAACGCAGAGAGAGTCAGAAACACAGTGCACGCGCTATAGAGTACGTACACACACCTAGGAAAAACGCGCGCATACACCACACACACACACACACACACAACACACACACACACACACCATCACATATAACAAAGCACACACCACACACACACAACACCACAAAAAACCTCCACACAATACAACTTACACACACAAACACAAAGCCTACACCACACACACACACACACACACACACAACACACACACAACACAACACAAACACACACACCAACACACCACACACACACACACCACACACAACACACACACCCAACATCACACACAAACACACACAACACCCACACACACACACACACACACACAAAACACACACACACACACCCACACACACACACACACACCCATCAGTCTCTCCCTATACTCCCCCACTCCAATTACCCACCCCTCACCATTGGCACTTTCGCTGCGCTGAAATTGAGTGCTGAGGCGGACTGGTTATCGTCGCAGACATTCCCTGTCTCTCGTCTCTGTCCTCTCACTTGCTTGTTTTAGCTGCGCTATTTCCCCTATGGGAAAGAGGGTTCTTCGAAATGTTTTAAATTCTTTTGTAAGACTTCTGCCCAACAACAGCAACACAACTTTGAACAAAACTGAATCACAATTTATATACCCCTGCCACCACAAACACATGCGCACGTGTGTGTGGTGTTCGCGCACCCCCCACACCCACACCACACACACACACACACGCGCGCAACACCCCACGCACACTGCACATGCACACAAACACAACACAACGCAACGCAACGCAACGCAACGCAACACAACACATACACATCACAACACACCACAAAAACACACACACACACACACACACACACACACACACACACACACACACACACACATAACCACCACCCCCACCCACCCACCAAAACACCACCACCACCACACCACACCACAATATATTCACACATTTCAACAAAGCTCTTGTTTTTCGTTGGTGTTGGTGGCGGTGTTTTAACAAGGGTTAGCAATACACACCACCACTATACTCAAGGGAGGGGGGGAACCAATACAAACTATCACTCCAACTTTTCCCAAACCTTACTAAACTATGTTCCTATCTCACACATCACACACACATTAATGCCCATGTATGTCAACTTCAGCGCACACTCTGTCGTTAACAGTAGCAAGTATAGAAGTTTCAGACTTTGGCAATACGCGACAAGGCTGTTATGGTCAATGGTCAATGGCAAAACTGGGAATGATCGACCTCGACTACTGGGTCAGTTGGAACTGCAAACAATTCCACTCAGAGCTGACATGCTTCACTGAACACAAGGTTCGGGGATATTCGCAGCAGACAGGGCTGCTAAATGTGAAAGTGTGTGTGTGTGTGAGTGTGGGGGGGGGGGGGGGGGGGGGGGGTAGTGTTTGTGGTGTGTGTGGTAGTATGTGTGTGTGTGTGTAGTTGTGTGTGTGTGTAGTGTGTGTGTGTGTAGTTGTGTGTGTGTGTGTGGGGGGGGGGGGGGGGGGTGTAGTGCGTGTGTGTGTGTGTTAGTGAGTAGTGTGTGTGTGTGAGTGAGTGTGTGTGTGTGTAGTGTGTGTGTGTGAGAGAGAGAGAGAGTGTTTTTGTGTGCGTGTGTGCGTGTGTGCGTGTGTGTGTGGGTGTGTGTGGTAGTGTGTGTGTGAGAGAGAGAGTGTGTGGTGTGAGAGAGAGAGAGAGAGAGAGTGTGGTGTGTGTGTGTTGTTGTGTGTGTTGTGTGTGTGTGTGGTGTGTGTGTGTGTGTGGTGTGTGTGGTGTGTGTGTGTGGTCTGTCTGTCTGTGTGTGTCTGTGTGTGTGTGTGTTGTGAGACAGAGAGGGGAGAGATTTGTTATTTTTTTTTTATTTTTCTTTTATTTCATACTTTTTTTGAGGAAATGGAATAAGCAGTCATGAGAGCAGGCACAGAGAGAGGAAAAGGGGAAGAGAGAGAGAGAGAGAGGGGAGGAAAAGAGAGAGAGAGAGAGAGAGAGAGAGAGAGAAGAGAGAGAGAGAGAGAGGAAGAGAGAGGAGAGAGAGAGAAAAGAGAAGAAGAAGAAGAAAAAGAAGAAGAAGAAGAAGAAGAAGAGTTGGCATTCTGCTCTGTGATTTGTCACAAGGTATTCATTTAGAATCCTTACAAGACATTATTCCAGACATTATTAATTGTGATAGATCATAAAGATCATTATTTTGACACTATTATCATCGTCGTCAATGTCACCATCGTCGTCGTCGTCGTCGTTGTTGTTGTCGTTGTTATAGTAGTAGTAGCAGCAGCAACAGCAGCAGCAGGAGGGGTAGTAGTAGTAGTAGCAGCAGCAGCAGCAGCAGCAGCAGCAGCAGCAGCAGCAGCAGCAGTAGTAGTAGTAGTAGTAGTAGTAGTAGTAGTGGTAGTAGTAGTAGTAGTAGCAGCAGCAGTAGTAGTAGCAGCAGTAGTAGTAGCAGTAGTAGTAGCAGTAGTAGTAGTAGTAGTAGTAGCAGCAGCAGCAGCAGCAGTAGTAGCAGCAGCAGCAGCAGCAGCAGCAGCAGTAGCAGTAGTAGTAGTAGTAGTAGTAGTAGTAGAAACAGTTGTTTTTTGTTGTGTTTCTGCGACTGTTGTTTTGTTGTCGTTGTCGTCGTCATCGTCACCATCTTAACCAAAAACAATGTATAACGTTCACATTACGAACAAAAATGCAGAATATCATAGTAACAAACTTATTCATCTTTCTTTTCTTTTCTTGTTTTAACTTATTCATCTATCGTCTTCGTCTTTTTCTTCTTCTTCCTGAGCTCATATTAAAACCTGTATCGATTTTTAACCAGTCGGATATGTAAGGTTGCACTGCTGTGTGCTGCGTTTACTGGGAATGGTCATTTTGGTCAGTGCATTGTCGGTACCGAAAGAAAAGAGTGGACCTAAAATTGGTTGGACCCGAGTGTATCGCGTTTAGTTGTGTAAGATGCATAAGTCAGAACACGCACGCACGCACACATTTACACACACATACTCTCTCTCTCTCTCTCTCTCTCTCTCTCTCTCTCCTCTCTCTCTCTCTCCTCGTTTTCTTTCTTTCTTCTACAAATTATGTTTATACCTTAGGGATAGTGCTAGCGAAACAAACCTAAAGCATATTATAAGCCTAAGCCGCCTACTTAAAATAGCTTTCAAACTACTAAGATTGAATCCTGATACAATGACCAAGATCAACTACTCTTCTCCTCAGTCTATATTTCAACAGGTGTCTATGTATGTACAATACATTAAACGGAAAAGCCCCCACACCCACACCCACAACACAGTAAAAATGTTGCTGTTAATACAAACAGGCCTCCTTGTAGACTATTTTTACCCAGGCCCCGTAATAATCTCTATTAGTAAAGCCTTGCTTATTCAGGGAGAACATTGTGGAATAATCTACCTCCCTTTTTGAAATCAGTTCCTTCGAAACAAACCTTTAAGCAGCTTGAAAAAGTAAATTTTGTATAGAAATATTTGTAGAGTAGTTTATAGTAGTAGAAAAAAAAGTAGAGCAAGAGAGCAGTAAAACCCCGGGGGGAGAAAAAAAAGGGGGGGGGAAAAAAATTTTTTGGGGGGGAAAAAGGGGGGGTTTGGGGGGTTTTTTTAAAAAAAAAAAAATTAAAAAATTTTTTTTTAAAAAAAAATTTTTTTTTTTTTTTCCTTTTCTTTAAAAACCCCCCAAAAAAAATTTTTTTTTTCCCCAAAAAAAAAATTTTTTTAAAAAAAAAATTTTTTTTTTTTTTTTTTTGGGGGTTTTTTTTTTTTTTTCCCCCCCAAAAAATTAAAAAATTTTTTTAAAAAAAATTTTTTTTTTTTTTTTGGGGGGAAAACTCCCCCTTTTTTCCCCCCCCCCAAAAAAACCCCCCCCTTTTTTTCCCCCCTTTTTTTCCCCAAAAAATTTTTTTCCTTAAAAAAAAAAACCAAAAAAAATTTTTAAAAAAAACCCCCTTTTTTTTCAAATAAGTTTTTTTCCCCCCCTTTCCCCCTTTTCCCCCCTTTTCCCCCTTTTTTTTCCAAATTTTTTTTAAAATTTTAAAAAAAAAAAAAACCCCCCCCCCCAAAAAAAAGGGGAAAAAGGGTTTTTAAAAAAAACCCCCCCCTTTAAAATTTTTAAAAAACCCCTTAAAACCAAAAAATTTTTTTTTAAAAAAAAATTTTTTTTTTTTTAAAAAAAACCCCCCCCAAAAAAAACCCGGGGAAACCCCCCAAAAAAAAAAAAATTTTTTTTTAAAAAACCAAAATTTTTTTTTTTTGGGGTTTTTTTTTTTTTTTTTTTTTTTCCCCCCCAAAAAATTTTTTTTAAAAATTTTTTTCCCTTTTTTGGTTTTTTTTTTAAAAATTTTTTTAATTTTTTTTTTTTTGGGGGGGGGTTTTTTTTTTTGGGGGAAAAAAAAAAAATTAAAAATTTTTTCCCCAAAAAAAATTAATTTTTTAAAACCCCAAGGGTAAACCCGGGGGTTTTTTTTTTTTTTTTTTTTAAAAGAAAATTAAAGGGAAAAAAAACCCCCCCCCAAAGGGGGGTTTTTTTTTTGGGGGGGGAAAAAATTTTTTTTTTTTTTAAAAATTTAAAAAATTTTTTTTGGGGGGCCCCCCGGGTTTTGGAAAAAGGGGGGGGGGGTTTTTAAACCAAGGGGGGGGGTTTTTAAAAAAAATTTTTTAAAAATTTAAAACCCAAATTGGGGAAACCCAAAGGGGGGGGTTTTTTTTTTTTTTTTTAAAAAGGGGGGGAAAAAAAAAAACCCCCCCCCCCCCAAAAAAAAAAAAAAATTTTTTTTCCCCCCCCAAAAAAAAACAAAAGGGGGGATGAAAAAAAAACCCCCCAAAAAAAAGGGGGGCTTTAAAAAACCCCCAAATTTTTTTTTTTCCCCCCCCCCGGGGCCCCCCCCCCCCCCCCCCTTTTTTTTTAAAATCTTCCCCCAAAAAAAAACCCCCCCCCCCCCCCCTAAAAAAACCCCCCCCTTCCCCCCCTTCCTTTTTTTAAACCCCCCCCCCAAACCCCCCCCCAAAAAAGGGGGGGGGCCCCCCCAAAAGGGGGGCCCCCCTTTTTCCCCAAAACCCCCCCCCCTTTTTTCCCCCCCCCCCCCACCCCAAAAAAACCCCCCCCCCCAAAAAACCCCCCCCCCAAATTTCGGGCCCCCCCCCCAACCCCCCCCAAAATTTTAAAAAGGCCCCCCCTTTCCCCCTTTTTCCCTTCCCCCAACCCCAAAAAAACCCCCCCCCTTTTTCCCCCCCCCTTCCCCTTTTTTTTCCCCCCCCAAAATTTCCCCCAAACCCCCCCCCCAAAATTTTTGGGGGGGGGGAAGGGGGGGGGTTTGGGGGGGGGGAAAAAAAAGGGGGGTTTTGGGGGGGGCCCCCCCTTTTTTAAAAAAAATGGGGAAAAACCCAAACCCCCAAACCCCCCCCCCCGTTGGGCCCCTTTTAAAAATTTCCCCCCCCCAAAAACCCCCAAATTCCCCTTCCCAACCCCCCTTTTTAAAAACACCCCCCTTTAAAAACAACCCCCCCCCAAATTTGCCCCCTTCCCAAAAACCCCCTTTCCCCCCCCTTTCCCCAAAAACCCCCCCCTTAAATTAATAATAAAAAACCCCCCCCCCCAAAAAAAAAAAAAAAAAAAAAAAAAATTTTTAAACCCCCAAAAAAACCCAAAAAAAGGGCCCCAAAAAATTTTTTAAAAAAAAAAAAAAAAAAAAAAATTTTTCCCCCCCCGGGGAAAACAAAAATTTAAAAATTTTTTGGGGGGGCCCCCGGGGGGGGGAAAAAAATTTTTGGGGGAATTTTTTAAAAAAAAAATTTTAAAAAAACCCAAAAAAAAAAAAAAAAAAACCCGGGGAAAAAAAAGGGAAAAGGGGGGGGGGTTTTTAAAAAATTTTTTTAAAAAAAGGGGGGCCCGGGGGGGGGTTTTTGGGGGGGTTTTAAAAAAAAAAAAGGGGGGGGGGGGGAGGAAATTTTCAGAAAAAAAAAATTTTTCCCCCCGGCCCTTGTTCCCCCTTAAAAAAAGGGGGTTCCCCCCAAAAAACAATTCCCAAAAAACCCCCCAAAAAAAATTTGGGGCCCCCCCCCGGGAAAAAACCCCCCCTTTTTTTTTTCCCCCCCCCCCAACCTTGGGGGCCCCCGGGGTTTTTTTAAAAATTTAAAATTAAAAAAAACCCCCCCTTTTTTCCCCCCTTTAAAAAACCTTCCCAAAAACCCCCCCAAAGGGGGGGAAAAAACCCCCCCCCTTTCCCCCCCAAAAAAAAAACCCCCCCCCAAAAAAAAAAAATTGGGAAAAACCCTTTTTTGGGGGTTAACCCCCCTTTTCCCCTTTCCCCCAAAAAAAAAAATTTTTTTTTTAAATTTCCCCCCCAAAAAACCCCCCCCCCCCAAAACAAAAAAATTGGGTTTTTTTAAAAAAAAAAATTTTTTAAAAAAAGGGTTTTTTGGGTTTTAATTTTTTTTTTTTAAAAATTTTAAAAAGGGAAACCCTTTTTTAATTAAAAACCCCCCCCAAAAAACCCCCCCCTTCCAAAAATTAAAAAAAGGAAACCCCTTTCCCCAAAAACAAAATTTCCCCCCCCAATCCTTCCCCCGGGGTTTCCCCCCAAAAAAAAAATTTTTAATTAAAAATTTTAATTTTTTTAAAAAAAACCCCCCCTTTTTAAAAAAAAAAAACCCCCCACCCCCCCCAAAAAAAAAAAAAAATTTTTTCCCCCCCCCCAAAAAAAAAAAAAAAAAATTTTTTTTTTTTTTTTAAGTTTTTAAATTTTTTTTTTAAAAAAGAAAAAAAGGGGGGGGGGAAAGGGGGGGGGAGGAAATTAAAAAAAAGGGGGGTTTTTTTTTTTTTTAAAAAAAATTTTTCTTAAAATTTTTTTTGATAACTTACAAAAACCTTCCTATAACTTACACCCCTTCCCTTATATACACACCTTTCCCTATAACTTACACACTCTTCCCTATAACTTACAACACTCTGCCCTATAATACGCACCTTCCCTATAACTTACACACCCTTCCCTATAATTTTACCCCTTCCCTATAACTTACACCCTTCCCTATATAAACACACTCTTCCCTATAACTTACACACCCTTCCTATAATTTACACACCTTCCCTAATTAAACTTACACACCCTTCCCTATAACTTACACACTCTTCCCTATAACTTACACACCTTTCCTATAATTTACACACCTTTCCTATAACTGACACAAACCCTTTCCCTATAACTGACACACCTCCTATAAAACCCCTCTAACTTACACACCTTCCCTATAACTTACACCCCTTCCTATAACTACACACCCTTCTTTAACTTACACACCCTTCCCTATAGCTTACACACCCTTCCCTATAACTTACACACCTCCTATAACTTACACACTCTTCCCTAATAGCTTACACACCCTTCCCTACAACTTACACACCCTTCCCTATAACTTACACACCCTTCCCTATAACTTACACACCCTTCCCTATAACTTACACACCCTTCCCTATAACTGACACACTCTTCCCTATAACTTACACCCCCTTCCCTATAACTTACACCCCCTTCCCTATAACTTACACACTCTTCCCTATAACTTACACACTCTTCCCTCCTTGGGAAAGAGTTGGGAGGTTCCCTTCAATTGTAAAAACCAATGGGCTACTTGCAGCAAATTGTCTGATTTTTTTTTTAATTTGATATCTTTAGTGATTTTATCATTCATTTTGCATTTAGGCCATAGCTGTCGATGCAGTTGTTGATGCAATGGGGGAGGGGAGGGGGAGTAATCATAAATCTGTGGGCATTTTTGATTGATTGTTTGCATTTGTATCTTTGTTTGTCCTAATTCTTCTTCTTCTTCTTCAAGTGTCCGGTCTGGTCCTGCAGACATCGACGATCATGGCTCTCCATTCTTCCCAGTTCTCGGTTCCTCTCATGAGCTCGTTGTTGGTGCCCTCTTTATTCGTTGCGAATTTGTTTAAGCTGTCTGTGAATTTTGTGCGTTGTCTTCCTCTGCTCTTGTTTCCACAGATTTTGCCACTCCATAACAGTTTCTCTAGTCCGTCACCCTGATTATATGGCCGAAAAATTTGAGCTGTCTTTCTCTGATGGTGTTGAGAAGGGATCTCTTGTACTCAGCCATTTCCATTACTTCTGCATTTGTTTTTCTTTTTGTCCATGAGACTTTCATGATTCTCCGGATGAACACATTTCCACTGCTTCTAGTCGCTGTTCTGTGTCCTTGGCTAGGGTCCAGCACTCACATCGGTACAGAAGAATGGACCATACGTAGGCTCTCAAAACATGGATCTTTGTCTTGAGGCTTATCTTACTGTTGATAAAAATGCATTTCATGTTGTTAAAAGTTATCTTAGATTGACCGATTCTCTTCTTGATTTCTGTGTCACACTTGCCGTCCGGGGTGATAGTACAACCAAGGTATTTAAAGGTGTTTACTTGTCTGATTCTCTCTCCTTTACAGGCTATGTTGCATTGTGGTATGTGGTATAACAGCTTTTTTCGAGATCACCATGCATTCTGTCTTCTTTGCATTGAGCTGTAATCCTTTCTTTTCGCTTTCGTCTGTTACTGTTGTTAAAATCTTTTGCAGTTTTTCTTCAGAGTCGGCGATAAGGACTGTGTCATCTGCATATCTCAGGTTGTTGATGTTGTGGCCACCTACACTAATTCCCTCATGATTCTCAATATTTCGTAGAATTATTTCACTATATACATTAAATAAATCAGGCGAGAACACGCAGCCCTGCCTCACACCCCTGCAGATTGGTCTATATTGACTGATGTCATTGTCGACTCTAATGGCTGCCTCCTGTTCCCAATATATGTTTCTGAGGACTCGAAGATCTTTTCCGTCGATGTATAGCCCTGCCAGAAAATCAAACAAGTCGGAGTGTGGTACTTTGTCGAACGCTTTTGAGTAGTCAATGAAGCAGAGGTACAGGTCTTTCTGGACCTCGATGGATCGTTCCATGAGAGTTTTCAATGCGAAGATTGCATTTCTGGTGCCTTTGTCTGCCATGAATCCAAATTGCGTTTCTGATATTTCTGGGAGTATTTTATTTCTCATTCTCTTCATGAGTAGTTGTAAAAGAACTTTGGTGAGACGACTCATCAGGCTGATTGTACGATGTTGGTCACATTCAGCTGTACCCAGTTTCTTAGGGATCGCATTGTAGATGGACTTCTTCATATCTGTCGGAATCTCTTCTGTGTCATATATATTGTTTATTAGTTTTGTGACTGCCTTAATTCCCACTTCATCCAGGGCTGTTATCAATTCAGATGGGATATCATCAGGTCCTGGTGCCTTACCACTTTTCATCTTGCTAAGTGCATGTCTCACTTCGTCTTCCATGATTATGTGGCCATCTTCGTTGCTAATATGAGGAGGTGGACCTCTGTCGTCGTGGTAGGCCTATAACTCTTCGATGTATTCTGACCACCTGTTAAGAATATCTTCTTTTTCCATGAGTATATCTCCATCTCTCGACTTTATACAACCTGTTTTTGCAGATGATTTCTTTCCTGTCACATCTTTTATTTTTTCATGTATAAGTTTGCTAGCAAAATTTGCATTCATTTCAATTTCCTTGCACTGCATATTGAACCATTCTTCCTTGGCTTCATTACATTTTTTCTTAACCAGTTTGTCAAGTTCTTTATACTTCTTTTCATCTACTTTTGCCTTTCTCCTGTTTTCCTTTAGGTTTAAAATCTCGGAGCTCATCCACTTCTTATGTTCCTTTCTATTTATGACTGGTATATATTCTTTTGCTGCCTATCTTTCATCATCTGCCATGTTTCCTCTGTAGTGGTGAGTTGATCTAGGCCATCGAATTTGTTTCCAACTTTGATCTTGTATTTTTCTTTGATTTCTTTGTCAGTTTGTAGCATGTTCATTTGCAGTTTTGGTGTTCTTTTTGCTTTTGACAACTTTTTCAATTTTAGTCGAATTGTCCCGATAACTGGGACACGATCACTTCCACAGTCTGCACCTGGCATGTCGATGCAGTTGTTGATGCAATGGGGGAGGGGAGGGGGAGTAATCATAAATCTGTGGGGATTTTTGATTGATTGTTGCATTTGTATCATTGTTTGTCCTAATTCTTCTTCTTCTTCAAGTTTTGCATTTAGGCCATAGCTGTCGATGCAGTTGTTGATGCAATGGGGGAGGGGAGGGGGAGTAATCATAAATCTGTGGGGATTTTTGATTGATTGTTTGCATTTGTATCATTGTTTGTCCTAATGGTACATTATTTGACAGCAATAATTGTGGATTCTTCTCGATGCTGCTGCATGAACCCCCCCCCCCCCCCCCCCCATCTTTTATGTGTTTTATGCTGATATCACAACCTGAATATGCTTTTTTTAATAATGAGAATCTTAAGGTGATATAATATGGCAAGGATAATATGGTATGAGAGACATAGTGACAATTTCACACAATGACAGAAATGGTATGATAGAATGATAATTTAAAGATAATAAAGATCTTTAATAGAATTATGCTAAGGCTAATACTGATATGCCAATAGGGTAAGATTAGGATGGTAGAACAACCTATGAGGAAACTTTTTTTAATCAGCTTGGTTTTGAGATTATGTGACATGATGCATGTATTCTATGCTTACTTTTCGTAATGTTTCCTTGTGTCAACCAGATCTGAGAGAAACAGACACCTGGTGTGTTATCCAGATATTTAAAGTAACGTTTAAATATTCACATCCATATACAGGAAGACACTCTGCCATCATCCCCATGATCATCACCATCAATATTAAGATCTTCAATGTTGTTGCTGTTGTTCCTGCTGCTGCTGACATTGTGATCCGTTATTATTGTTTCAACAACATCATCATCACATTCACTGTCGTCATCATCATCATATGCAGTGCTAGTAATAGTAGCAGTAATTGTAATAGTAGTGGTCGTGGCAGTAGTACTTGTAGCCATAGTAGTAGTAGGAGTAGTAGCAGCAGCAGCAGTAGTAATAGTACTAGTAGTTTAGAAGTAGTAGTCATACTAGTAGCAACAGCAGCAGTAGTAGTAGTAGTAGTAGCAGCAGCAGAAGCAGAAGAGCAGCAGTAGCAGCAGCAGAAGTAGCAGCAGCAGTAGAAGTTGTGGTGGAAATGGTAGTAATGTTATTGTTGGTCTTGTTACTATTCTTGCTGTTGTTTGATGATGTTACTGTCATTGTTTTGTTTCATTTTCTCATTTAAAACTAAAACAGATCACTCCAACACATCAGCCATGACTGTATCAAACTTGTTTTTTTATTGTAGAAATGCAGACGAGACCAAAAAAAAAGAAAACAAGATCATTGTCCCATCATTTCCTATCACAGATGTGCAAACAGCAAGCTGATTCAGAGGTTTAGGTATCTAAAATTTGGCGTTAACCTTTTTAAAACAAAAAACACATGCATGCCCGTCTTTTGTTTTTAAAAATATATATTAACCTTTTTGGAAAATGTCCATTATTTGTCAGAGGCACAGGTCTGAGAAAAATAGAGAATATATCTCAGTTTGTGATTAAAAAGAAAAAGTTTGTGAAAAAGTTACCACAGAGAAACAAATGACTAAATAATTCAATAAATCGACAAAACGAATATGAATATACTTTCTAAGAAAGGAATGAAGGAAGAAAGGAAGGGAAGGAGGGATCAAGAAAGGAGGGATGATAGGGGGAAAAGGAGACAGAAATAAAAAGAAAGAGAAGGAGGGTGGAAGGAGGGGAAGAGAGAGAGAGAGAGAGAGAGAGAGAGAGAGAGAGAGAGAGAGAACAAACAAACAAGTGAACGAACAAACAACATAACATTTTAAACATAACAGCTACACAAATGGAGAAAAATTATCAACATAACTCTGAAAACCATGCAAGTTTGTATACAGATGAAAATAAAAAATATATTCAAGTGAACTATCTTAGCACACTGTTCTTCAACAGGAATAGTTATGTACACACTATCATACAACTCAGTCAATTTTATGAGGCGGGGGGTGGAGTTAGTTTCTTTTTTTCTTGTTTCTGGGGTTTTTTTTCTTAATTAGAGCACACTTATTTTTTTTAAAAACACACATTAACTTTTTTTTTAAAAACAACACCTGCACTTACAAAGTAAAAATCAACATAAAAACTGCAGACATATACACATTTTACATCTTAATACTCTGTCCAAGAATGGTCAAAGATAAACAAACACACGTTTACTCATGAAGTACACAGAACTAAATAAACAAACAAAAAAACCCTCCCATACACAAAAATCTCACCATTGGTGAACCTTGGAGCCAAGAAACACACGAAAAAAATATCCAAAATTTACACATTTGCACAGACACGCACTTAAGGGAACATCCTAATGCTCTTTTTTCCAACAAAAATCAAAAGGAACATTAAACACACACTTTTCTTTCCAACACACACATGTACATGTTTACATGACTGTCAGTTACAAACATATAAAACAAATAAAACTGACCTATCAAAAATAAATTCACAATACTACCTGCCACTTGCAGGTTTGAGAAGATTTCAAATAATCCATTTTTAAGTTTGGTAGCACTTTTTAAAAAAATCTGAGTGCAAGATTGTACAAAGGCTTGTTTGTTTGGTTGTGGCTTTTAATTAAATAAAGAGAGTTCTTTGTTTTTATGAGCCTTTTCATTTCTAGTACAGGTACTTACCATTTCCAAAATACTGTTCATAACACACTTTTTTTTTATCTTCATTATCCTATCCTATGTCAGAGATGTTTTCCTTGCTCGGTTGATTTTCTCCCTTTGCATTATCTTCTTTCACCATTTACATATAAGTATGACAAAACCCACTTCATTTTCAAACTTCCCAACAACAAAATTCAATGAATTCATTGTCACCAAACTTCTTTATTGAACGCAAAAACACATGTAATGATATTCGTGTACCAAAAATCACAGTATTCTAAGTGTATATGCAATTACTTATTACATAAAATCCTGTAATTTAACTTTTGCCTCTATATCTTTTATTGCAGTCTATAATCATTAGTTTTTCAATGGTCACACATGAGGTATCCCTTCCTTGTCCTTCTCTATTTATCCTGAGGATCCTGCAAAATAAGAAACAAAATGGCATTTAAAACAACTGTCTACAAGATGTGTAAAGTGCAGAAGGTGGGTGTGAGTATCTATCTATCTATCTATCTATCTATTATATATATATGTATAATATATATAATCTATATATTATATATTAAGATATAATATAATATATATATAATATGTGTGTGTGTGTGTGTGGTGTGTGTGTGTGTGTGTTGTGTGTGTGTGTGTGTGATGTGTGTGTGTGTGTGTGTGTGTGTGTGTGTGTGTGTGTGTGTGTGTGTGTGTGTGTGTGTACACATGTGCAATTGTGTGTCAGCATATTTTTCAGTGTGCATGTGCCAGTATGTGTATGTTTACATGTCTCCCTTCTTTCATCCCACCTCCCCCCCCCCCCTCCCCACCACCTCTCCTTTCTCTCTTTTACTGAAAAATAAAGAATGATTGTCACTGCACTCTCTCTCTTTGCCCTCCCCCCCCCTTCTCTCCCTCCCCTTTTCTCTCCTCCCAACTTTACCCTTCTGTCTTTTGTATTCTCTCTACCCCCTCCTCACTCCGTTCTCACCCCCCTTCCCTCTCTCTCTCTCCTCCCTCCTTATGTCTCTTTCTCCACTGTCTCTTCTTCCCTCACTTTTCCCACCTCTCCACCCTCTACCTTTCCCTCTTTCCCCTCCCCCCTCTCTCTCTCCTCTCCTCCTTCCCTCCCTCCCTCTTCCTCTCTCCCCCCCCTCTCTCTCCCTCCCTATGTCTCTTCCTCCACTCTCTCTTCCTCCCTACTCTTCCACCTCTCCACCCTTTCCCTTTCCCTCTCTTTCCCCCTCCCCCTCTCTCCCTTCCTCCTCCCTCTCTCCCCCTCCCTCCCTCTTCCTCCCTCCCCCTCTCCCCCCCCTCTCTCTCTCCCTATGTCTCTTCCTCCACTCTCTCTTCCTCCCTCTCTCCTTCTTCCGCCCCCCCTCCCTCCCTCCTCTCCCTCCCTCCCTCCCTCCCTCCTCTCCCTCTCCCCTCCCTCCCCCCCTCCTCCCTCACTCCCTCCTCACCCCCTCACCCCCCTCTCCCCCCCCTCCCCCCTCTCACTCCCTCCCTCTCCTCCCCCTCCCTCTGACTGACCTACGACGATGTCGCGTCGCGGTCGGATGATGCCGGTGGAGGCTGGGGGCTTGTTGGAGATGAGGACGACGCCAGGGGCCTGGGCCACAGTGGGGCTGCCCCTGCCCCCGCTGCCCGATTCCTCCACTTCGTTGCAGGTCATCACCGGTGAGGCCAGTCAAGGCGGCAACAACAACAATCCACTTGGGGCTGGTTTTGGTTGGTGGTGGGTTGGTGTGGTGGTGGGGTGGGAGGGGGGGGGGAGAGGGGGGAGAGGGGGGGGAGGTGAGTTGCTTGCTGCTTTTCTTGTCTTTTGTTTTCTTGTTTGTCTATTTTTTATGTCTGTTTTTCTTTCTGTTTTGTGTTTCTATTTTTCTGTCTGTCTTTATGTCCTGTCTTTCTGTTTGTCATTCTGTCTGTCTGTCTTTATGTCTTTCTTTCTGTCTGTCTTTCTTTCTGTCTGTCTTTCCATCTGTCTGTCCAACTGTCTTTCTTTCTGTCTGTCTTTCTGTCTGTCTGTCTGTCTGTTTTCCTTTCTTTCTTTCTTTCTGTCTGCCCGTCTTTCTTTCTGTCTGTCTGTCTTTCTTTATTTCTGTCTTTCTGTCCCACTGTCTTTCTTTCTGTCTGCCTGTCTTTCTTTCTGTCTGTCTGTCTGTTTTCCTTTCTTTCTGTCTTTCTGTCTGCCTGTCTTTCTTTCTGTCTGTCTGTCTGTTTTCCTTTCTTTCTGTCTTTCTGTCTGCCTGTCTTTCTTTCTGTCTGTCTGTTTTCCTTTCTTTCTTTCTTTCTGTCTTTCTGTCTGTATTTCTGTCTGTCTTTCTTTCTGTCTTTCTGTCTGACTGTCTTTCTTTCTTTCTGTCTTTCTTTATGTCTGTCTGTCTGTCTTTCTTTCTGTCTGTCTGTCTGTCTTTCTGTCTGTCTGTCTGTCTGTCTTTCTTTCTGTCTTTCCGTTCTGTCTTTCTGTCTGCCTGTCTTTCTTTCTGTCTGTCTGTCTGTTTTCCTTTCTTTCTTTCTTTCTGTCTGCCTGTCTTTCTGTCTCTCTGTCTGTCTGTTTTCCTTTCTTTCTGTCTGTCTGTCTTTCTGTCTGTCTTTCTTTCTTTTCTTTCGTTCCTTGGCTATAGTTCTCAGGTTCACCATTCATAAGATTTTTTGCATATGCGACCATTGTTTCCCCTCACCATTCAAGTAACCACATTCTAACTTTAGGGATGAGGTCTTTTTTGTAGTTGTTCCAGGGGACGGGATAGCTCAGTGGTCGGAGCACTCGCTTTCCCCCAGCCAAGTTAAGCAGCGTCGAGTGTGGTTACCAGTTGGATGGGTGACCGTTTGCGCGCCTTGGCTTCAGTACAGTTCCCCCCGTTCACCCAGCTGTAAATGGGTACCTGCCCTCTTTAGGGTCAGGGAAAGTAAAGCAGCGAGGGAGAGGAGATGGGCACCGCCCTCAATATGCTGGTCCTAGAGAAGTGAGGTCTCTGACGCCTCGCTCCCCTACGACCTGATAGGTTATGGGACTCCTTTACCTTTACCCCTTCCTTGGCTAGAGCTCCAAGGTTCACCAATGGTGAGATGCTTGTGTATGAGACCAATTTTTTCCCTCAACCATTTAGGTAGCTGCATTTTGACTTCAGGGGTGGTGTCCTTTTTGGGGGGTTCCTCAGCTAGAGCTCTGAGGTTCACCAATGGTGAGATGTTTGTGTATGTGATTGGTTTTCTCCACCATTTAGAGAGCCACAATCTGACTTTCTGTCATCCGTTCCTTCTGGCATGACATGGCCTACTCTTTTGAAAGGCAGAACAGGTTTTTAATGTGGCCACATGATGTTCTGCGCGCATGCACACAGGGCCTCAGTTCATAGTCTCATTTGAAGGACTTTGACACTCAGTTCAATTTTCTTGTCAAACTGGGAAGAAAGGGCGAGGCCGGGAATCAAACCCAGAACCTCCCAGTTAAACTTGTTAGGAAGATGAATGTCTTAACCGTCCTGCCACCTTTCTTCTTGTAGTTGAGTTATGATCCTTCACAAAACTTTTTTTTCAAACGTGCTTAAAGCTTGTTTAAGAAAAAAGACATGAATATCAACTAATCATTAACAGAACTGTTTTTCTGCTTTCCTAAAGTTGCAACCTTCCTCCAATTTTCTTTAGGGATTTTTCTTCAACCCCCCCCCCCCCCCCCCTCCCAAATCCCCTTCCTCTTCTTCTTA
Organism: Rapana venosa; assembly: GCA_028751875.1. Taxonomy (NCBI): domain Eukaryota; kingdom Metazoa; phylum Mollusca; class Gastropoda; order Neogastropoda; family Muricidae; genus Rapana; species Rapana venosa. Next base: position 26,216,009 of record CM054145.1, on the reverse strand, counting down.
AATAAAACCACTTTGTCATTGAGAAACAAACCCTTCACAAAACTACTTTTCCAAACATGCTCGACTTTGCTCCAGTCAAAAAGAAAAAAAAGAAAGAACAACTAATCACTGTCGTATATAATTTTTCTCCTTTCCTGAAGCTGTATCCTTCATCCAATTCTCTTTTGGGATTTTTTTTCAATCCCCCCACTGCCCCCTACCTCCCCCCCTCACCCACCCTTCCTTTTTGTGCTTTCCCCCAAAAATGACTTCATCACTCATCCGTCCATCTTTTCGTCATCTTCACAAAGGATATTGGCCTGGACAGGGATGCGGAGGATGTTGGTCTCGGTGACGATCTCCAGCTGGTGGCTGACGGTGCCCACCCCGGACTCTCCCTCCACCCCCACAGCAATGGCGTACAGCTCCAGACGAAGGTCCACCTTCATGCCTGCAGCCACCTGGAGACAGAGACAGAGAGAGAGAGAGAGAGAGAGAGAGAGACAGACAGACAGAGAGAGAGAGAGAGAGAGAAGAGAGAGAGAGAGAGAGAGAGAGAGAGGGGTGAACCAAGACTTGGGGAGTCAGTGCTGTTTTCTATGCTTGTTTAGTTTTGTGAGTTGCGATATAGATATTTACATGTGTTTAAGAGTGGGTTTGTGAGAGGATGTGTGCGTATGTGTGCGACCACATAAACATGCACATGTGCATCTATGCAAATGCGAATACACACAAACACACATGCATGCATGCACGCATGCACGCACACATGCACACACACACACAAACACATACACACGTCCATACACACACCTACATACACTAATTACATAAAAACACATACCCACAATAAATCTGTACATATTTCATCCATTTTGATACAACACAAAAAAACCAGTCTTCCAGCGATAAACTAAAAATATAAATCTAACCAGAAACCAAAAAAGAAAAGGTGACATCAACAGTCTACTACTCACAGGCCCAGGTTTCAACATTACTCTTTTAAAAAAAATAATACAGCTAACTTTTTTTTTAAGTGGTATCAGCCACCAACACACAGGATGAAGTTTCAAAAATAATCTAGAAAAAAAATGTAAATATCTTTTTTTTTGGTATCAACTCACAGGTCCACATTTCAACAAATCTAAATAAACACTTCTATAAAGTGACGTCAACCATCTACTCACAGGTCCACGTTTCAACAACAATCTAAATACACACTTCAGTAAAGTGACGTCAACCGTCTACTCACAGGCCCACATTTCAACAACAAATCTAAATAAACACTTCTATAAAGTGACGTCAACCATCTACTCACAGACCCACATTTCAACCACAATCTAAACAAACACTTCTATAAAGTGACGACAACCATCTACTCACAGGTCCACATTTCAACAACAAATCTAAACACACACTTCTATAAAGTGACGACAACCATCTACTCACAGGCCCACATTTCAACAACAATCTAAACACACACTTCTATAAAGTGACGTCAACCGTCTACTCACAGGCCCACATTTCAATAACAATCTAAACAAACACTTCTATAAAGTGATGTCAACCATCTACTCACAGACCCACATTTCAACCACAATCTAACAAAACAAACAAATCTAAACACACACTTCTATAAAGTGATGTCAACCATCTACTCACAGGCCCACATTTCAACAACAATCTAAATAAACACTTCTATAAAGTGACGTCAACCATCTACTCACAGACCCACATTTCAACAACAATCTAAATACACGCTTCTATAAAGTGACGTCAACCGTCTACTCACAGGCCCACATTTCAACCACAATCTAACAAAACAAACAAATCTAAACACACACTTCTATAAAGTGACGTCAACCGTCTACTCACAGGTCCAGGCTTATACACCACCCTCAGCCCGGTGGCAGGAGGGGGTTGTCGAACTTTGAAGCGGCAGGAATCCACGCCGGTGTTTTTGAGCTGCACCAGGAAAGCGTAGGTGCAGCCCTCCCTCAGCACGCCAAAGTTGACCTCCTCGGGGAAGACGATGAGTCCCTGCATCTGCCTGAGCTGACTGGAGCCCTGCTGGGTCACACCCAGGGCCACCGTGTTTTTCACGCGGCGACGAACCGGCTCTTCCACTTGCTTGTACTGTTTTCAGGCAAAGAGGAGTGAAGGTTTAGAGCGTTAAGGTGGTGTGTGTACGCAGTGTGTGTGTGTGTGTGTGTGTGTGTGTGTGTATGTGTATTTTATTTATTCTTTTATTATTCTATGTGAGTGTGCCTATGTGTGTGTGTGTGTATGTGTTATTTTATTTATTTACTTATTCTTTTATTATTCTATGTGAGTGTGCCTGTGTGTGTGTGTGTGCTTGTGGGTGTTTGTATGCTTGTGTGTTGTGTGTGTGTACATATGTATACCCACACATGCATGATTATGCACAAGCATGTTTGTATGATGCAAACACACACATACGCACACACACATTTGCAAACATGCACTCATATGCACCTGCGCCCACACACACATGTATGTTTGCTCAAAAAAGAAACTATTTTTAACAATTCATCAATACTAACTCTATCATATGCACACGATACACACACACTCACACCTACATACACACACACACACTCTCACACACTCACACACACACACACACACACAACACTCTCACACACACACACACACACACTCTCACACACACACTCTCACACACACACACTCTCTCACACACACACACACACACACACACAACACACACACACACACACACACAACACACACACACACAGAGAAAACTGTTATTTCATTTGAAGTCAAGCTGACCCACACTGACATTCGACTTGAAACAAAACTGAAATAAAAGTACCGAAACAAGCCAAAGCCAATCCCTCCTCACCCTGTTGTTATTCTGGGCAAGGGGACGACCTCCCAGAATAGAGGTCGGCAGCGGCACTGGCTTTGACCTTGGCTCTCCGATGACATTGACCTTCAGACTCGGGGTCCCCAAAAGGTCAGTCTCTGTCTCCTGCATCTCCACTCCCCCTGCGACAATTGGACACCATCTTGATTCGACTTCTCCCTTAACTCCTTGAGGAGTCACTGGGGCAGTGCCTGCACTGAATGTTTCAGGCCGTGTGTCGTGGGCAAGTTGAACCTGGCGGAGCCTATCCTTGTTCAGGTTACAGGATGCATGCTGGGTATGTTCATGTCATCCATCTAACTAACCAAGGCAACTCTTTCAATGAAATATAGATGGGTTTTTCAACATATGCACAGGATGTTCTGTGAGCGCTCATACACAGAACCTCGGTTTACAGTCTCATCCAAGTGACCAGTCATCAGAACCAAAGTTAACTCCAGTTTTCGTTTTGGTTTGTTTGTATGAGTCCAAGCAGACTATTCCAATTTAGGGACTGTACCATCAACCAACAATGGCTTGACTTATGTTAAAACTTGATGGGAAAAGTCCCTTTAAACAGACACCTAATTGATACTCAAACTCTTGCCCTCAGGCCCCAATTCCAATGCTCTAATGACTAAACATACAGCCTCCACCTATAAACTGACCCATGATAAGAAACAACTTTCTATGTGGACAGGATTTCTTGAGCTGAGAAAACTTGTCAAAAAATCATGCTCAGAAGCACGGTCAGAATTTGAGAAGTTTATTTGAAGAGGTTTATCCCTGGAGTTCATGTCAATACTACCTCCAGATATGTTACGGCCCTAACACATGCACAATATTGTTGCACACATGCTTAACTCCCTTCCAGTTCTCATGGAAGAGTAGGCCAGCTATGTCTGGTGAGATGGATGACGTGAACATACCCAGCATGCACCCTACTACCTGGAGAGGGATGGGCTCTGCCAGGTTCAACTTGCCCACAACACACTGCCTGAAAAATTCTGTGCATACAGTGCCCCAACGACTGCTTGGTGAGCTTGTACATGTATACAAAACCAAACACACAACAGTTACAACAACAACAGGACAACTACAACAACAACAAAACAGAAGCTAACTATAGATCAAAAGCAAAAGAAAACTAAAGATAGGAAAATTTAAATCTAAATAAGATACAAACTACAAAGACATGCATGTCTTAATAATAAGCATGAAACAAAAATCCTAAACATGAAAGAAAGTATAAAACGGTCTAGCTACTTTTCAAATGAAATTAGAAAAAAAATAGAAAAAAAAGGCAAACACAAGATGGATAAGCAGGTTGTACTATACAACGCTCAGAAACTACACATATAAGAAGGAACACATCGAAAAGAGTGAAGTGAACAGTGAACAAAGTGAAGATTCATCCATTGTGTCCTATGGCCCAGCAGCCTTCTGTAAACTACATTGTATCTACATGCCTACTACACTAAAGCAAGACTTGGGTAAGCGCTCTCATGCTGGAACCAAATGAGAGAGAGAGAGATAGAGACAGAGATGGAGTAAGTGTGTGTGTGTGTGCGTGTGCGTATGCGTGTGTGTGTGTGTGTATGTCTGTGTGTGTGTGTGCACACGTGTGCATGCGTGCATGCGTGTGTGCATGTATGTGTTTGTATGTGTGTGCATGTAAACAGACAGTGCATGTATGCACGCATGCATGTGTGCTTGGGTATATGCAAGCAATACACAAAATACTACAAAAAATGTACACCAATCCGCCACATAACCAAAACCACATGAACATAAACTTCCCATCAAAACCACAACACAACTCCCCAAGGCAGCTTACTCTCTTCCTCCATGGGCTGTTCAAGGATCATGGGGTACTCTCCCCTAGTGTAGATTTCAAATTCTGAGGGTGTCTCAGCATACCCGCCCGCCATTTTGGGAGTGGGGTTGACTGAAACCAGCATGCACCACAACACTCACATGCAGCGTCTAACTAACCGAAACACGAAGAAAACTACAACAATCATGCAAGTGCAAAGAAAGGGTCAGGCAAGTGCTACCATGCTAAACTAAACTGAACAGCCATGCATTGAAATAACCTAGCATGCAGGGGGCAGGATTGCCCAGTGGTTAGAGCAATGAGTTCATGATCTGGCAGCTCAGGTTTGAGCCACCACCGAGGCCCTAGAGTTAACATCAACTCTGCTCCTCCAAGAGTCCTTCAAATGAGACTATAAACTGAGGCCCCTTGTGCGAAAATATACAGAGCAACTTGCACACATGTTAAAACATGTTCCATCTTTTGAAAGTGCTGGTCATTGTACGCTAGTAGGAACAGATAACGATTTTTTTTTTAATGCATACATGCTGGTCTTGTGTTAGGACATCATCCCCAAATTCAGAATGCAGCTACTTTTATGGTTGGCAAAATGGGTCACATATGCAAAATCTCACCATAATCACAAATTCTAGCCATGGAATAAGAAACAAAATACCAAAGAGAACAACAACAAAAATCATGCACATGTATAACTACCATGCTAAAAGAAGAAGAAAATGCTCAAGCACAAGACTACCATGCTAACACCCAAAAAAAATCCTGACTACAATGCTACCATGCTAAGCTAAAAAGCAAACAAAGATTGTGCAAACTACTGTCACATTAAAAAGCCAAAATGAAAAAGAAAAAACAACAGGAAACATACAGAAATTGTATGCAGTTGGTTCTCTGATTAGAAGCTGATTAATGAATGTGTTCATTGGAATACAGATAAGTTCTGCCTCTACATTTGAAAGGAAAATTGAAGTTGGTGAGTCGGCAAATACAATAGCAAGCACATCTTATTTTCATTTCATGTTTCTTATTGCCAGCAGTCAGTATTTCAGCCATCAGTTTCCAATAATATCTGATTTTTGTTCTGCTATGATACATACTCAACAAATGAGTGAGTAATTGTAAAAATATTCACTTACCTTGAATTCTCTCATCAATAAACTCATGAACACCCATTCACGCAGGCACACACACACACACACACACACTAACACACTAACACACACACACACACACACACCTACACACACACACTTACACACACACACCAACACACACACACACCTGGTCGATCGGTTACTACTTTGCTGGCTTTGGCAGGTGTGGGGTTTTTGGGGCGCAGAGGGGCGGGCGAACCTTGGCCCGCGGCATGGGCAGGGGTGGGGTTGCCGGGTCGAATCCCGCTGGGAGTTCCTGCATTCAGTTCACTGAGGGCACCCCCTGTGATCAGGGATAGGTCATCAGTGGTTCAGCAGAAAAGAAAAAAGAAACTTTGACGGTCAAACTATCCATTTTTTTTATGAAAACAAATTTTCATGGTGAACAATTCAATTTGATTGTCACAAAAATGATTTTGATAGAGTAAAAATCCATTATTGTTGGTAAAATAGCAAAAGGTGAGCATTTCTTATTTTTGTGTGATTTGAAATAAAAGGTGTTCAAATGTGGTGTTTGAAATCGGTGTTTAAAAGGGAGATTGTGTATCGTTTGTGAACCAAATTTTTCTTTCTTTACATGCATGCATGCATGCCTACACTTACGCACACTCACACACACACACACACTCACACACACACTGAGTCATTCATTCTTCTAAAATCTGTATCTCTCTCTCACTCTCTCATCCTGAGGTTGAGCTCAGCCTTGCTTTATATTTGTGTAAAGCTTTCAAAATAAGAAATATATTGTTATCATAAGTCATATTTTTGTAACTGACTTTTTTGTCATACAATAACATTTTGTTATTGTTGCAGTTGCTTTTTTCCCTCCCACCAAAATATTATGCAGTTTGGCAACCCCCTTCATGTATGGGCCAATGGCCTTTTTGTGAATAAATCATTCGAGTTTGAGTTTGAGTTTGAGTTTGAGTTTGAGTTCTCTCTCTCTCTCTCTCTCTCTCTCTCTCTCTCTCTCTCTCTCTCTCTCTCTCTCTCTCTCTCTCGTGTCTATCTATCTATCTATCTATGTCTATCTGTCTATCTATCTTTCTCTCTATCTATCTATCTCTCTCCCTATCTATCTATCTATCTATCTGTCTATCTACCTATCTGTCTACCCATCTATCTATCTACCTATCTGTGTGTGTGTGTGTCTCTCTCTCTCTCTCTCTCTCTCTCTCTCTCTCTCTCTCTCTCTCTCTCTCTCTCTCTATCTATCATCTATCTCTCTATCTATCTATCTATCTCTCTCTCTCTCTCTCTCTCTCTCTCTCTCTCTCTCTCTCACTCTCTATCTATCTTTCTATCTCTCTCTCTCTCTCTATCTCTCTCTATCTCTCTACCTATCTATCTATCTATCTATCTCTCTGTCTACCTCCATCTCTCCCCCTGTCTCTCTGCTGGTCATCACCATCACTCACCAGTAAAGGACACAGGGGTGTCCACATTGAATTTTCCCCTGACAACAGTGGCTGGGGAATCAGACTCTGCCGCTGAGCGATCGCTCATCTGAGACATGCCTGGTCGAGCTGCAAGACCCGAAAACAAAAAAATTAATCACACATTGTCAAACAAAATCAAAGATCACATTTTTTGGGGGGGAAAGGTATTGGTTTATGCACACCATTCACCATATTATACTGGGGAAGCAAAGGGGTTTTGGAGGAGGGGGGGGGGGGTTCTTCTTACATGAGTTTTTGATATATCTTTTTATCAAATGGTTGAGATGGTTTTGTTGTTGTTTTTGTGGGGGGATGGGGGGAGGGGTCTGTTCCTTGGCTAGAGCTCCAAGGTTTACCAGTGGTGATATTTTTGTGTATGTGACTGGTGTTTTTTTCCCCACCATTCAGGCAGCCAGATTCCAACTTTAGGGATGGTGTCTAAACATGACACCAGTGTGTGTATGTGTTTTGGAAATCTTGTCATCCATTCCTACCAGCACATAATGGCCTACTCTTCCAAAAGAAGGGACGAGTTTTTAGCATGTGCACAAGATGTTGTGAGTGCGTTTGGACACTGGGCCTCGGTTCATAGTCTCATCTGAAGGACTTTGACATTCAGTTCAATTTTCTCGTCAAGCTGGGAAAGGCAAGACTGGAACTCTTGCTGGATGTCTTCCAGTTTCCACATCCCACTAAAGATTGGCATGAACTACAAGTTCTTGCACATGACGTCTAGGATCTTTAACGTGAATTACTGGATTTTTTATGTCAACTTTCATAGGTATAATTTTCACTAGCCTTATTTTTATTTCTTGACAAAGAAATTTTGTACAGACACAAATACAAACAAACAAAAATAGTCACAACATGTGAATGTAAATACACAGAGAAAACACACAGACACACACACACACTACACTACACACACGTACACACCACACACACACACACACACACACACACACACACACACTGACAGTGAAGCTGCCTGGGCATGGTGAAGGCAGGGCTGGGCTCCACATCGCGTGTGGACGCCATCTGCGACGTGTCAGCGCGCACCGCCTCCGTTCCGTCGCGACGAGGATCCTCCGACAGTTCCTTCAGCAGCTCGTCCATATTTCTGGCCTGCGACAGACAGACAGAAGAACCAATGACAGAGCCCTGCAAGAACTTGGTACCTTGTACACGAAACTCCACACAGGCCACACAGAGAGCAGTGAGTGTCCTTGCAAAGACAGGCAGCCAGACAACAGAACCTGTGCTGCATTCAGTCCTGCCCGCTACAGGGGCCATCTGACAGAGGACCTGGCCTGACTGACCCACACCACCCCAGTGGCCAAGAAGCTCTATGGAGACTGGGAGAGAGGACCTGCCGTGTACAGCTGCCTTCATAGTAAAGACTGAGCTGTCCATGTGATAGATGCAAAACAAAAAGAACAATTTTGCACCACCAGAAAATGACTAACAGACATCGGTTAGAGAAAAGGACAATAGATTGTGTGTCGTACCACAAGAATACAGACCTCATGGAGACCCTATTTTTCAAGGAAAAAAATAGGCAAAAAGAAAGATCTCATACATGAAACATATACCCAGCATAAGCAGCCTGAAAATTCAAAAAGCTGTCCATAAAAGTCAAGACATGGCCATGAAGCAACATTCTTCCATTTCCTTCCCAGACTTTTCCTTCTTTTTCATGAAAACAATGCAAAAATTTAGAAACTACACACATACACAACAAAAGCTCGAGTATACATGCATGCTGTGAATACCCAAATGATAACAAAATGTGCACATATACATATACATATAAGCATAAAGCCTATTCACACGCATGCATGACTACACAGACATACGTGTGCACACATATGCACTCACACACACACACACACACACACATCACCCACACAACACCCACCCACCCCACCCCACACCCCCCACACCCACCCCACCTGCACACACACACACACACAAACACATCACAAACACCTTCCCTCCCTCCTTTCCTAACTCACACAACCAAGCCACTTCTCACCTGCGTCAACAGGAACGCCTTGCCCATCTCGCTGTCGAAGTAGGCAGGGACTTTTTTGCCGCGCAGCATGGCGCGACCGTCCGCTTCCTCCGCCAGCTCCCGCTGGTCTCGCTCCCAGTCCGCCTGGGTGCGTTTGGGCTGAGGGGTGGGAGGGGGGCTGGGCGGGGGAGGGGCGATGGCCGTTTCGTAGGTTTCTTTGATGTAGTCTGAAATAAACCATAAAATATGACTTGACTTGGCCTGATTCTTCATTAAGTCTCTGACCAGTAGTTTGGAGGGATGTTCTGGTCTTCTCCTGCGCTTTTAACTCTGCAGGAGATCTGCCTGCTGGCCTCAGATGACACATTCTGGCTTCATGGCAGCTCTTTTAAAAGTTCCTAAGAAAATACTTTCAGATTTGCTTGAAAAAAGGGCAGGAGAATGGGTTGGGTAGGCAGAGAATAAGCAGAGAGAGAGAGAGGATGGAGAGGTAAGGGAAAAGGCAGAAACAAAGAGAGTGATAAAAAATAGGAATTTGTGACAATGTACAAGAAAAAGGTTCTGCAATACTAAGAAGGCTTCTTCCCAAACATGCAGATAACAAGAATGTTCACTTCTGCTAATGACTTATAGCCAATCAAAAACACTGTCACATTCTGACCAGGGTCGACAGGGTCTGGTCGCTGTGACATGGCGCTGGTCAGCAGATCGGCAGCCAGCATTTTCTCTTCCTCGGAGCGGGGATCGTTGACGGCCATCAGATCCTCCAGGCGGGCACGCTCCATGACGTACTCTGCATACCCCCTCAGTCCCTGCTGAAGCCTGCAGCATACACACAGGCACACTGCTGTCAAGCACTCTTTAAAAAGTCAGGTTTAACATAATTTTTAAAAGAAACAACAACAACTCTGTATCATACATCATGGGTGAATGATTTGAATGCTTGTTTGCTTTACAAGATTCAGTGCTATAAACATTCTTGATTATTAATATTATTATTGTTATTATTATTATTATCATGTCACAAAAACCACCCCCCACAACACATTATACATTACACACCTGTGTCACAACCCTCACCACCACAAAACACATACGTCACAACTATCATCCCACACAACACAACTACACTGCAATCACCACCACCCCAACACGCTACACACCTGAATCAACAACTCACAACACACCCACACCATCAAACACACTAAACATACACCATCAAACACACTAAACATACACCATCAAACACACAACACCCCTACATCAACAACACACTACACATTCACATCAACAACACACAACACACCTAAATCAACAACACACCTCAATATAAAAGAATAAATAAATAAATAAATAAAAACACACTACACATTCACATCAACAACACACCTAAATCAACACAACACAACAACACACCTACACCATCAAACACACTACACACCAACAACTCATCCACATCCACACAACACATCCACACCAACAACTCATCCACATCCACACAACACATCCACACCAACTACACACCCACATCAACACATCCACACAACACAACACACTCTCCCACACCTGTGGCGCAGCTCCTCTGACACGGGCTTGTACTGCACGAACTGCCTCAGCTCCAGCGCAGAGGGACACTTCAGGATGGGGATCTTGGCCTGGACCTTGATGGCCGACCCCACGCTCATCCCCTGGCCCACGTTGGTGCCGAACTTGGGGCCGGGGGTCTTGAACTCCTGGGGCGGCAGGTTGGTCAGGTCGCGGGACCGGATGCCGCTGGGCACGATGGAGGCTTGGTCGTAGGCCTTCAGCCAGCGTTCCGACAGCCCGCCGATGTAGGGCTTGAGGATGGTCATCCCCGTCACCCCGGGGTATTCCGGCAGAGGCTCTTTCAGCACCGCTGTGGCTGGGTTGCGCTCAGAAGACGTCAGGTATTCGGCGATGTCCTGAAGTTTGGGGGTAGGAGAAAAAAAAAAGAGACGTTATGTTTTTTTAGAAGAAGGAAAAAGGTCTTAGATGTTGGAGTATGGCTGCCCATATGAGGAGGTACTTGAAAACAAACATGCACACTTGACTAGTGAGTTCCTAGAGTCTCACGGTGTCAGGGAAACTAGTTGGTTTTTTTCTACAGAATTTTGTCATGGGACAACTCTTGTTGTCATGGTTTTTAGTATTGCATGCATACAGCCTCAGTTTAATGTATCATCCAAAACACTAGCACCCTGACCACCAGTCATGGCCTAGAGGCTGAGGGTAATATCTGAACTAAAGAGAGGAGTCAAAACTTTGAACCTTAGATTTATAGACAAGTGACTGACCACTAGACTAGCAAAACAGAAATCCTTTGAAGGTGGAGTATGGCTGCCCATATAGTGAGATACTTGAAAACAAACATACAAACTAAACTAGTGTGTACCAACAATCTCACAGCGACTTTCAGACAGGATGAGCAAAATCCTTTGTTTTCTGGGTGACCCCCAGGGTGTTGAACTGGGGAACGCCCAACAATGACAACATCACCAAACAAGTTCTATCCTAGTTCCCAACTTCCCTTCCCAAACATTCTAAACACACACACACATACACACAAAACAAAAGAAATCCTTCAACTTTAGCGAGAAACCATCAATCGACAAAATCACAAAATAACAACATCATTATCAACCACACGCTAACAACATTCAACAACAACATAACCGCACCACGATAACATTCCACACTAACGTCATCAATCACCACCTCCTGCCCATTCTTCCTCTCTCACCTGGTATCTCAGGAGCTCAGTGCCGCTGCCGTCAGCGTGGACGATGAAGAATCGCGGGGCGTGCTGCCCGTAACGCACCAGCTTCTTCTCCCCGGAGTGCAGAGGGTCGTCGCTGTTGTCCGACAGCTCGTCGCCACCGTTGGACGGCATGACGCAGAAATCGCCAGAGCTGCGCACGTTGAACACGTTGCCGTCAGGATCCACCGTTTCACAGATGACATCGGCGTTGTGACGCAGCACATACTGCAGGTCTCGCTCCGGGAGGAGCTGCTCCATGTTTTTGTTGGAGCGAGGGTAGTACACCTGTGGGAAAAATGGTGAGGGGGGGACTCAGGAGAGGAGGTGTATTGTTTTCTGTGTTTATTGCTTTTGAAGTGAAACTGTGACCGATGCTATAGAGTATGAATACAGCCTTTGAAATCTGTCTCAAGGGTGCATGAAGTCATGGGTTGGAATCCCAGCAACGGTGTCTAGGGAATAGAAGGGATGGGATTTTGATCATCTCCTGGGTCAACTTAAACAGCAGATCAGCCGGTGCTTTAACTCTTTGTATATACATGCATGGAGAAGATCACATATGTGCATGTTAAAGGACCCAGAAGTGGTGTCAATGTCAATGTTTGGTATGTTATGGAAACACAGCATGCACTCTGTACCTGGAGAGGGATGGGCACCACTAAGTTTGATTTGCTAAAGAGACACAGCCTGAAACATTCAGTACAGTGCCCTTATGATGTGTCATGGAGTTGAGGGGGAGAAGTAAGATGACACAAAGGTATACTTGTGGAAAGGGTAAGATGCAAGAGCAGATATATGCGTTTGTCTTTAGTTTATTGCTTTCATACTACACCTGTAGAAAATATAATCACAGGGTGTGATGAAACTATATATATATATATATATATATATATATATATATATATATCTTATGCTTGCAATATATATATATATATCTTATTCTTTTGCAAGAGTCCAACTTATGAAACTGTTATGTTTCATTTTTGGAGTATGTATATGCTGCTGGCTTGTTGCTGCTCACAGTGTGTCTGTGCATTATAACCATACTTTTCCTGAATAAATACCTCTGCAAACCAATGTACAACAATCTACATTTCCCTTTCCCAAACAAAAGAATACATCAGCAATAAACACTGACATTCCACAACCTGTATAATCAATTGAAATCAGAGACATACAGTCTTACCATGGTATCACAAAACAACAACAAAACAACAACAAAACAAAACCAACATTATCCGCCCTTACCATGGTATCACAAAACAACAACAAAACAACAACAACAAAACAAAACCAACATTATCCGCCCTTACCATGGTAACACAAAACAACAACAAAAACAACAACAAAACCAACATTATCCACCCTTACCATGGTGCCCTCAGTGTCCACCTCGATGCGGCCGCCCCTTGCGTGATGCAGGATGTAGTAGCCGTCAGGGAAGACGTTGATGCTGGTGCCGGAGCCAAACACCGTCAGGTTCTCTGACGTGGCACAGTTGAACTCCACCGTGGCGTAGGCCGGGCACTCGATCTTCACAAACTTCAGGGTCTGCGTGATCACGTCCACCGGCTCACCTGATAAGGAACGATGAGATGAGACTATTAACCGAGGTCCCATGTGCAAACACATGCAGAACATCTTGCGCACACATCAAAACCCGTTTCACTTTTCAGAAGAGTAGGCCATTGTGTGCCAGTGGGAACAGATGACAAAATTTATAAAAACTGCTTACGTAAAAAAACAAAATTTTTAATAATTTTAAAGCACATGAGTGTTTATTCCATTATCCTCGAAATTAAAAATAGAAAATTTTGATATGGGAATTGTTGTTAGTAATGCATTTATTTATTGATTGATTCATTCCTTCATTCACTTATTCATTCTTTCATTTATTTCTTGAATTTCTTCATACTGTTTGTTGCTCTGCCAACAGTTGATGCCACATCGGAGATAGTATCCCATTAAAAAAGTCAGTTTCTGCCTCTAAGCTTTAACATCTCATTTCTGACATTCACTCAGTATGGCTAAACACATTCACTTTAAACAGTAGTACGAATAACACAGTTGATGGTTAAAATTATAGTACCAACTTCACATATCTATGGGAAAAAAATCAAAGAATGAATAGATAAACCAAACTACTTGTATCTGTAAGCAAGAAGCAATTCAAGGGAAGACAATGTAAATTCATGAGGTGTCTCAACATATGTTACTTCCCTTCTGTTTATAAAGTGAAGCAGAAAATGAAATGATGTTCTTCTGTCAGAAGAATGATAAAATTAAACAGACCACACAAAAAAAACTGTTACAAGAAAAGCCAGAAGCTGTACAAAAAATGAAAAATTGCAGTAAAAAAAATCAGCTTCTCTCAGTCACACACACATACACACACAAATTCATTCATTTTTATTCTCTCTCTCTCTCTCTCTCTCTCTCTCTCTCTCTTCTCTTCTCTCTCTCTCTCTCTCTCTCTCTCTCTCTTTCTCTCCTCCTCCTCTTCCTCTTCCTCCTCCCTCCTCCCGCTCTCTCTCTCCCCTCCTTCACCTTCTCTCTCCTCCCCCTTCTCTCTCTCCCACCCCCCTTCACCTTCCTTCTCTCTCTTTCACACCCTCTGTCTCATCCCCTTCCCCTCCCCCTTGCTCTTCTCCCTTCCTCTCCACCCTGATTCCCCTTCACTCTCTCTCTCTCACCTTCTTCTCCCCACCCCCTTCCCCTCCCCCTTCTCCCCTTCCTCTCCACCCTGATTCCCCTTCACTCTCCCTATCACCTTTTCTTTCCCCCCCCCCTTTTCCCCTCTCTCTATACCTCTCCCCCCCCATCTCCTCCCCTCCCTCCCTCCACCCCCTCCCCCCATCTCTCTCTCTCTCTCTCTCTCTTCACCATTGGCTGAGGTGTCTTCACCGACAGGGACCTGAGTGTCACGGTAGTAGACGGTGATTCGTGTTCCGTCGCTGTGTTCCACAACGGTGGTGCCGTCTGGGTAGCTGACGGTGATGACGTGGTCGTCGCGTGTCGCCATCGTCTGTTTGTCGTCAGCAACATCTTTTAGTTCATGATAAAGTGCTTTGATTTGTTTGCTTTTACAAGATTCGGCATTATACCAGTGTTATACATTCTTCTTCTTCTTCTTCTTCTTCTTGTCATTATCATCATTATTATTATAAAGTATTTCTATGGTGAATTCTAAATACTCATCAGTTTTGTTTGGAGGTGTCATGCTTATGTTAAGTGTCATAGATAGATAGATAGATGGATGTGGATGGATGGATGGATGGATGGTTGGATGGATGGATGGATGGTTGGATGGATGGATGGATGGATGGATGGATGGATGGATGGATGGATGGATGGATGGATGGATGGATGGATGGATGGATGGATGGATGGATGGATGGATGGATGGATGCAAGCATTTTGTAACCTTTCATTGCTGCAGCCACAACTATGTGTGTGTGTGGGTGGGGGGGTGCATTTGTGCACATATAAGTATTAGAGCAATGGTTTCATCACATGCCAATGCTGTTTTAAATTTTTTTTTTTTGGTGTGTGTGGGGGGGGGGGTATTACTTTATAAATGCTTAGGGCTTTTGCAGTTATCAGATGAGGTGTCCTAACAGTCTTTATCCTTCTTACACACTCACCTGCTTTGTGTCGGGGTCAGAAGCCACGCAGATCATGACGGGCTTGAGCTGCTCTGTGGAGCCATTGGGCAGGGTCCTACAGCGATCGCCGTTGGGGTAGGTGACTGTCCAGGTGCCTCGCTTCTCCTCCTCATCCAAGGATTCCTGCAGACCTGAGGTGGAGTCCGTCACTTTTTCAGCCTGGGCACGAACTCCTGGTTTGGCACTGCGCCCTCCTGAAAATGTTCAACAAAAAATGAACTGCTGTTATAGTTTGCTGATGCTACCACACGTTCACCAGCTTAATGAACACCCTGAGGGTCACCCATACCCAGACGATTTTTTTCATCTAATACCACTTAGAGTGAATAGACGTTAAATTGAAGACAACAACAACAACCATACCCAGACTATGCACTGTCTAGACTTGCTCACCCCACCTGAGAATTACTGTAACATTGGAAGTAAACATATAGGATGAGGAGTCTGCATGTAGGACTCTTTGAAATCATCTCACGCTGAAGTCAGATGCGTTGGGCTTTATTTGTCAGATGCCTAACAGCACTGCAAGGCATTTTTGCTCATATGACAGACAACAGAAGAAGAAGAAGAAGAAGAAATTATCTCGCCACAGAGGCAGCCATACTCCCACTTCAGAGGATGTTATAGTTTTACTTCTTTTTTGGAGATGGAATAGCCTAGTGGTTGTAGCATCAAAGAGAGGACCTTACCATAATTTAAAGACAGGTTTGAATTACTGCAGAGGCCGGTCTGTTTGGGAGGGTGGCAGAGTTCCGTGGAGCTCCCATAGGTTCTTACTCCTTTCTCCTGCAAGTCTGTTAGGTGATACTATGAACTGACAGGGCACGGCTCAGTAGTCAGCTCTACCCTAGCTAAGGTTAAGCAGTATTGAGTATGGTTGCCTTGCAGATGGGTGATTACTCATGCGTCTTGGCTTCAGCACAGTCCCCTAGTTCACCTAGCTGTAAATAGGCACATGCCCTTTTTAAGGACAAGGAAAGCAAAGAAGTAAGGGAGAGGAGATGAGTGCCACCCTCTAAATGCTGGTCCCTAAAGAAGCTGAGGTCTCTGACGCCTCGCTCCCTAAAGACTGCATAGGTTATGGAGACCACTACTATCACTGTGATAGGTATCCACAGTGACTGGGCGCGAACACGAGCGGACGCACCTTTCTTGGTGGGAGTTTCCACACGTTCGGTCTGGCTGCGGGCACTGCCGACACGAGGGGGGCTGCTGGCCCGGCTGGACGGCAGAGGCCAGGGTCCTGTGTGTACGCTGACCGTTCCGTCCGCATACAGGACCTGCACACAACGCCCACCCTCTTGTGTCACCAGGCAGAAAACAAACAAGGTGTATGCTGGGTTTGGAGCAGGGACAGGGGGGAGGGTTCACATTTTCTGCTTCACTTTCTTGCGTGGGAGAGGGTGGGTCACCGGGTGAAGACTCTTTCACACTTCTGTAATGAATGTTTACTATTCAGTTGTTGTTGGGGGGGGGGGTTAGCGGTTGGGGGGTGTTGTTGCTTGGCTACAGCTGTGAGGTTCACCCATGGTGAGATTTTTTTGCATATGCAATTATTTTGCCCACCGTCAAGGTAGGTGCATTCCGACTTCGGGGATCTTCAGTTTCTAATCCTTCCTCTGAAATATTACATGAAAAAAAATACAATAGAACAGTTTAAAAGGCAATACAGTACAGTACACCACAGTACAGTTCAGTGCACTACAATACAATACAGTTAAACAAAAAACTTTATAATACAATATAGTACAGTACAATACAATATAGTACAGTACAATACAATACAGTACAATAGATAACAATACAATACAGTACAACAAGACACAATACAAAACAATCAATAAAACCTTTTCACTGATTTTCCAAGTTTCAAACTAGTCCAAACATCCAACGATTAACCAAAAAGAACCACAAAAACCCTCTATCCATCCATTCCAACACACATACACCCACACCCACACCCACACACCCACACTGACCTCCACAGATCCGTCAGTCATGTGCTTGACCACATTGCCTTCAGCGGTCATGAGGCGCGCCTGTTCGCTGACGACGTACTTGCGGCGTTTGGCCTCGCACTCCTGCACGCCGTTGGTCTTGAAGGGGTAGCTCTGCTTCACCACCAGGTGCCGGTCCTCCTCCGAGGCAGGAACCACCCCTGCATGACACAGCAGGCCCCGGTAGAAGGCTTTGTCGGTTATTATTGGTTGTGTTATGTTGCGACATGTCGTGTCATCTGATCTGATCTGATCTGTCCTGCCCTGCCCTGCCCTGCCCTGCCCTGCCCTGCCCTGTCCTGTTCTGTCCTGCCCTGTCCTGTCCTGTTCTGTCCTGTCCTGTCCTGTCCTGTCCTGTCCTGTCCCGTCCCATCCTGTCTTGTCTTGTCTTGTCTTGTCACGTCTCGTCTTGTCTTGTCACATCTTGTCTCGTCTTGCCTTGTCTACTACTCTACAAGTCACTTCAAACTTCTCTGCATGAAATCCAAGCTGCTCTCCCTGGGGAAAGCACGCCACCACAAGAGCAGGGCCACCCTGTTTATTTTATATTTTTTGGCTCCTCGGCTAGAGCTGCGAGGTTCACCAGTGGTGAGGTTTTGTGTACATGACTGGTTTTTGCCCGCCAGTGAAGATAGCTGCATACAGGGATTGTGTCTAAACACAACAACAGTGTGCGTGTAGTTTTCTTGTTTTCTTTTAATTTTGTCATCTGTCTCTACCAGCACATACTGGCCTACTCTTCCAGAAGGCAGAACAGGTTTTAATGTATGAGCAAGATGTTCTGCATGCGTTGTCACATGGGACCTTGGTTCAGAGTCTCATCTGAAGGACTTTTCAGGGAGTGGAGTCAGTACTGATGTTAACTCCAAGGGAAAAAAATCCCCTTGAAAAGAGGCCTTGCTGGCTGTCAGATCACTAGCATAGCGCTCTAACCAACAAGCGATCCCATCCCTATCTTTTTCTGTATATATTTTCCTCTCTGTATGTGTATTTGCTTCCCTATGTGAGAGACTTTTTCTTTTCTTTACAGAATTTAGCCAGGGCAACTCTTTTACTGATGTCAGCTAAGTGTCAAGGCATACGTTAAAATGCTATTATGCTCGACAAAAGTGATATACAATACAATAGCAGCAGCAGCAGCAGCAGCAGCAGTAGAAGTAGCAGTAGTAGCAGTACATTTACAATACAATAATAGCAGCAGCATGAGCGTCAGTGTTTCTGAAATGCTGTGCACCATGGAACTACCGAAAACTGACACCAACAGGACCCCCAGTACACAAGGCATCAATGGGGAGGTGAAGTGGAGGGGGAGGGCCACGTACCAACAGAGCTCTGCAGGAAGTAGCGGACCTGCAGACCATCAGGGCAGGTGACGAACACCTCCTGGAAGGGCTGTTCCGGAATTTTCTTCTCCTCCACTTTCTCCTCCAATGGTACCTCTTCCTCCTGGTCAACACAGAAACACAACAACACTCTGACGGCTGTTTTCCATCATCATCATTACCTCTGCATGGTCGTGTTGGGTGATGGTATACACACAGCCTGTGCTTGTAACTCTGCAGGAGGTCTGCCTACTGGCCTCAGCAGACACGTTCCAACTTCAGACCAGCTCATACCTTTGTACAGGATGCATGCTGGATGTTTTTGTCTTCCCATAACCCACCGGACACAGATATAAATCACAGGATCTTTAATGTCCATAAGATCTTTAATGTCCATATCTGATCTTCTGCATGTGTACACGCACTAAAGTATGAAGGCACTGGTATGTCTGTCCTTAAAACTGACCCAGGATATCCTAAAAATCCTCACCCTTAATTCACCAAGACACCGGCCGCCAACACACTTCAAAACCCACAACGTCACTCACGGAGCCACAGTGCTGAACTCACAACAGTGGTAACCCCTTGGCTTCAGCATCTATCCCTCCCCTCTCCCTCAAGACACTCACCTGCACAGGTAGGGGCTCTGGGGTGGGCACGGCGCCCTTCCCCTTGTCCTTCTTGCCCTTGGTGGGGGAGGCTACCTGGGGCTGGGGGCTGGGGCTGTGGATGGGGGGCGCGTAGGGTGCAGGTTCGTAGGGCTTGCCTGTCAACAAGCGTCAACACTGAACTGAACGGTCAACAAGCGTCAACACCGAACTGTTAACAAGCATCAACACTGAAATGAACTATTAACAAGGATCAATACTTAACTGTCAACAAGTATCAACACTGAACTGTTAACAAGCATCAACACTGAACTGAACGGTCAACAAGCATCAACAATTAACTGAACTGTCAACAAGCATCAACACCGAACTGTTAACAAGTGTCAACACTGAACTGAACTGTCAACAAGCGTCAACACTGAACTGAATGGTCAACAAGCATCAACACTGAACTGAACTGTCAACAAGCGTCAACACTTAACTGAGCTATCAAAAAGCATCAACAATTAACTTAGATTTGTTGCTTTACAAGATTCAGCGCTTTATAAATTCCATACATTATGATTATTATTATGAACTGTCAACAAGAATACAATAATGAACTGAACTATCAACAAGGCTCAACACTGAACTGAACTGTCAACAACCATCAAAACCGAACTGAACTGTCAACAAGAATACAACACTAAACTGTCAACAAGTATCAACACTGAACTGACCTGTGAACAAACATCAACACGGAACTGAACTGTCAACAAGGATACAACACACCACATTATCATGATGCAATGCAACATGATATATGATATAATAGATGACAAAACAATGTGATGTAATGCAACCCAATACAACACAGAACACAATACAGCATAATGCAACACAGACATGACACAATACATTACCAATACAACATAATAATATAACACAAGACAATAGTACAAAACCACAACACAAAAACATCCACACAATGCAAGACAACAACACAAACCAGCACATCATACCGCACAACACAATAAAAACACAAAACACCACCACACCACACCAAAAGACACCACCACACCATACCTTCAACAGTTTGACCCGTGGCGCCCCACTGACTAAGGGAGAGAACCATGCCATCGACGAGCGAGGCCGTCACCGACCCAAACTGGCTGACAGGGGCCGCCTTTTTCTCCTTCTCTCGTTCCTCCCCTCCTTCCTTCTCTTCTGCACACCACACATCATCAACAACAACAAAATGAAAGCTGAACATGAAAACGATATTAACAGACTGACAGGTTTTTTGTCTTTTTTGTTTGTTTGTTTGTTTGTTTGTTTTTTACCATAAATCTCATACAAAATTTTTCCCACTGCTCACGTTTCCTGCTCAGAAGAGTTTAGTTTTGGGGATTCTTGTTGCTCTCTTTTTTCTTGACAGGGAAGGGGGGGGAGGGGAACCATCAGAAGGAAAAGGAAGGGAAAGGGCACCCTTTTTGTATTGATGTATGATGAGATTTTTGTTCTGGTTTTTGTTGTCATTGGGGTTTTGTTTTGGGGTTGTTAATTTTTCCTTTTTTGGGGGGGTGGTGGGGTGGCAGGGGTTGTGGGAGGGGGCAGGAGATGGTTGCTAATGGCAACAACGTATATTAGCCCATTCTGTCCTGCAGACCTTTCTCCGATTTCTCCAGCTCCGCTTTCTCCAGCTCTTCCGTCTTGGAGGAGGACATGGGGGGTTCAAGGTCAGGGTTTGGGGTTTCCTCCTCCTGTTCCCGGGGATTCAGAACGTGCACGGTGAAGACGTGGCCGTCCTTCAGCACCGCCGTGCGCACTGACGTCGTGCCTGCACACAGGAGAACAGAGGGGGGTGTCAGCAAAACACAGTTGTCTGTATGTTGTTGACTTCAATTTTACGTCTGTTCACTTCTAGTGATATTAGACGAGGGGGAACAAATGGAGGGGTGGATGTCTTATTAACAAAACAAAAAAAACAACAAAAATAGATAAATAAAAAATTTTAATTAAACCCCCCACAAAAAAATCACATAAAGAAACTAGGCAATGCAACAGGAATTATAAAAACATAAAAACATGTCATTAGCGTTAATGCAACTATAACAAATGTCCCAAAGGACTGCGATAAAGGCCTTTCACAATTTCAAATGCCAGTTTTAAATTATTGAATATGCTGGTAAGGGAATTTTCAGAAAAATGGGGCATAAAAGTTTTTACACTCTGGCAGTCAAAAAGTATATGAGTATTGGTGATATTCTCACCACATAGACATTTACCGTTTTTGCTGAATGGGGTTATCAATGCATTTAGTTTCATTCTATTAAATAAAGCAGTAATTCTTCTTGACGTAAAAACATTTACACAAGCCTTTGAATGGTTCACGACTGTTAAATCATCGATGTTAATTGCAGTTCTAGTTAAAGATGTATCATTTTGCTGATTAGTTTCGGTGACCTTTATCCATGATTTTTGCTCTAGTAAGCTGTACCCCTCTTTAAGGATAGAGGCACATGCAATTCTATTGCATCCCTGTATGACGAGCATATCTGTTTCATTCTTCAATCCAATGTCTTTTCACTACTAGCTATATTCATCTTCTTCTCCATCAAACGCTCAGACAGTAACTGTTGTTGTCTTGTCATATGAACGAAAATGCATCGCACTGCCGTTAAGGCGCCTGAAAAGCCAGGCCCAGCACATCCGACTTCAACATGGGAGAGAATCGTTATTTTTTATATCAAGTCTTTCTGGAAGAAAACGCAGGAGAACGGACCAAGAAGGCAGAAAACAGACAAGAAGGAGGTGGTGACAGGAAGAAAAGGAACGAGGCAGAAACAAAGAGAGTGATAGAAAAGTGGGAATTCCAAGCTCAGAATTTCCAGAAGGTGGTGATGTTGTTTAAACTGACAGGTCCCTAGTATCCCCATGGAGAAGGTTTTAGTGATACTAAATCAGATGATTGTTTTTCTCTTTTAAAGAAGAGCATAGGTTGTTATGCTATCAGCTTTCCATGGCTGAAGTCCATATCAACGTAAAATGTCAAAGCATAACAACATATTAATGTAGAGGCCTTGGCATTTAACTGACTTCAATCACTGACACAGCTTTTGGTCGGGGCAATGACAGAAGTAACAAATTCTTGAGACGAAGGACAAACATCAATAAATTTGTTGGAAGCAAATTGTTTTTATC
>CM054145.1:26160642-26190642 GCA_028751875.1 Rapana venosa | reverse complement strand
GTGTATACTAAGTTCAATATTATAAAATGGAACTTATGATAGGTAAAGCAATCAAACATAATAAAATGAACAAACAAAAAACAAACACCAGGCTTAGTCAGACAGACACAGAGAAAAACAGGAAGGGTGTCAAATTATAAAAAAAATATATATAAATCTTCCACAAATCATGAACCTTCACTGGTTACCACCTGTGTCTTCAATTGAATTCAAAAGAGCTGCACTAACATACTGATGTTCTCGTGGATCTTTATCATCCTATCTTTCTTTTCTCCTTTTCATGTATCAGCCACTTCATCTCTCAGATTCAGTGCTAAAAATAATTGTCTTTTAAAATAATGTGTCTATAAATCTTACTTTAAATTTGGTAAAAGATCAGTAATTTTGCAATCAAGGCCATGTTACATGTAACTCTATGAGAACTCCTCTTAGGACTGTTTGAACCTGACACACTTTCCAATCTTATTTCAACACATCACACTTTCTACAGGCATTTAAGTATCTGACTAAACGTAAAAAAAATAATAATAATAATCTTGAATGAAAATATACTGGCCTGTTCTCACATATCTTTAACTGACTGACGTGTGTGTGTGTGGTGTGTGTGTGTGTGTGTGTGTGTGTGTGTGTGTGTGTGAGTGTGGGATGGGGGGGGGGGGGGGGGCGTGCATGCATGCCTCTGCCTGCGTGCTTGCCTCTGTGTGTGTATGTACACGTATGTGCATTCTGCCTTAAGTCTAAGAGTACAGTACTATAGAAAGTAATGCAGTACTTATTTTAACCAAATTTAAAGAAAGCAAAAGGCAGATGAAAAGAAAAAAACACACAAAGAACAAGCAATAACCATAAGCAACCACAGACAGCGGCACTTACTGAGGCAGGGACAAAATACCAACAAATTCAGATACACAAGCAGCAGAAACAAACACTTTTTTTTTAAATCAACAGCGTGCAACTCATCCCATGTAACAAAAGAGTGCAACATTCCTATACATGTGCATTCACAAGGACCAGGAGAGAAGAAAAAATCAATGCTAAAAATGAATACACGAAATCCAACAAAAATAAACATCAGCTTAACCTTCTCCCACCCCGTCCACCATCAAGAAAAAAAGCAACAAAAGAACGAAAGCAAAAATCCAAATTGCCAGCAGCGGGGATGATTCCACATAACTGTCTTATATGATCTCAGCTGATTTAACACAGTATTTCTGAAGCATCCTGACCATATTATAAGACATACAAAACTGCCTTAACTTTCTTTTATAGGAGCTCAGGCTCGTGCAGCACAGTTGCTTTCAGAATTGTACTATTTTTAGGGTGGGCCCAGGTGCTCAAGTGGGATGACTTGCGACCACAGTCCCTAAATCGGAGTTAATTCCACTGGGACTATAATATAATCTCAAACAAAAAAATCTTAACTTTCCCAACCAGAAATGTTCAGCACACAACGGTTTTGCTACTGATATCATTCCAGTCAGGGAATGTGAGATATTTATGTTTTTTGCACATCTAAGTTTGGCACCATAATGGTGACACAAGCTGATGATAGCACTGTGCCAAGGTGGCACAAATCACCGTGCCAACGTGGCTGGTACATCAAGATACACAAACTCAAACAAACAAAAAACCCCAAAAGCTTTAGAATTTGTTCTCACCTCTGTTTTTGCCTGCAAAGGTAAGACATGTATTTCAGCATGCTAAACTGTGACAACAATAACATTAATATGCTGAACAAACTAAAGAGTACTTTTTGATTAATACACACATCCTTAGAGATGCTTCTTTCTCTCCTCTCTCTCTCTCTCATCTCTCTCTCTCTCTCTCTCTCTCTCTTCTCTCTCCCTCTCCCTCTCTCTCTCTCTCTCTCTCACTCTCTGTGCCCCCCCCCTCTCTCTCTCTCTCCCCCTCTCTCTGTCTCTTCTCTTTCTCACTGTCCTACAGGAGTTAGCCTCAACTGGCTACAGGAACATGGCTAGGAACATCAGAGGAAGAATTCTCTTCTCTCCAGCTCCTCCTCTGTATCAATCAAACACCTGCTTCCCTTGGTTATACAGGTGACCCTCCACCACAAAATGAGTCACACTGCACCTGATCCACTTTTCTGCCAGGAGTGGGGGGGTTCTGGCAGGTGGTGATGGGGGTAGGGGGAGGGGGTCTGGTTGTTGATTCTGAGGTTTCCACTGATTAGCTTTCTTCTACCTTGTACTAAAGTATTCAAAGGCCATTTTGCTTCAAAATGTGTTTAGAAATGCCCACCCCCTTATCCTGACTACCTACCCTGATGCAAAGTTTATCAATTTCTCATTTCATCACCTCATGGAGTCTAGTGTTGCAATCTGTAATGACTTTTCATAGAAATGTCTGATTAGCAACCTGCTTTTTTTGTCTGATTAGCAACCTGCTTTTTTTTCAAAATAAAAGCTTTGTATTATTATTATTATTGCAGATTGATAATTAGTCAACAATAAAAAAACTGACCTCCAGTACAGTGTGGCTCAGTCTGTGATGGAGGGTGACATATACAGTGCATAGAGATACCTTTTAACTAATACCTAGTAAAAAGGCTTACACCACAGAACAACTGAAGCACCTCCAGCTATGCACCTCTACAGGGCACACACTCTATTTTAAACTATGACCAAGAAAACCACTGTGGGAAAAAAAATCAATCTGAAGCAAAAACGACACTGTAAAGTTCATCAAAGCACACTATGAGCGGCACACTAAACTACAGTAAGACAAAAGTCTTTTTTTTTAAATGGTAAACAGTGTCTCCATCATGTTACAAGTCTAGAACTTCTGGTCTTGAAACAAGCCACTAATTCCTTACTCCCCCCCCCCCTTTTTTTTTAAACCCCTAATCTACAGTTAGGGTCTTGGCTAGCCTAGTGGTTTCACTGTTAAACCTGTGATCTTTTTTTCTTTGTCATCCCTCAGCTAGACCTCCAAGCTTCACTAATGTGAAGAGAGATCTTCGCATATATGACAGTTTTTGCCTACCACTGAAGTAGCTGCATTCTGTCTTCCGGGGTGATGTTCAAGCACAACACCAGTGTGCATGCATTTAAAAAATATATTTTTGGTCAGTCACTCCTACCAGCAAGACCTAGCAAGACCTGGGCTGCCTGTATTGCAGATGATCTTAGAGAAAGGGGCATAAATAAGGAGGAAGTTCAAAACAGAGAGATGGAGAAGGCTCATCAATGTCAAACCTCCCCTGGGAGAAACATGACAAAAAAGGAAGAAGAAGACTCTTACCAGCACAGATGGCCCACTCTTCCAAAAGGCAAATCAGGTTTTAACACGCGCACAAAATATAGTCTCATTGGAAGGACTTTAGGGGGAGTGGAGTCAGTGCTGATGTAAACTCCAGGGGGAACATTCCCCTTAAACGGGAGTCTCAGTGGTGACTCAAACCCAGTCTTGATCCCGGGCTGGGTCATAGTGAGGGCAACGCTCTAACTGCTAGGCCATCCCGCCCCTGAATCTTCTTTTGTGGAGGGGGAGGCCAAGCATGGCCTATCCAAGCATGGCCAAGTATGGATGATGCAAACCAACCCAGCATGCACCCTGCTTCCTGGAGAAGGAGAAGCCTCCACCAGGTTCAACTTGCCCATGATACACAGTATGACAACTTCAGAGCAGTGCCTCAACCACTCCTCACTGAGTCAGTCAGTCAGTCAGTCAAGCCAATCCAGTATTTTTCCCCCTTCTATTGCCTGTTCTTATCTTAGATTCCTATGAATATTCCTTTTTTTCCTTTTAAAAAAGCGATGGACTTTGCATTATATATCACTTGCAAATTTAGAGACCAAAAATGACAGAGAGGAAGAAAGTGTACAAAAACACTGCAAACAATTTTTCACATCACAACACTCCATCAAGCAACCATTACTTCACACAGCAATCTAAGCGACAAATCCAACAACCAATTGAAAACACAAAATTTTCCACCGCATTTTCCAAATCACAACACTTCCACAGAAGTAACTTTACACAGCAATCAAGCCAAAACAAATACAACACTGAAACGAAACGACACCCTCCAATAAGCAACAAACCCGATAGAAAATTAATGACCCAAAAAATGAAACAACCCCCTCCCTAATCTAAATGACAAATCCAACAGAGAATGAATGACAAAAGAACCTTCCAATCTAAACAACAATTTCTACAAAAACAAACAACAAAACAAAACGACGCCCTCCAATCCAAAACGACAGTCCTACAAAAACCAACAAACCAAACACCGAAACGCCGCCCTCACCTTTTTCTGGGCAGATCTGGCTCTCTTCTCCTTCTTCAGCGACTCCTTCTCCTCCTCCTCCGCCTTGATGCGCTCCTGCTCCTCCTTCCAGGCCTTCAGGGAGTTGGCGCGCACGTAGGGGTTGCCGCTCCCCACCGATTCCACGCTGCTAGACCGAGATCCCTTGGGGCTTTTGGACCGCGCTGGGAGACAGGACACGATGTGCGGGGAGAGAGTTACATCAAAGTGCTGGGTTTTGGTTTGAGGATTGTGGTGTGCGATGTGATGATGTTAGGTTTGTGAATTGCGAAGGGTAGGGTGGGGTAGGGTAGGGTGAGTGGTGTGTGGGGTGGTGTGTGTGTGGTGGTGTGTGGTGTGTGTGTGTGGTGTGTGTGTGTGTGTGGTGAGTGAGACAGAAAAAGAGGGAGAGGTTGAGAGAGGGTGGGTGTGCCGCATGCATGCATGCGTGAGTGCGTGTATGTGAGTACGTGTGTGTGTGTGTGTTTGTGTGTGTATGTAAGCAATGAGGGATGGATGGATGGATGGATGGATGGATGGATGGATGGATGGATGGATGGATGGATGGATGGATGGATGGATGGATACACAGATGGACACATACACAGATGGACGGATACACAGATGGACGGATACACAGATGGATGGATGGAATGGACGGATGAATGGATGGACGGACGGATGGATGGATGGATGTGTATATTACACTTACATCGACATACACAGTCAGAGACAGACAGACAGAGACAGGCAGACAGACAGACAGAGAGTCCTTAGTTTTAACAAAGCACAGAGCGTGTGTTCAAACACCAAATGCATACATGTTATTGCCCAATAACCTCCCTACAATGCAAGCCCCCACCCCTACCCCCTTTCCATCCCCAGCCCTTCCACACACAAAAAACCCAAACCACCAAAACAAAACAAAACCAAAAACCTAAAGCAAAATCAAACGGCTACAGAATAAGAAGAAAAAACAAAGCATTTTCCCGAACTTTGCCAAATGCAATTTAATAGACCCAAAAAACAGGACAATGGGGAGGTGATGAACTTCCACAGACTGGAATTACAACTTGAGGACAGTAAGGAAAGCAAAATACAGTACAGAGGGAGAAAAAGAAAAAGGAGGAGGAGAACAAGGACAAAAAAGAGGAGAAAAGGACGTTGAAGGAGAAGAACAAGGAGAAAAATAAACATAAGACGAAGAAGAAGAAGAAGAAGAAAAAGAAGACAATCCACAAGAGGCTAACTCAAAAACAGACCAACTCAAACCAAACTCAAAAACTCAAAATAATAGCAAGAGCACAATCATTGAGATGGGATGTTATAGCAGAGGTGAAAAGAGGAGAAGGAGAGACAAAATGAACAAATAACCAACAAAAAGACTTATAGCAGATTTATAGAGGAGAAAGACAGGAAAACAGACCCAGAGACACAGAGAGCTACGCATAAGACGTCATGCAAAGTCAGATATTTAAACAACAACAACAAAGTATAGAACCACCAAAGATAAACGCCAAAGCGTGTTTTAAAAGAGGAAAATCTAAGATGCCTACATATACGTTGGAAAGATTTCTGTAAAATACTAAGGGAAATTCACAAAAACAGGAGGTGCTAACTATGAGTGTGTGGTGTGTGTGTGTGTGTGTGTGTGTGTGTGTGTGTGTGTGTGTGTGTTGTGTGTGTGTGTGAGTGTGAGTGTGTGTGTGTGAATGTGTGCGTGTGTGTACGTGTGTGTGTGTGTGTACATGTATGTGTGTGTGTGTGACTGAAATAAACTTACAGTCAACAGTTCTCATTCCCATAACGTTGGTGTTGTTTTTTTTATGTTGACAGTTCAACGTAATGATTAGTTTCATACTTCCATGCATGTTAAGTGTTTTCACATGCAGATTTTGTGCTCAATCTTCCCTATTCTCTTTTAGTGTTGGCAGACTTTATATTGTATACAATCCAGAAGTCAGAGTGTGGTTGCCTTGACAGTGAGCAAAAACGTCCAGATTCGCAAAAACACTCCACTGGTGAACCTTGGAGCTCCATCCAAGGAATGTGAACACTTTTATGAATGGTATACAACTTACAGTCATGGGAGAGTTCTCTTGATCAAGTTTGGGCTGTTCTCCCCAAGAAAATGCACCGAAGATCTGCTGACTTCGGTCAAGAAAAGAAAACTACTCTGATATGGCCATGTTACAAGATCCAATGGCCTTCCTTAAACTGTTCTGCAAGTAGGTACTAAAGAAGGAAGACGAAGAGGGAGGGGGGGAAGAGAGAGAGAGAGAGAGAGAGAGAGAGAGAGAGAGAGAGAGAGAGAGAGAGAGAGAGAGAGAGAGAGAGAGACAGACAGACAGACAGACAGACAGACAGACAGACAGACAGACAGACAGACAGACAGACAGACAGACAGACAGACAGACAGACAGACAGAAAATGGTGGGCAGACAACATCTGCAGGGAAATCCTTTGTTGAGACCCAAGCTTTTGGCAAGCAACTGACACATGTGGATGAATTTAGTGAACAGCACTTCAGTGTGACACCCCAATGACTCCCAAAGGGGATAAAGAAGAAGAAGAAGAAGAAGAAGAAGAAGAAGAAGAAGAAGAAGAAGAAAAGAAGAAGATTCCGCGTTATTCTACAGTGTGTGTACATTATAATATAATACAGCTGCCACAAATAACGAATTAGAGAACAATTCCAAATTTTTAGGACTCTTTTTTTGTGTGTTTGTTTGTTTGGGTTTTTGGGGGTTTTTTAGCCCGTTGTTTCTTGGCTAAAGCTCCAAGGTTCACCAAAGGTGAGATTTTCGAGCGCATGACCATTGTTTCCCCACCATTAAGGTAACCACATTCTGACTAAAGGGATTAGCACTGTTATGAAGTGGCAGCAACAGTGTGTGTGTGTGTGTGTGTATAAGTAAGTAAGTCTTCAATTTTAACGTCTTTCCAGACGATACCAGACAACCCTCAAATAGGAGACTGAATATGTGAGAGAGGGAGGGGGGAGAGAGGGAGGGGGGAGAGAGAGAGAGAGAAAAGAGAGAGAGAGAGAGAGAGAGAGAGAGAGAGAGAGAGAGAGAGAGAAAGAGAGAGAGAGAGAGAGAGAGAGAGAGAGAGAGAAGAGAGAGAGAGAGAGAGAGAGAGAGAGAGAAAAGAGAGAGAGAGAGAAGAAAGAGAGAGAGAGAGAGAGAAGAGAGAGAGAGAAAAGAGAGAGGAGAGAAAAGAGAGAGAGAGAGATCTACTCTGTGTGTGTGCATGTGTGTGTGTGTGGGCATCCCTGCATGCATTCACGCTTGCGTGTGTGTGTTCAATTTTATTTTAAGTCTCTTCACAAACTGTGATTTAGACAAACAAAAAAAGTAGCAAGGTGAGGAGGGAGTGGTCTGGCTCAGGGTTTTGGTGTGTGTGTGTGCATGCATGTGTGTGTGCATGCATGTGCATACATTCACATGTGCGCATGTTTCTCTGCCTGTGTAAAAGCATGTATGGAGAATAGGCATGCACATGAATGGGAAGCACAGCTGCAAACATAATGAAGTGCACAAGGTTACGTTTTTTCTCTTTTTATCCAGAATGAACCTCTTGGATTTAAATACTCGTAGAGGGATGTTTTCTTGTTCTTTTCGGTTTGGTTTTTTGTTTGGAGAGGGTGGGTCAGAGAGGTCTTTTTCTTTGCTCCCTCGCTTTTCCTTCTTTTTTTTTGTTTTGGTCTTGCTGTTTTTGTTAGCCAGTTTTTATTAGTTCCTCTCCATCACAAGGAGCATGCAAAACAGAAAAAGACAAGAAAAACTCAAAACATGCACAAAGAAATCCATGCACAAATCTGGATTGAAACTGAAGAGCAGAACAAAATAGATTCAACACCCAAAACTAGACAACTGGGTTTAACTACAAGCTAGGGAGGGGATGGGGGGAGGGGGGGGGAGAACCCCAACAGACTTAACACCCAAAACCACACTTATAAATTTTGACTACAAACAGGGAAACAAACCCCCAAAAAATCAGACTTAATACCCAAGACCAGAGGAGCACACCCTGAGAGCCATTCCAGATGTTACATTTACCTTTACCTTTCTTGGAGTCTTTCTCTGCACAAAAAAATGGAAGGCATGGGACATGTACATGATGGAGAATGGCATCCAGTTTGTTTACATCAAACAGCAGTTTTCCTTTCTGACTTATTTCTGGAAACTCTTTCTCTTGGGTTTATTTCTTCTTAAATCTTTCTCTTGAGTTTTCGGTTTATTTCTTCTTAAATATTTCTCTTGAGTTTATTTCTTCTAAAATCTTTCTCTTGGGTTTCTTTCTTCTAAAATCTTTCTCTTGGGTTTATTTCTTCTATGAAAGTGTTTATGCATATTACATGTGTTGTGATCACATCTATGGTTGAGGAAGTTTTGATGCATTTCACAATAAAGAAATTTTCTGTATCTCTGTCTTTTTTTTTTTCATTTTACAAGAGAGGGGTGAGTGGAGGTTGTTCTTGTTTCTGTTGTTGTTTTTGATTGATTATTTTCATAATTTATCTCAGTGCCAAAGTATTCTGTAGAACTGTAGAAAGTGAGATGAAGGCCATGCAGCACTCTTGGGGATCAGTGATTAGGTTGGCCCAGAATAGGCAGGAGTGGAAGCGCTTTGTTGCTGCCCTACACACCGCTGGGTGTAATGGCTAATGATGAAAGTATTTTGTGGCCGTAAATGTTAAGGTTTGATAATTATGTGAATTAGTCTCTCTGAATCTAAACGTAAGAAATGTTTAGAGACTCTGATGCTCAGCACTGTTAAGTTGCATGTCTGTTAATTACCCTACGGAACTTTTAGATCAAGACTGTACAAACTGAAAATATCTGCTGCAGCTACCTTTTCAAAGTTCACATAAAGTAAGTATCCCTCAAACATCTATATCACTCAATTTTGGACCAAATAGTTTGCACACCCAGATACCATGACTAAAAAAATAGATTACCGTAAAATCCCTAGCATAAGCCCACCATCTAGCAAACGCCCACCCCCCACTTGGGGCCAAAAGTTGTGCACAGGGGTAACTACCCAGCAAACGCCCACCCTGCTTTTTTCAAAGAGACTAGGCTCACTTTCACTAAGATTTGTGCAGTCATCTTTTTCCCCTTTACCTTTTCGTGTTTCTTTCCTTTTTTCTTATTCTTTGTCCCCTCTCCTCACTCCCACCCATCCCCAACAAAGTAAATTAAAATTACGTCATGCTTTTTTCCACTGACGTCTTTTGTTTGTCAGTGACGTACCGGTACTTTGACGATGCTTCCTGGTGGCCGGAAGTTGGTTCTTGAATCTCTCTGTGCCATTTTTGCAAAATGCCGAAGCGACAGTCTTACACTGTCTTTCAAATTGCAAGCCCTCCAGTATCTGGATAACGAAGCATGTGGGAATGTTTCGGAGTGTGCCCGTGAATTTTCTGTGGATAGGAAGAGGATCAGGGAATGGAGTGAAAACAGAGATAGACTTGAACTGCAGTACGGAAAAGACAAACAAAAACGGAAACTGTCGGAAGGACCAGCAGTTAGATCTGAACATGTTGACCAAGGTGTGCTGCGTTATCTGGAAGATGAAAGATCTGAAGGCAGGGTAGTGTGAAACAAGGACTTACAACGGAAAGCGATGGAACTGGCAGGTGCTTTCAATGTGGTGGGCTTCTTGGCATCAGACATGTGGTTAAGTTGTTGGAAACAGCGCCACTTGGTGTCCTGTAGACAGGGAACCAGCTCAAGCCAAAAGGTCCCTGCAGACTTTGAGGATCAACTTCTACAGTTCCGACGGAACGTTCTGCGACTACGTCATCGCCATGGTTATCCTCTGTCCAACATCATGAACATGGATCAGACGATGGTCCGGTTTGACATGATGCCAGCCCGTACCAACAACAAAAGGTGCCAAACAAGTTAGAATCAAGAGCACAAAGGCTGAAAAACGAGGCTTCAAAGGTGGCACTTACGCGGCAGCGGATGGAACCAAATTGCCAGCTTTTGTGATCCTGCGAGAGAGAAATGGGAACATTCCACCCCGGGTTTTTTTGCAGCTGAGAGTGCCAGACAATGTTCGTGTATGTGCGACAGCCAATGGCTGGATGACCAGAGACACCATCATTGCCTGGATTCAGCGTGTCCTTGGGCCATCCGACGAACGCCGCCTCCTGCTTCTGGACTGTTACAGTGCCCATAGGACTCAGGAAGTCAGGGACGCACTCCAAGCGCAGCAAGTGGACACCATGTTCATTCCTGCAGGCTGCACCCCTTTGGCACAGCCAGTGGGTGTGGCTCTTGCCAAGCCTTTTAAGGACTCCATCAGAGATTGCTGGGTGGAGTGGATGAGGGAACCCAGGCCACCGACTGCTGCTGCCAACCTCAGGCAGGCCACCAGACAAGACGTCATCAACTGGGTCAGCAGGGCGTGGGACAACATTTGACCCGAAACGATGTTAAATCGTTCCTGAGGTGCGCCATATCCAACGCCATGGATGTATCTGAGGACGACGAAGTGCTGGAATGGTTTCCGGACGAGATCGGCGCTGTCCTGCCTTGTGTTGATGGCAATGCACCTGGTCCAGAAGAGCCAGAGAGTGAGGACAACGGGGCCCAGGACGACAACCTGGATGAGAGCGACGCCGATGCAGACTTTGAGGGACTGGAATAAGTACCGGTACTAAGACTGAACCTGTTTACCCCAGCTAGGCAGTTAGCAAGATGAGTTCATGTGTTAATGAGTGCTGTTCGTGTTTTTTCGAGTTTCTGTTTCTTTTTTTTCTTTTTGTGGGTTTTTCTTTCTCCGAAAGATTGGGCCTTTTGAAGACAAAATCCAAGTTCAGTTGACGTTTCATTTCCAAAGACGATCGTGTAATTTTTTCCCTGTACAGAAAGAAAGGACTTCATTGGTGTTGACATTTCGACATTTGACCAAGTTTCTTTTTCCCGGAATTGTGTTCTTATTGTTTGTCCTTGCAAAGGTCTGGCGATTTTCTTTTCACTTTATAAATATGAATGACAGAAATCATGCTCGTGTTGTTTTCACAAGAGCCAGTCTCCTCCATCTCTCTCTCTCTCTCTCTCTCTCCTCTCTCTCTCTCTCTCTATCTCTCTCTCTCTCTCATGATGTCCTCGTTGGCCTTCTTTGCCTCAAAGTCTCTTTTTTTTTTCTTTTTCCTTCACTTCTACTCACACGACCTAACTACATGCTTTCGGGGTTTGTTTTCACTCAATTACACCCTTGAGCACAAAAATTACTTTCTGCAAAGGGGTCCATCCCTAGCAAACGCCCACCCCCCAATTTTGCCCTAAATCAGTGCGCAGGGGGGGTGGGCGTTTGCTAGGGATTTTACGGTAATAACGGGGAAAAAAGGGGAGGAAAGGCTGAAGAAAGTGGTTCTGACCAGATTTGCGGGGCGACTTTTTTCCCTTCTTCTCGCCCCCGGCCTTGGACTCGGCCTCCTCGTCGTGCCTCATCTTCTCCACCTCAGCCGACAGTAGGTGGGCCTGGTACTCCGCCTCTTTCTCCTTCAGCCAGTCAGCGATGGACTCTGCAATGTACTCCAGGTAGTTCCTGGCAGCAAAACGACACACAGCAATGACACTGACCATCATCATCACCATCATCATTATCATTATCATCGTTATCATTATCATCATCATCATTATTATCATTATCATCATCATCATTATCATCATCATTATCATCATCATCATTATTATCATTATCATCATCAGCCCCTTGTCTAGGTCATTGGGTTTGGGGGGGGTTTTAGGGTTGAGGGATGCATTGGTTGACCGTTTTCTCCAAGCTGGTCTGTCTTCAGCTTTTTGCAGTAATATTGCTATGTACACAGAACAGACACACGTACACATGCACTCGCGCACACACACACACGTGCACACACAATACACGCACACACACACACGGACACACTGTCCATATACATGTGCACACCCATATATGCATGTGCACACACACACACACATACATGCACACACATCACACACTATACCACACACATACATACACACACACACACACTATAACCACACACATATACCACACAACCTCTCCCCCCCCTCCATCCTGCCCCCCCCCACCCCCCTCTCCACCATATACACACACACCTCACCCCCTCTCCACCCCATCCCCCACCCCCAACCCCTTCTCATCCCCCACCAACACCCCCCCCCCCCTCCACCCCCCACACACACACACACACACACACCCATACCCACAGACACACGCCTGCCTTACCTGAAGCCCACGTTGGAGTGCAGCTCGGTGTGCCAGTCCACGTGGTTCTGCAGTTCGTTGTTGTAGGGGTTGTGCAGGACCAGCATCACTGACTGGTCACGCTTGTGCTCGTACGTCTCCACGAAAGGGAGAGTGTAGCACGCCTCCTTCAACACCTTCAGTTCACACACACACACACACACAGAGTAAGAAACGGTCACCTTGGGGGTCAGACTCATCCCACAAAAAAGCAATCTCGCTCTCTCCTCTCTCTCTCTCTCTCTCTCTCTCTCTCCCCTTCCCCACCCTCCCCTTCTCTCTTTCTCCCTCCCTCCATCTCCCCCTCCATCTCTCCCCATCTCTCCCCCTCCTTCCCTCTCCCCACACACCCACACACCTGCAGCAATGTCGCGAAGCACCACTGGTCCAGACGCATTTCTGCACCTACCTTCCTCTCTCCCCCCACCCCTTTGTCCCCCCCCCCCTACCCCCCCCCCCCCCCACCCCTACACACATACAGACACAGACACACACCTGCAGCAAGACGTGAGGTTCGTAATGTTTGGCAAACTACCACTGGTCCAGAATGCGTTTCTGCGCCCTCCTCCCCTCCCTCTCCCCCCCACCCCTTTGTCTCCCCCCCCTCCCTCCCTCCCTCCTTTGTCTCCCCCCCACCCCCCCCCCCCCACACACACACCCCCTACACACAGACACAGATACACAGACCTGCAGCAGGACGTGGGGCTCGTAATGCTCGGCGAAGCACCACTGGTCCAGGAGGCGTTTCTGGGCCTCCACCACCTCCATCATGCTGTCCTCCAGACTCTTCTCCCCCTGCCCCTCCCCCTGCTCCAAGATGGCGTCCGCCGCCACCTCCACGTCCAGTTTGTGGTCTGACGGCACCTCGAAATGCACTGTGGGCCAGATAGGAGGGGGGGGGGGGGGGGGGGGGGTTGGTTAGGGGTTTGGGTTTTTGTTGGTTTTTTTGTTTTTGTTGTTTGGGGGTTTTTTTCCAGGGGGTTGGTGGGTGGTGGTGGTGTGGGTTTTTTTGTTGTTTTTTTGTTGTTGTTGTTGTTTTGTTTTTGTGGCGAGGTTGGTTTGGTGGGTTGGTTTGTTGTTGGTTTTTTTTTGTTGTTGTGTGTATTTTTTGTAGCAGGGGGTTGGTGGGTGGGGTGGTGGTGTGTGTGGTGTTGGTTGGTTTGTTAGGTGTGTGAGGATGTGGTGTTGTGTGGTGGTGGTGGTGAGGATAAGGACGTGGTGGTGGTGGTGGTGGTTTGTGGTGTGGTGTGGGTGGTGGTGGTGGGTTGGTGGTGGTGAGGATGAGGATTAAGGACCGTGTTGTGTG
Source organism: Rapana venosa (assembly GCA_028751875.1). Lineage (NCBI taxonomy): Eukaryota > Metazoa > Mollusca > Gastropoda > Neogastropoda > Muricidae > Rapana > Rapana venosa. The sequence goes on along the minus strand of CM054145.1, from coordinate 26,176,798 downwards.
GTGGTGGTGGTGGTGGTGGTTTGGGATGGGATAGGACGTGGTTGTGGTGGTGGTGGTGGTGAGGTGGGGTTGTGGTGGTGGTGTGTGGTGGTGGTGGATGAGGATAAGGACGGTGGTGGTGGTGGTGGTGGTGTGTGGTGGTGGTGGTGGTGGTGGTTGGATGAGGATAAGGCCCGTGGTTGTGTGGTGGTGGTGGTGGTGGTGGTGTGGATTGAGGATGAGGATAAGGACCGTGGTTGTGGTGGTGGTGTGGTGGTGGTGAGGTAGAGGTGGTGGTGGTGGTGGTGGTGGATGAGGATAAGGACGGTGGTGGTGGTGGTGGGTGGTGGTGGTGGGATGGTGGTGGTGAGGATAAGGGTGGTGGTGGTGGTGGTGGTGGTGGTTGGTAGGTGGTGGTGGTGGGGTGGTGTGGTGGTGGTTGGTGGTGGTGGTGGTGGTGGTGGTGGTGTGGTGGTGGTGGTGAGTGGTGAGGGTGGTGGTGAGGGGTGGTGGTGGTGGTGGTGGTGGGTGGTGGTGGTGGTGGTGGTGTGGTGGTGGGTTGGTGGTGATGTTGGTGGTGGTGGTGGTGGTGGTGGTGGTCATGATACTATATCATATATTTTTGTATATTTATCATATTATCGTAATAATAGTGACAATACCAATACTTAACTGATGATGATGATGATGATGATGATGACAAAATTATAATAAATCTGAGGAGGAGGACAATGGTGACAACAATGATGACAACGGCAATACTGAATTCTAACATCATCATTTAAATGTTCGTCACTGTCAAAACTCTATAAAATTATTATCTACATAACTGAGTTACTTTCCTCAAGCACTGAGCTCTTCACAATGTTGAAAACAAAAGCGTAGCATAGGATATCAAACAACAATGACATGAACACTACACAACACTGTATAACACAGCACAAAATACGCATGCTCACACGCACGCATGCACACATACACACACATACACACATTTCGTCTAATATTACTTTGAGCGAACAGATGTAAAATCAAAGCAACAGCAACAACACACACACACACACACACAACGACACACACATGTAGCATACAAAAGTGTGTGTCTTTACAAGTTTATATGCACACTCACATGCACACACACACACACACACACACATACACACACACACACACACGAGCTCATGTGCACACACACACACACACACACACACACACACACACACACACACACACATATGTATGAACCCCAAAGTGCATGTGTCTTTACATGTAAACTTGCATGCACACACAATCATGCTTGCATGAATGCACATTTAAATTTGATACATGCACACACATGCCTGTGCACATACACACACGCACACACACATAAGCACATGCACACACACAAACACACACACATACTTTCTCTCACCCTGACTGAAAATTGTCATGAAACTGATGAATAAACAAGAATAGTTTCAAAACAGTTTTTCAAGAGAGAGAGAGAGAACTCTGAACTCTGAACAGGTTTAATGTACCTTGGCCTTTGGCCACAATACATACAGAGGGCAAGGCAAAAAGGCAAGTGAAGGAAACGGAATGCAAAAAGAGATCGTCACAATTTCCATCTAAGCCAGCTCTCCTGGTGGCATCACACCAAGTACATCATCCAAATCAACAAAACAATAAGATGATAAACCTTGAAAGCAGAGAGAGAGACAGAGAGACAGAGACAGAGACAGAAAGAGAGAGACACAGAAAGAGAGAGAGAGTACCCGGTTAAACTTTTTCATTCCTGATGTTCAGGAAAAGTATAGCATAAAAGAGTCAAAGATCCCAACCAACGGTTAAAAATGACAACAAATAACCAGAAACACACAGCACACAGTACTATCTCATCCCCCACCCCCCTCAAAAAATACCCCTCAAAGGTTAATGTCACTAGTTAGAGCTAAGAGGGTAACACTACAAGATCTAAAAAGAAAAGACTTTTTAAAATGTTAGAATATAACTATAACATAGAAACAACTTTATAAATATTCAAATTTGACATTATTCCAATTTTTCATTTCAAACTAACAGTGACAATTTGAAAATGAAGCAAAATGACCACGTAAGACAGCTGCCTCTTGCGGGTACCTATAAAAGCAGCAGATGCATGCTGGGTATGTCAGTGTTATCCATGCTATTGGCCATAGCTGGCCTACTCCTCTAGAAAGGTCAATGAGGTTTTAACATGTGTGCATGATGTTCTGCAAGTGGACATACAGGGGACCTTGATTTATAATCTTGTCTGAAGGACTCATGGGATATTGGAGTCAGTACCAAAATGAAACCCTGAGGAAAAATATCTCAAGAGGAGAACTAGGAAAACAGTCTCTGATTCAGAGGATCCTGTTGCTCTAGCTTCATGGTGACCTCAGATTCGGTTTCCTAAACACGTCTGTTCCTGTAATGAGTTGGTGTCAAGACCCTCTGGGTAAACAGTTCATGGGGGAAGGTCACTGGCGGGGTGTGGTGGTGGCTGCTACACCCAGTGGATGTCTCACTCTGTCTGACTCCAGGATTAAGCTATTATCATCAGTAAGGAGGCTTAGCAGATGTGTCCTGCTTAAGTTGGCTCAGAACAGGCAGCACTGAACACCATCAAAGTGACCCACCAGCAGTGCAGGGTCCTTCTAGGTGGTGACCTTATGGTTGCCTACCCACTGATAGTCTCATGTGGGCTTCTGGCCCTGAGGATAAAACATAGTTAGCAGAGGCCTGGCTTGAGGCAGAGCGATCAGAAAGAGTGGCATGAGAACAACAGGACAGGATTGTCATAGGACATGAGGCAACACTGGCCTTCCTATGGTCAGACACTGTCCTCAAGTGACCACTTTGAATATCCGGGCAAAGAAGCTTGCTACACTTGAAAAAGTAAAAAAACTACACATTTCTCAAGTGCATGAACATTTTTAAAAGTTGAAAATAAAAGAGTTGTCTGGGCAGTAATGGTTAGTCAACTCTGTAAAGAAAATAATTCACTCATGAGAGAGAGAGAGGCAGACAGACAGACAGACAGACTGACAAACAGACAAACGGAGAAATTGGTATTGGTTATTACGTTTGAAAATTTCATGTCTGTATTCCAAACATGTTTACAGCAAACTACCAGTGAAACTAAGAAATATTAGTCTGATGTAAGAAAAAGGTAGAGAAAAATCCAACCAATATCAAAATGAAAAAATCTAAATATGTGGAAAAGAATATTGTGAAAAATGAACCAGAAATTCAGCATACAAAGCAGGTTTCATGCTAAAAGAAAAATGTGTCCTGGTCAGGTTTTAAGAAGAAAATTCTAAAAACGAATATACAAAATAAACGTACAAAAGAATGATAAATAGAAAGGACAAGTAAAAATCAAATTTTGATGCAAAGAAGTAACCATACCACTTGAAGCATGTGCAGAACGCAACTCCTTGGTAGAGAAGTCTACACAAGAAAGTCATGTACTTTTTTTTGTATTCATTCAATTTTTTTATTTTAATCTTTTATTTCAAGGATAATAGAATAAGCACTCATGTGCTTTTTTACATCCAGTCCCCATGTGTATGCAATTTTATAAATTTTGTCATCCATTCCCACTGGCACACAATGGCCTACTCTTCCAAAAAGCGGAACAGGTTTTAATGTGTGCGCAAGACGTTCTGCGTGTGTTCACACACCGGACCTTGATTTATAGTCTCATCCCTTCGAAGCACTTTATGACTTGTTGACAGTAACCCTCACACACATGCACACACACACACACGCACACACAACACACACACCAAGCATGCAACACACACACAACACACACACAACACACACACACACCAAGCATGCAACACACACACACACACTGCCAAATCCTTACTCACAGCCTTTGCAAATAACATCCCCAAAGTATAACTTTCTTTCCACAATTTTTTTTTTTAAATAAAAAGCACATCTGAGGGTTTTGCTTGATTTTGATTATTTCTTGTTGTATCAACTCAAAACACAGATAATTTGTATTCAGTTTTTTGCTGTTGTTTGGGGGTTTGTTAGTTCATTGCTGTTGGGTTTGTTTTGTTGTTGTTGTTTTGTTTTTATTGAGGGGGTCTCTTTCTTTTCTCTTTTCCCCTCCCCCCCCCCCAAAAAAAAAAAAAAGAAAAAGAAAATGCAACCAAAAACCAACAACAACTTTCTTCTTTCACTTTTACCTATCCTGTAGTCTAATAGACCTTTGAGGCATGACTGAATATAAGCAACCATTTTCCAGTTCTCAACTTTCTGTGGTATGTCGTTCCATTATGATGTTGTCTTCCCATTGTTTTCTCCGTCTTCCTCTTCATCTCCCTTACAGTACTGTTCCCTGTAGGACAGCCTTGGCCAGTCCAGAGGTTTGTGTGACGTGCCTGTATCACTTCAGTTTGTGATTTTTCACTGAAGTCAGGAGCTCTTCATATGGTCCGATGGCTTTCACTTCCTCGTTAGTTATGCATACTCTGTATGAGATACCAAGAAATTTGTGAAAGCCTCTCATCTCCATTGCCTGTATCCTTCTTGCAATGTCTGTTGTTATGGTCTATGTTTCACTAAAAAAAAAATATGGATGTGACAAGGAAAATCATCAGTCTGATCTTGAAGCTGATGGCAATGTTATTGTCACTCCAATTACTTTTAGTTTGTTCACTGCATGCAGCTGTGGTCTGGGCTATCCTGGAGAGAATTTCAGGTGTTGATCCTTCATCTGATACTATAACTCCCAGAAATTTAAAGCTATGGGCGGTCTCAATTTTCTTGTCATCTGTGGAAATGCCTTTCGCACAATTTGTCATCAGCTGGGTTTTTCTCTGCACTGATCTGAATGTCCATATGCCGAAGAGGCTTCATCAAGGTGATTTACTAAGTTCACCAACTCTTGCTCTTTTCCAGCAAGGCCATAAAATATCTTCAGCAAAATGTATGTTTGTTATTGTTCTGCCTCCAATGCTGACTGTTTTCTCATAGTTTCCAAGTGTGTTGGCCATTATTCTTTACAAGAAGATGTTGAGAAGGGTGGGAGAGAGCAGACCTAACAACAACACTAGCAAGCAAACAAATCTGAACAGAGATGGTACTCTACCACTTTCATCAATTGCACTAAAAAAAACATTATCTTTTATAAAGAAGCTAAAATAAATAAATAGACAAATAAACACACACAAACCCCCCAAACAAATGAAACTAACCACCTGAGTTGCTGCGTGACCTTCTCGGGGTGGCGGAGGCAGAGCCAGATCGAGAACGCAGGATTCCTTTTCGGCTGTCGGCGCTCGACGTGCGGCTGTTGGAACGCGACCGTTGAGCTCTGACCTCGTTCTTGTCGGAGCGGTCAGTGTCCACTGCTTGAGACGACTGGTCGTCCGGGCCTGGGGATTTCGCTCCTGAATGGGCAAAGTTTGAAGGAATTGTTATCATTTTTCATCTTCTCTGTCAGCATCATGCCCACAGTACTGTTCAGTTGAAACACTGTTATAGTTCTTTGTTATCTGGTTAATGTCTTTTTTCATTTACGGCGATATTAGAGAAAGCTGAGCAGGGGGTGAAGGGGGTGGGAGAGAAAGGAACTCTGTGTGTGTGTGTGTGTGTGTGTGTGTGTGTGTGTGGTGTGTGGTGTGTGTGTGTGTGTGTGTGTGTGTGTGTGTGTGTGTGTGTGTGTGTGTGTGTGTGGGCGTGTGCGTGGTGGGTGTGGTGTGTAGTGAGGGAGTGAGTGTATGTGAAGGTGGTGGATGGTGGGTGAGTGAGAGTAAGTTTGCATGTGTTAGTTTGTGTGTGTGGGTAGGTGGTAGTGAGAGAGAGAGAGAGAGAGGAGAGAGGAGAGAGAGAGAGAGAGAGAGAGAGAGAGAGAGAGAGAGAGAGAAGAGAAAGAGAGCGAGACAAGAGAAGAGAGAAAGACAGAGAGAGAAAGAGAGAGAGAGATGGGGGGGGGGGGGGGTGCGCGATGTGAGTGGTAGGGGGTTTGAGTGTGAGTGAGTGAGTGAGCGAGTGTGTGTGTGTGTGTGTGTGCATGTGTGTTGCATATGTGTGTGCATGCATGTGTGGGTGGAAATGAGAAGGGGAGATGTAGGAGGATAGGAAAAAGGACATATTGTAAAGTGGCTAGATTCTCAGGATATGTGTGAAATAAAAAAGATTCTAAATTATCATTTATCATGAAAAGTACCCACATAACAGTGACACATTTAAAATACTAGTATGTGAATGTGCATGTAGAAAGCGAAATGCTAAATTGCATGTGCTTGAATGATAATTACATACAAATGCCTAACAAGCTAAATACACTCACACACAGACATACAGAGATATACACACACACACATACACAAACAGAGATATGCACACTGACATACAGCTACACACCACACACACACACACACACACACACACACACATACACACTACATTTTAAGAGGAAAAGAAGAACTTTAAAAAATCCTTATTGTACATGTTCAAAGTTTAAAATTACCACAAAAAACAAATAGGCAAACTATACTTTTTTAAAAAAATCAATAAATACACACACAAAATGTTCACCACACTACACACTATTATCAAATTTCCACTATTTAAAAAAAAAAAAAAAAAAAGAAGAAAAAAAGACAGAAAAAAAGAAATTCAACCAGCTAAACCTATGACCTCCACAACTGGAACAAACTACACAGCTAGCTAAAATTCCCTTTGACCACGCCTACCACACCCTCACTCTTGGTTCCATACACACATCACACACTGACACTACAACTGAGTGGATAATTCCATTTGACTTCCCTCCCACGGATCCATGAATCATGGGTTCGAATCTCCCATCTGGTGCATTTAGGGTGGGGATTTTTACAATCTCCCACATCACTTTAAAGCACAGACCCGCAACTGCAGTAATACCCTTTGGGTATATATCCATGTTAGCATTCGGTCGGTTACAGAAGTACAAACATACCCAGCATGCACCCTGAAGAGGGATGGGCTCTGCCAGGTTAGCCTTGCCCACAACATACTGAAAAATCAAATGCACTGTCCCAACAACTCTTCAAGAAGTGAAGGGAGAAGAGAAGGGATATTCTCACAACTGCAGTTTTCGTTGGGTGACTTAGGTCAGCAAAGTTCAGAAAAACTACATCGAAGATTACACTTTACACAGGGAAGAAAGGAGAAAACAGGTAAAGATAGAGAACTCAAAACAGATGAAGACAGAAAAGAAGAAAGAAAGGAGGAAGGAAAGAAAGAGAGACGGACAGAAAGAAAAGAAAACAGAAAAAAAAGAAGGAAGGAAGAAGAAAAGAAACAACAAAAACAAAAGAAAGGAAAGAAAGAGGGAAGGAAGAAAAAGCAAGGCACATGAAAAGAATGGGTAAAAAGAAAAAGGAAGAAAAGACAGAAAGAAAGCAAAAAGAATGGATGGGAAAAAGGAAACAAGGAACAAAGTAAGGAAGTAAAGAAAGAGAGACATGAAGGGTCACAGACAGAGGGAGAAAATAAGAAAGAAAGAAGAAAGAAAGGAAGAAAGAGCAAAATAGATTTAAAAAACTGAAAAAAGTAACAGAAAGAAAGTAAGAGTAGAAAGAAGAAAAAGACAGAACAGAGCCCTATAATCAATACTTTTTACAAAAAGAAAAAATTTATGAATGTGCAGCTAAATTCCCCCCCCCCCCCCCCCCCCAAAAAAAAAAAAAAAATCCAAAACAAAGAAAAAATAACAAAACACTTAACTACAAAACAGGTGCAAAAATAAAACCAACTAAAAGCAGGGAATACACACAAGACCGGAATGAAACAGGCAAAATATGACCAAGAAAATAATGAACAATGTCCCGCAACTGGTAACAACAATCAAAACACAATGAACCTGATTTTTTTCATTTTCTGTTGCTATTTATTTGGTTTTTTTGTTTGTTTGTTTTGTAGGGTTGTATTTTAAAGAGACGGTCAGTCAAATAACCAGGAGGTTTTAATGATGTAAAAAAAAAAAAAAAAGACATTTTTGGAAAGACTGCCTGCCATTGGCGATCACAGACTTCTGTTCAGTCTTGGGGTCATCGTCATCTTTCGTCAAATCCATCTCAGAACTCAAGTTGAGATGTTGTTATTGTCGGGTGTTCCCCAGCTTAACACCATCAAAGTCACCCAGAACAGGTACTCTTGACTCACTTATCTCACCAACAGGGAATCACTGTGAGACTGAAAATAGACATTGGAAGAGAAGTTTGTGTGTGAGTGACTCTTTTTCAAGTACCTTGCCTCATAGGCAGCCATCTTCCAACTTCAGAGGATTTGTTTCTTCTGAAGAGATTGCAGGTTGTTATGCTATGAGCTTGTCATGACTGAAGCCGATTTCATCATACCATATTATGACATAACAACATTGTAATGTAGGCTGTGGCACTTAGCTTTCATCACTAACTGACACAGTTTTTGGCCTGTGTCAGGAGTTGAAAGAGTAGATTTTTTTTTTCCATGACTAGCGCTCTGAGGTTCAATGATGGTGAGATTTTATGTATGCAATTATTTTTGTCCACCATGAAGGTAGCCACATTTCAACTTCAGCAATGTATGCTGGGTATGTTCATGTTTCTGTAACCCACCGAATGCTGACATGACTTACCAGATCTTTAACATCCATAGATCGTTAACGTGCATATTTGATCTTCTGCATGTGTATATACACAAAGGAAACTTTGGCACAGGCAGGCCTGCACTTGAAGTTGACCTGGGAGATTGTAAAAATCCCTACCCTTAATTCACCAGATGTTGCCGGGATTCAAACCCACAACTTCATCAACCCATGGGATTGATGTTGAACAGTCTTAACCACTGATGGAGTAGATGAAAATGGCCCCAAGACTTTGCAAGAAACTGTCTTTCTTTCAGTTATTCAGAAACGGTAGAGGAGTAGGTAACTGTCTATCATTTCTGTGTGATGTTACTACCTTCATCATGCACATGTAACTCTTTACCATCACCAGGATACTCTCCTTGAGGGTTCTCTACTCCTGGCCAACAATCGAGACAGAGGCAACAGTCATATAAGAATAATGCTCAAACTTCAATCACTAAATTAATATAAATATATATATATATATATAATCAAACTTTCACTAAATAAAGAGTATTCTGCTTTGAGAGCATTCTAATGCAAAAAATCACAAACTTCCACTATCTTTTGCCAATAGAAATTTTGTTCTCTACAATTTTCATGTGCTTCCTTAAAAAAATCACAACAGCTTAAAACTTAAACTTGCTCTCCTTTTTTTTCTTCCTCCTCCCACTAAATATCACCACAGACACCTCCTACAAAGCTTAAAAAATGGTAAGTGATGTATCCTTGTTTGCCTGGATCTGTGATGATTTATCCTTGTTTGCCTAGATCTGTGATGATTTATCATTGTTTGCCTGGATCTGTGATGATTTATCATTGTTTGCTTGGATCTGTGATGATTTATCATTGTTTGCCTGGATCTGTGATGATTTAATCTTGTTTGTCTGGATCTGTGATGATTTAATCTTGTTTGTCTGGATCTGTGATGATTTATCCTTGTTTGTCTGGATCTGTGAGGATTTATCTTTGTCTGGATCTGTGATGATTTATCATTGTTTGCCTGGATTTGTAGTGATTGAATCTTGTTTGTCTGGATCTGTGATGATTTATCCTTGTTTGTCTGGATCTGTGAGGATTTATCATTGTTTGTCTGGATCTGTGAGGATTTATCCTTGTTTGTCTGGATCTGTGATGATTTATCCTTGTTTGTCTGGATCTGTGATGATTTATCCTTGCTTGTCTGGATTTGTAGTGATTTCATCTTGTTTGCCTGAACCTGATTCACTAAAGAAGAGCACAATTACAATACTAGCAAATCTCTAATTCCACCAAAACACAAAGAAAGAAGAAAAAAGCCACAATGTAAATCTACAAGTGGACAAAGTGCTTTTTTTTTTTTTTGGGGGGGGGGGGGGGGGTTGCCTAGGCCTGGTCTATCAAATAAAAAGCACAGTTTCAATACTAGCAGGTTTCTAACTCCATCAAGACACAAAGAAGAAAAAGAATGAGCCCCCCCCCCCCCCCCCCCCAAAAAAAAAATCTACAAGAAAGGTAAAATAAACTCAAGGTACGCAGGGACACAAGGTCTAGCACTTCAAGCAGACTACCACCGCACACAAAAAGTCTTCACTTCAGGGGCAAGGTCACCCACTCTTTCCCTGTCGCTTTGACCCCGCCTTGCCAGGTTTGCCCCCTGACCTCGGGGACTCCACCTGGCTTGACAAGGCGCCGCTGCTAAGTTTGTCGCTGCGGCGCGAGGGCCGAGATGGTCGGTAGCTGGTGTGATCCGTTCCCAGCGGCGGGGATGGAGACGACAGTTGGGAGAGATCGATTTCGCTCCCTGTCGGGTGCGGTTATTTCAAACAGCGGAGAGGAGGAAGAAAAAGAAGAAGAAATACACATGCGCTCAAGCTCAGTGTTCAATGTATGGAGCATGCAAAAGAGTTTGGTGTTAATCGCTTTTTAGTGTGATACACATTTCTGAAGAATATTGAAAGAGAAGAAGGTGCTCTTCCACGAAAACAAAAATATACATACCGATAATGATAATGATAACAATGATAATAAAGTAAATGAAGATGTACACACCCAAAAAAAAACAACCATTGTGCATAAAATATGGAAACTTTACATTAATCAAATAAAGAAAAATCAACAGAGAAAAGAAGAAGATATATGTGCACATACAAATCAGTACGATAATGATCACAAGCAGTGCAGAACATAACATGCCAAAGTCACATGGAGGAAAAAGTGATACATAATTTAAAATACATACTGTGAACAGCGATTGTGCAAAAAAGCAGAAGATTGTGCAACAATAGTGCCCAGTTTCCAGCAGCACAAACAGCTTTCAGTGACAACATGCAAGTTAAACTTTTAAAAATACATTTCAGCAAAAGTAGAAGCTCCACCTGAGGAACACTGCTTTGACATTAAAGGGGACACAAAGCTTAGATACTGTGAGACTTACAAATGATGACAAATAGATAACTGTTCTCAAAACTGTGTATGAAGGCGTTCACCTAAGACTGTTCAGATACTATTCAATTTATTATTCAATTTAAAGGTTATGAGGACAGTGTCATAGTTGGCGACATTTCTGGATGCTGTACAAATGAACAGCCAGGCAGTTTTGAAGAGTCGCTTTGCTGGCATAGTATGGTATATCTACTTAGCCTTAAGTTGCTTCAAACTACAGAGAAAAGGGGCTTGTGATTCTGCTTTTTCTCCTCCATGAACTCAATTCTGAAACTGTAAGAGAGTATAACTAAATCTGTTCAAATTTTTTTCCCTTTTTTTGGTGGGTTTTTTTTTTTGTTGTTCCTTGGCTACAGCTGCGAGGCTCACCAATGACAAGATTTTGTGTATGCGACCGTTTCTGTCAGCCAAGAAGGTAGCCACCTTCTGACTTTGGAGATGTTCAACTTTATGATTTTGCCAGTGAAATGTATCCAAACAGCAAAAAATCAGGAAAACTTGTAAACACTGAACAGTTTTCCTTGTGTAGAAATAGTTGACTATGCCAGTGACCTCACACAATGCATCAATGTGGCGGTACCTGTGTAGCCTTTAGCAATTTCCTTTCACTTAGTCTCCTCTACAGAATGATTTTAGTTTACTATTCCACTTATTAGATATTCCTACATCACCAAAAAATGCTACGCTGACACCTTATAATCAGTCGGCTTTGTGTCTCCTTTAACTGCCAACAATTGGATTATCTCCTAACATTTTCAAAGTAAAAAGCAGAAAAATGAGCTGAACAGAAGACAATTCCCAGCATACATTGTAATCCAACCAGATTACACACCAAAGAAATATACACCAAGTTACTTGGTTAAATAACTTTTCAAAGCTAGCCAAAACATTTCAATGCTTACCCGAGCGCTCATCCGAAGGTGTTTCGATCAAATCCATCTTGGAGGTTTTTTCCTCATGAGGGATCATGCCCTTGAAGAAGGGATAGGGATCGTCCCAGGGATACTAGAATGTTCCAGTCCCTCAGCCTCTCTGGTCAACAGGAAGCCATTGGGGTCGGTGCCGGCCACATCCATGCTCTCAAAGACAAACAGCTTGAAGGCACGATCGATTTCTGTGGAAGAAAAACCAAAGACAACATTGCGTCTATGAGCAGGAACAGGTCTGAGGTTTTCTTGGAACAAAGTGAAGTGAATGACTGTTTTGCAGAACAAACTAGTTTTGGTGAGCGGGACCAGGCTTGATGTTGTCTTTGAACGAAGTAGAATAAAAGAATGTTTTGAACAAGTCACTGAGCTTGTGGTTAGTTGTAAAACCTTGATCTTTTTTTTTTCATTCCTTGGCTAGAGCTTTGAGGTTCACAAACAGTGAGGTTTTGCGTATGCAATTATTTCTGCCCACCATTATGGTAGCCTTGTTCCAATTATGAGATTGATGCCTAAACACAACACAAGTGCGCATGCATTTCTGAAATTTTGTCATCTGTTCCTACCACCATCAATGACTTACTTTTACAAAAAGGTGGAACAGATTTTAACATGTGCATAAAATGTCTGCTTTACACTTGCACATAGGACTTTGGTTTATAATCTCATCCAAAGGACTTTCAGGGGAGTGGAGTTGGTACTGATATTAAACCCCTGGACAAAATCACCCAGACCTTTTGCGGTAGCTTAAACCTGTGCAGTCAGACTGCAAGCTCAACGCTCTGATGAATAAAAAGGTCATCCTTAACTCACTGCTTTGCATAAGTTGAATGATCTTCAAGAAAGAGAGACAGGAGCTGGGGGTGGGGATGAGGGGGGTAGGGAAGGGGGGGGGGAGAAATTCAAAGTCATGACAAAAAAAAGCTATAAGCTCACCCATACATACACCCTCAAATATAAAAAAAAAAAAATCCTATCTGTATTCTCTCCGTCGACTGCGACGCAGTCAGTCACAACTCACCAGAGGGAGACAACCCATTGGTGGCGCAGAAGTGAATCAGCTCCTGCAGACGCGCTGCCCTGGCGCGGGCCACGGCCGAGGTTGGCCGAGTGGTGCTGCACTTCTCTGCGATGGGCAGCAGCTTCATCATCTCCCGCTCCGTCTGCTCGGGGTCGAAGTTGTAGTGAGGCTTGAGGTGGTGGGTGCGGATGCTGACGTCGTCATGGACGTTCATCAGCAGCGGGGGCTTCGGTTCTTCAGGAGGGCGCTGAGGCAGCTCCAGTACGCTAGACAGGTCTGATGGGAGACACCAGCGATTTGTTTTATCGTTATCATCATCATTATGATCATTATCTTATTATTATTATTATTATTATTATTATAAAGTCCTGCTGGGTGAGTCTGATTGGGACTTTTGTGTGTTCGTTTTTGATTTATTGTCGTTACTGTTGTTGTTTTTATAGTTATCATTACCAACTTAATACATACACACACACAAACATGCACACACACAAGCACAGCACACACACTCACATGTGCACATACACACAATGCATACACACACCATATGCACACACACACACATCAACACACACTCACATCACACTCATATACACACACACACTCACATACACACACACTCACATACACACACACACACACAGGCACACACACACAGAAACAGTAAGTGCCGAGATAACCTACTTTGTGTTCTTCTTCCGACAGAGCCAACTTGAAAGCGACACTGGTCAGGTGATCGGCCACCGAACCATTCAATCCATCATTCCGATTGGCAGGCGGCTGTTCACTAGGGGGCTCTCGATTCTCCTCAGTCGCTGTAACCTGCAACCACAAAAACATTTTAGTATCATCATCATCATCATCACCATCATTATCAACATCACTATCATCATCATTGTCACCTTCATCATCATCATCATTATCATCATCGTTATCATCATCATCACTATCATCGTCATCTTCATCATCATCAATATCATCATGATTATCAATACCATCATCATTCTATCATTATCATTATAAATAGAGAAGAAGGAGGTGACAGGAAGAATAGGAACGAGGCAGAAACAAAGGGAAGGAAAGAAAAGAGGAAATTCCTTGCACAGAATTTGCAGAAGGTAGGGATGCTATTCATACTGACAGGTCCCCTGGCATCCCCAAGGGGGAAGTTATGACACTAGTTCTTGTGTTAACTCCTCAAGGAGCTCATGGACAAGTCAGGGCAGGTGAAATACTTCATGCTTCTGTGTGAGTGCATGTGTCTGTGCATGCATGCATCCATGCGTGTATGTACATGCACGCATGCAAGCCCGCGTGTGTGTGCCCATACATATATCCACATGCACCTACACGCACGCACACGCGTGCATGCATACATGCACGCGCATACGCGACAAAAAACCAGCATCCTACCTGCTCCAGCATGCAGCTCATCATCATGAAGACACTGACGCTCTCCTGCGGCACGGAGTTCATCAGGTCGTTGTAGTACCGCATGTCTGGAGGCCCGGCAAACTCGGCAGACGACAGGTCCAGATGGGCAGACGCAGAACTCGTCGGGGGCACCGGCACGGCAGGCGTAGGAGGGGCGCCTGTTGACTGGCCGTCTGTCATGACGAAAGCTTTTTTGTTGTTTTGTTTTGTTTTGCCATGTGTCATCATCATCATCAACCATTACACCCAGTGGTGTGTAGGGCAGCAACAAAGCGCTTCCACTCCTGCCTATCCTGGGCTAACCTAGTCACTGATCCCCAAGAGTGCTCCATGGCCTTCATGGCGGGGACTGGATGTAAAAAAGCACATGAGTGCTTATTCATTATCCTCGAAATAAAAGAATTTGTCATTGTCATTGTCATTGTCATTTTGCATGGGTGTTTGCCTGGGGTTTTTTCTGGTGTGCTGTAAGCTCTAAGCTCTATGATGGCGTGTACGTGATTTTCATTCTTTTTATCCTGTGGATGCGCGATCCTTTGCTCGTAACTTTGAATTAAATTCTCTGTTTTGGGATAATAAAAATATTTGGAGTTGGTTTGGAAATGGTGTGTGTGTGTGTGTGTGTGCGCGCGCGCAGGCGCACATGCATGCGTGCGTGTGTGTGTGTGTGTGCCTACTTTTCTGGAGTGAGCTTATTTTTTCAAGTATGAGCACTTTTATTAATTGATTTGTTGACACATGCATTTTTTTTCTTTGGCTGCCTTGTGTTTTTGTGTCTTTTTCTTTTCTGTTCTTTTTAGTATACAGGCTGAGGTTGACCATTTTTGTAGGTATGTGTGTTTCTATTCAGTATGTGTGTGTATGTGTCTCTGTGTGTGAGTGTGTGTGTGTGCACATGCGCACATGCACTCAGGTGTGTATGTCAAAGTTAAAAGTCAAATTTTTATTTCCAGATGGAACATCGAATAAGCCATGCATTTCCTTTCTTTCATCAAGCCATCTATCCCTTTTTTTTTTTTTAAAGTGCCTGCATGCGAGTGTTGTATATCTGCACATGCGTGCATGACATTCCATAAAAATTATATGTAGTTATACACCAAATTGCTTTTAGACACCACACACACACACACACACACATACACACACACACACACACACACACACACACACACACACAGCTTCATATCAGTATTTATCTATTATCCTTGAAATAGAGAATTTTGCCTTGCAAAGTTTTTAATTTCCACTTTTCCCTACACCCCACTCACACATATATCACAACAAACTCTCCAATTTCTCAATTGCAAATACAGATATGAATACTTTCTTATCTCAATTACAGAAATTCATGTAGAATACAAGCAAGCATTAAAAATCACACACACACACACACACACACACACACCACACACACACACCTCCACATGAATGAACTAAAATAACTTTAAAAAGTCATCATTCCAACAACAAAAACTGCATATCCTCCATGAATAATTCCACCCAAATCTGACCCGTACCTCCTTTTTCAGCCGACTTGTCGCCAGAGCTGGGGACACCAATCAGTTTGAGGTTCTGCAGGTAGGTATGGTACAGTCGTCTGGCGTCTTGAAGATCGTAGATCATGCAGGCCACATCTTCAAACATGGCTGTGCCGTACTGTGCCTATCAAACGGGGGAAAAAAGACATGAAAAAGGTTCAGATTAATGCTCAGCATACTGGCATTGCAGTCCTGGTTAGTTTGGTTTTTTCGT
>CM054145.1:26125642-26155642 GCA_028751875.1 Rapana venosa | reverse complement strand
GGTGCTCCCATGACCTATGCGGTTATTGGAGAAAAAAAGGTGTTGAAAGATCTGTTTCTTGAGGGTTCAGCATTTTGAGGGTGGTACCTATCTCCTCTCCTTCAATGCTTTACTATCCCTCTCCCTACAGAGGGTAGGTACCTGTTTACAGCTGGGTGAACTGGGGGACTGTACTGAACTTGAAGCCAAGCTGCATGAACAGTTAACCATTCATTAGGCAACCATGCTCAACACAGCTTAACCTTAGTTTAGGAAGAGCGAATGTTCAGAACTCTGAGCAATCTCATCCCTATTGGAGAATAAGTACAAACCAGGAAAAAACCCTCTTCCAGCAGACTCCTGTGATTGTTCTAACCAGCCATCAACCACACTAGGTGGGAGGAGGATAGAGGGTGGGGTAAAACAGTTTAGAGGTTAAAGCTTTATATGTGTGATCTAACACTAACTGATGGTGCAGGTTTCCCTGGGGTCTTCTTTCAAGGGACCTTGTTTCCCTGGATTGACTTTACTGCCCAAAAGTCCTCTGGATGAGACTTTAAACTGAGGTCTCATTTGTACACACACGCAGAATATCTTGAGCACACATTAAAACCCCATACATCTTTTGTAGAAGAGTAGGCTGGTGGATCGATGACATGATTTTTCTTTATGATTCATTATTTTGTTTATGACATTAACCTTATCTATGATTCATTACTTTGTTTATGATACGATCTTGTTTAGGTATTGTAAAATGAGATTTCCAGCATATTGTTCATCACTTTCTGTGTAACCATCTCTCTCTCTCTCTCTCTCTCTCTCTCTCTCTCTCTCTCTCTCTGTCTTTCAGTTTTTGGCTGGATTCTTTCCCTTGATGTACAGATAAATCTGTCAATGTACATTCACAAGCATACATATATATGCTATTATACATACGAAATGTGCAAATGCACACACACACACACATGCACACCCCCCACCCCCCCCCCCCAACACACACACACACACATGTACGAAAACACACACACACACACACAAATCAATCCACACTCACCTCATTGTACAAGCTCTCCTTGGTAACAATGGAGAAAAGACGTCGAACACCTGTGCCAACTGTTGTTGACAGAACATCAATATGTTTGTAGTCATCTACTCGATTGCCCACAATCAGGGTGACGTTGGGCTTCCACGTTTCCTAGAATTTCAACAGAAAATTAATAAATAATACCATTGACATAATATCCAATACATGCATAGGAAAACAAAAATTGTTACTCCAGTACTCCTTAGCCCACATAAGTGATTTTATCACATTGTAGGTGCTCAAAAGAAAAATTAAAATCTTATCTCTGCCCCCCCCCCCCCCCCCCCCCCCCCCCCCAATTTTAAATGAACAAAGTCTGTATTCAACTGTTTTTTATTGACTAAAATGTGCATTCACAGGACAGATTAGCCAAGTGGTTAGAGTGTTGTGTTTGTGATCTGACAGCCCAGGATCAAGCCACCACCAAGGCATTCATTCAAGAGGATTTATTCCCCTTGGAGTTAACATCAGTACAAACTCCACTCCCTTGAATGTCCTTTGTATGACCAAAGTCCTGTGAGTAAACACTTGTAGAACATCTTGCACACATTAAAATCTGCTCTGTCTTTTCGAAGAGTAGACCATTGCATCCCGGTCATAACAGATGACAATTTTTTTTAATGCATGCACACTGGTGTCATGCTTAGACACCATCCTCAGAGTTGGAATGTGCTTACTTAATTGTGGGCCAAAACAGTCGCATATGCGAAATCTCACCACAAATCAAAAGTAACACCATTTTTAATCAATAGGTTTTGACTTTGCAGTTTTCAGAGAGAGATGTCTTAGGGAAAAGATACTGTCTATACACTACACTATACTGACCACTAAGTGTTGAGGTTAGTGCAGGGTGTTCCCTTGCCATCTAAGCCTCTGGCCACATTAGGACTCTTCCAAAAGACGCATGTCTTGTTAACACATAAAATTATCTGCAGCCACGATTTTGGTTTACAGCTTCATTCAGAGGACTTGCATAGGAAAGGAGTCAGAACTACTGTTAACCCCAGATAAAATTGCCACAACTTAATGGCTTAATGGCATTTCAAGCCCACATCTCTCAGTGTTTGCTGGGATCATTTCTGCCTCCAATGTGTGTAAAATCTTCTGATGCAGTAGTGTCTTGGAATCAGCAACGGAAATACAAAGTAAATACAAAGAAAAGGTTCCTCATTGAGAATTGTTGCTAGTAGCAACATGATCTGGTGATAGGCAAGCATCCAAAATGTCTGTTTAGTTCTAAATTCATCTGATTTTAAGGATATGTGATGCCTGTGTTTATAAATATTTGAAGTCTTCAGGGGGGGTTTAAATCAATAAAATAAAGGAATAATGGGTTTTGCTATCCATTTATTTGAATCTAAGCATGTCTTTTGGAACAGCATGTTTGTACTAACTCACCTCACCTCCCCTATCCCATAGTCTAGTAAGCTGCTGGGGCACCACTGGAGATTTTGCATGCTAACAACAAACACTAACGACAAACATTCAAAATATAAACTAATCAAATATAAACCCATAATTATTCAGAATTCCTCCTCTGTAGTTAACATTGTTTGTAAATCAGTTCCCCAATAAGTACTTTGGATGTGACATTAAACCACAATCATGTATGCAAACGCATACATAACACATTTCTACACACATCAAAAACCTTATCCACCTTTCAAAGTGGACTTGGACTACCCATGTCTGATGGTATGGATAACACAAATATACCAAGCATGCATTATTTGCACTATTAATAGTCTTTGAGAAAACTCTGGGCGCTGGAACAGAACAATACCCCCACCCGAGCAAGACAAGACAATAAGGCAAGATGTTCTTCTTCTTTGAATGTCCAGCGAAACTATGTTACAATCGCGGATCGGCTTACCTCTTCAAAGCTAGCCGCATTCAGCGCCTGCTCCCATTTGGCACCTCCTACAGGTCCAGTGCTACTTTTAGCACGTTTGCCTGCTTTAGACATGGCTTCCCTATCCTTTGTTTCACCTCACATCAAAGAAATAGCAGATGCACAGAGCTATGAACTTGACGAGTGGTTACTGAGCCACCATGTTGTGTTGGATGTTGCTAAGTTGAGTAAGCATGCGCATTAAAACTGTTTTCTCGTTACTTCCGTTTCACGAGTAGACTTGGTGTGCCTTTGTAGTTTCGGTTTTCAAACGTAACTCTACGAATGTTCTGTTGATATTGCTGTTTCTCCCCTGCTGCTGCTGCTGAAAACTGTTAATTTATCCGGCAATCAGAAACACTCTGGCTAGCAGATTAGGAAAGGGAATGAACAGGGGAAGGGGTAAAAATTAAAAGTTAAAACATTTGAAAAGACGAGTAGTGAATGGGCTGTTTTGAGACAGAAAAAGAGTATTTCGACTCCTTAGTATGAAGGCAAAGAAGAAACCGAAGCATCTACTGAAGAAAAGCTAAATCCAAAGGGAAAAAAAAGATACCATTCCAATATTCTGGATATTAATGGAGCTGATCTTTATGAGATTCCAAAATAGTTGTAGTTTAGGCATCCAGATGATCTATCCCTGGCGTCAATTATATTAGCATCGTAAGTTAACTGTCTTTTTTTGTGGAAAGAGAGTTCTTCATTTCTGGGAGGGTTCGTTATGTTTGGACATGTATACAGATCCGACGGAAGCGAAAATGTAGTGGTCATGGCTAAGGAATAGCTCATACGATTGTATATGACTGACCTCTTCATCCTTCCCTCTTCTACATTCACTTTCTTGTCATGGTCTCAGTCTGTCAGCGTGTGTGTGTGTGTGTGTGTGTGTGTGTGGTGTGTGTGTTGTGTGTGTGTGTGTGTGTGTGTGTGTGTGTGTGTGTGTGTGCTTTTGTGTGTGCGTGTGTGCTTTTGTGTGTGCGTGCATGTATGAGTGCGCGCGCGCGTGCGTGCGTGCGTGTGCGTGTGTGTGCACATGAGTGCGTATGTGTGTGTGCACGCACACGCATATGTGTGTATGCATGCATGCAAGTGTGCATGTGTGTGCATATGTGTGCCTGTGCATGTATGCGTGTGCGCGCGTGCATTCCTTTACACCCTCCGTTCAGTCCTAAACATTTGTTGGTCAGGAAAAGTCAATGTAAAAGTAAGTTTAGTCAGAGTAACAGCAGATGCAGCAAGAGATGGAATGCAGCATTCATAGAACAAGTAGTAACAGTGCCACTTCGATGGGGTACAAACTCGTCAGAGTTGAACGAGTAAGTCTACAATCCCAACTGCATATGATGCCATTTAAATCCAGGCTGCATCTGCCAAGCCAGGAGTGATATCAACATACAGGAATGGCCGGTACGCAATTGAGATCATGCTACAATGGGAACAAGCCAACACAGGAAAATATATTCTAGGGATATCACAGTCTCCCTGAATTGACTCATCCACGAATGATGAGACTGAACATGCTGGGGCTATCTATAATAACCATGGGATTGACCACTAGAAATATCCGTGTACGGCTTGTGTGTGTGTGTGTGTGTGTGTGGATTGGCCTGCTTATTTGGGTTTTTTAAATTTTGTTCCAAGTACCTGCCAAACAGACTACTTTCCTTGGGTAAAGGCTGAGAATAGAAAGGCAGTCGTAATTCAGCCTGAGGCATACACTATACTCTACCACCAGATGTTGCCATTTATAGCTAAGTGAATAGAGTATCTGACTTTCAACCTGTGGGGGTCCTAAAAGTTATGGGTTCAAATCTCGGTAGTGGCTTCTGGTGAAGTAAGGGTGATGAATCATTACAATATCCCAGGTCAACTTCAAGTACAACACCACTACCACTAGCTGAATTCCCACTACTGCAGGCAGGACCATACCATTTATGACACCCTCAGCTAAAACATATTTTGTTTGCTGCTGCTTTGCTCATCTAGTCTCTCAATTCTGCTTTCGTCAGATAACCTACACAACATTCAATGCACAGTCTCTGCCTTGGTATGTTGTTTTGAACAAATCCATCTCGATGGGCGATGACGCATGACTGTGCATGACATTGTTGTGGGCTGCTTCTTCGTTTTGTCATGCGTTCGCACGCATTTGAACTTACGCCAAAATACTCGCGGAAAATCAAGCTTTTTACTTTAAACCCCCAAAAATGGAGCTAATATCCATGCCGCATAGCCCAAACAGGTAAACTGGAGCTGCTAAGTTACAACCGTAAGAGGTGAACGGTGATTGTGAAGACCACTAACATTGATTGTTTGTTTGAAATGAAGCGTTTTTCACACAACTAACACATTCCTCTCCCAGTCAAGGGAACAGCAGCAATACCTAATGAATGAATCTGGAAAATGTTAAGCATTGAGATTTCAATCAGAAAATAACGATCGGTGAGCTGAAATCCGAAGAGAGATCAAAGGTGAGCAACACGATCTTCGCCCAAGTGACACATTATCTTTGTTGAATATGAAGGCCTACACCACCTGCCACAACTGAACAGGGTCACCGGACCATCTACAGCTATGAAACATCACACAACAGTGGAGATCTGCCAGTGCCTCCCCCCCCCCCCCCCCCCCCCCCCCCCCACCCACCACCACCCGTCACCTTAGTGTATGCAGATTAGTTACACACATCTGACTCAGGCTGACACTCAGAATAATTTTATACCATCAGTTTCACAGAGACCAGGGAATTTTCAATGGTGGATTATTTCAGCTGCTAAGTGAAAAAAAGAATGTACAGTAGCATATTATGAGGAATACCCTGCATACATGGACCCTTCCATTCCTGAAAGATTACCCAAAAAAACTTGACACAGAACTGATCACATTACCTTTACATGGAACAGACTGTTCATGAAGTCATCTTAGTGTATTATCCTTCCGGGTTTCCCTTTCCCTCTTTCTAACTAGCTCAGAGGCCAGACTCAACTAGCACAGGTTACAATTCAATTTTTTGGCCCCCACTCTCCCCTGCCCTCGCCACAGACATGGAAGTACCTCCTCCCCTCTCTTTTACTGTGTGTGTGTGTGTGTGTGTGTGTGTGTGTGTGTGTGTTCTTTTTTCTGTTTTTGGTAGCTTCGTCCTTCCCTAAACTTAATTTGGAGTCGTTTGGGCACTATACTGAAGATCTTTTAAGCAAATTGCTTAATTATGCCGGTTGTGTGCCAAAACCTGGGTATGTCCAAATATTTTTCCCCTGTCCATTCTGTACTGTGTCCATCTTTCATACCTATTTTCCATCCTCCTTCAACAATTCCCTGGAGCACACTTTAATGAGGCCACTGATGGCATGGGAGTCATCCATGCGTGTTGGTCGTTAACAACATAGGCTTTCTCCTGATTGAAATCAGCTCATTTCCTATGAACCGATTTCTGATTTGGCATGCCTGTTCGTCGGTGGTATGGTCAGTGTATTCAATGTCAGTATCTTGTGATAGCACATCCCTTTTTCTAGATCTACTTTCAGTAGCCTTACCCATGTCTCGAGGGAGTGCAGAAAGCTGGAGTACACTACAGCCTGCAGGAGTCTTATTAATTTGTGTTTCACGGACACGTGTGCTTTCAAAATGGTTCAGTCTGGATAATGCTGTTGTTACTTTTGCTGCCCTTGAGAAGACTTCTGGTTTGTATCCATCACTATCGATGGTGGATCCCAGATCAGGGAACTATCCAACAGCTCTAGTTGGGGGATTTTTTTATTTTTTTCCCCATGGGTGTATGAATTGTGTTTGTTGAGATGGTGGAGTTGCGACTGGCCATCACTTTGATCTTCTCACGCCTCATTTCTATGCCATACTTTGTTAATGTTTTGTCCATTCTTCTGACAAGCCCAGTGACTTGTTGTTCACTTGTCATTTTCAAAGAGAAGGTTCGTGATGGTTCTTCTTCCAGTGCTTCCAGTGCTGATACGATCTTCAAGCACATCAGTCATAACGCATTCCAGGAATAGGCCTACTTGAAAACTGTGGCGGATAGAAGACAACCCTGATGGAATCATAATGAAGTACAGAACCATTCTCCCACAGGATCATTAATTTTATGAATACCAAACTTGTTAGCCTAATTTGAAATTAAGTTGCTGGATGGCGTTGATTTGGTTCTGGGAATGCTAAAATTCTTCAGTGTGGCCCAAAATGCTTAATGTCAGACTCTGTCAAATACCTTTTTTTTTCCAAATCATAAGAGAGTATGATTTAGACCGAACATAAACTTTCCTCCATGACAACAACTTCAATAGAATTCGGCAATACGTCAGCTCCTTTGGCCAACTCTGTGAAGTATTAATTTTAGGTGTAGCTCTGACAACACACTCTCTATGAAAAAAATTCATCACCCAGACCTGCCAGTCTTGCTACTATCAATTACTGCGCGTAAGCGCGATTCGCAAGTATCTGTCCACTGACACAACTTCCAAGCTTGTCACATCTCTCATTCTTTCACTTTTAGACTATCGTAAATTATTCTCTTTTGGTTGGCCTTCCAGCATCATCCATCCACTCTCTTCAACGCTTACAAAACTCTGCAACTCGACTGGTCCTAAGAAAAAAAAATCTGAACACATCTCTCCTCTTCTGCGATCTCTTCACTGGCTGGCTGCCTGTCTCACAGAGACTGAAGTATAAGATCAATACCTTCTGTTTCAAATGTCTCCACATATCTGCACCCTCTTATCTCTGTAACTGTCTTCACCTGTATACTCCATCCCGTTCCCTTCGCTCAGCTGCAGATACTTTGTGCTTTGGAACACCCAGATTCAAACAAACCACTGTTTGGACATTGCTCTTTTTCTGGTCCATCCACCTGGAACGATCTCCCACTTTTACTTCACCAAAAGCCTTCACTTGATACCTTCAAATCCAGCCTCAAAACGTACTTATCTCATATGACACTTTCCCCTCATATCTGTTCCTACTTTTCAGCAGCATCCTTCATCTTTTTCATCACCACCTCAGTGTGTGTGTGTGTGTGTGTGTGTGTGTGTGTGTGTGTGTGTGTGTGTGTGTGTGTGTGTGTGTGTGTGTGTGTGTGTGTGCATAAATGTGAAATATCTTATGTTATTTGAGGAATGTTGCATGCGCTTCGATTTGTTTGTTTTACAAGATTCAGCACTACATAAATTCCATATATCATTATTATTGTCATTATTATTATTATTAGATTGGAGGTTTTTCAAGTCTAATGACTCATTGAAAGAGGGTGCCTATGCTGAAGACAAGGTCTTTACAGAATCCAGCCATGAGCCTGTTCTTAAGAAATGATCGGATCTGTTTGCAGCTTTGATCTATTCAGGATGATTTAGAGCATTTTAAATTTTTTTTTAGGCATATCTGATTAAACGGATAGTGTAGTCATCCCAGTCATGATGGAGGCTTCCTCTCCAAGGAAGAATGACCATTAGGCCTAGTGATTGAGTCTGAGATGCTGGCCATTCAATCCCCAGTGTCCTAGATTTTGTTGCACGTGGCGGGATGTCAATTACTGTCCCTCAACCATATTTAAAAGTTCTGCAGGACTGTTATCAATGCCTGCATTCTCCCCCATTGCTCAGTGACTTTACCACTGCTACTGGTTTGACTTCCTCATGGAGTATCAGGAAGTCATACTCATGTTATGATCATTGTCCTCTTCATAAATTTGCTCTGTTTGTTGTAGAGTTCAGAGTAATGTTCCTAGGCACATTGCAAAAATGGTAATAATATGTGGGCCAAGCCACAAGTCTGAGCTACCTTTTTAGAAAATATTCTTTTATATCGAGGATAATGGAATAAGCACTTTTGTGCTTTTTTTACATCCAGCCCCCCTGTGTATGCAGTTTTGTAAATTCTGTCATCTGTTCCTTCCAGCACACAATGGCCTACTCTTACGAAAAGTGGAACAGGATTTAACGTGTGTGCAAGATGTTCTGCGTGCGTTCGCACACGGGGCCTCGGTTTATAGTCTCATTCGGAGAACTTTTGGGGAGAGTGGAGTCTGCACTGATGTTAACTCCAGGGGAAAATATCCCCTTGAACGGAATCGTTCAAAGCCTTCCTTTGTTGAAAGCCTGGTTGTCAGATTTCTAACTATTAGGCTATCCTGTCCCCGAAGCAACGAACGCGCAAATAATGCCACCCATCGGATAACGACGACGTCTGGCCGAGATTTTCGACATACTAGACTATTTCAAAGTCTTGCAATGACATGTCGTCAGCTGAATGGGTTTTATTCTCTCTGCAGAATCCATAGGAACAGCTTGTTGTCTGCTAGCTGGTTGCACTCGGTGACTTCCGGGTTACCTGGGCCGTTTTGGCCGGAGTGGGTCATGTTAACTTGCCTTGACAACAATACTTTATCTTACTTAGGTCGCAGCAAAGCCAACCCTGAAACGGTATGATTTCACAGAAAGAACTGCAGGAAGTTTTAGGCTATGAAAGTAAAATGCCAGCCTTCGGAGTTGGGGGTAGTGTTGATGACATGGGGCTAGGTCAAATAAATAAATTACCTCCCAACATCAAGTCCTTCATTGTTTTGATGTAAACATCAAATATTCTTAAGTTAGCTTGTAGCACGTGTGTCAGTAATCAGTGAAAATGAGATTGGACTGAGGTAGAGCCTAGGTCTTGTCTAGAAAGCTGTTGCTGTGTGGGCTATCATTTGGCAAATTTGCTACCAAAGAGAACAGCGACTAGAGTTATCCCCTCCTTGTGTGTACTCAAAATAGCTGTCGATTTCAGTTGAATACATATTTTGATGAAGTGAAAGTGAACAGGCATTAACATTCCACTGCGGTACGTAAGATTTATGCTTTTCTCATTTATAGTGTGCAAATATTCTTGAATTATATGTCTGAAAACTTACGTAGAAGTCTCAACAAACCACGAAAAGCAAAATGATTCCAGACATCTTGCATTGGTCGCCATATTGTGAATTCCGTTCAGCAATGTTGACAATGGAAACACCAGCAATTTTCCATTAAGAATTCGTTAGGCTTGGTTATATTAGAGAATAAAATGATCAAGCAAATTGATCGGTCACGTTTTTTTGTGATTGTCTATTAGGTGTGTGGTTTTTCTTTTAGAAATTGCCATTTATGATGTGATTTGGAATGGATGGTGTTCAATGGTCACGTGATGGCGCGAAAGCCTGGTAGGAGCTCATCATTGTACCATGACACTCAGAGGTTGTCAGACAGTGGCTTTTAAATGGTTACAAGTGCAGAAATATATGCCAAATTGTATTTGATTACCTTCTCAAATGCATGAATCAAAAGCAACAGTATCAAACATGGTTTTGTGAGCAATCTTGACACCTTGTTTACTCAGCAAGATAAGACTAGCCAGTTATAGGCCTACTCATTAAAAACAACAAACAAAAACAAAACACTGTAGGAATGTTTACAATTTGTAGGGTAGTCAAGAGGATTCGTTGAAATGTTAGCAGCCGGTCACATTTAAGGCTTAAAAGAAGGTGGAAAGGGAATGTCAGGGGAGGAAGTCTTTTCAGTAAATATTAACTAGATTATCATAATAGAGATATTGATTTATGATTATTATGATCCCCATCTGGAAATTCTGTGGTAGAAAATTCCCCCTCTCAATCACTGTTGTTTGTTCTTCTCTCCCCCCCCCCCCCTCCCCCCCCCCCATCCTCCCCATCCTCCCCATTCATTCTTATTTTCTGCTTGTCCATCCATTTTTCTGCATCTTTTCCAAAAGTGTCCAGGCAAGCCTGTTTTCAACAGTGTTTTGTTTTGGGTGACCAGGTAGTTAGATTTCAAACACTGGGATGAGCACAGGATGTCCATCCTGCAGTGTTCGCCCATATCGGCAGATGGCATGTCATATGCATCCCATAATAAAATCTTCGAACTGTGTGGAGGTTTGGTTTTTCTTTTTGTTGTTTTTTATTATACTTTTTGGTATAGTATGAAATGGGGATGATAAAAATAAAAAGAATGGCTGGTATCCTCAACAGTGCCTGGGATTAATGTAAGTCAGTTTATCTTTTTTTTAAAAAATCATAGCAAAATGCTTTTTTGTTTAAATTACATTTTTGGGATGGTGGGTTTTTTTGTTGCTGTTTTGTTGTTGTGTGTGTGTGAAATTTTGTGTATGCCACCATTATTGGCATTATCTTTTAAGGCAGTTATAAGACAAGTCACATTCCGACTTAGAGCAGACATAACACCAGTGTGCTTTTCATAAATTTTGTTATTTGTATGTTCCTGCATGCAATGGGCTACTCTTCTGAAGTGCAGATAGACTGAGTTGTGACATGCACGCAAGATGTTACGCATATGTAATTATGTTTGCACAGGGGAGCTTGATTGAATGCCTCATCTAAGTAAAGGACTGTCAGGGGAGAGGAGTCAGTACCAGTGGTATTAACTTCAGAGGAAAAGGCCCCTTGCATGAGTGCATATCCTACCCCCCTATAATGCAATTCAGTTATTATGTCTTGCGCAAGTTGCAGGCTGATGCACAGTGATAGCATTTGATATCTGAGGAGATGAGTAACTATTGAGTTTGAACTTAAATTTTAAATGGATGCTCATGAGAGCTTTGGGATTGAACAGGATGACAGCCCTGATAGATGTATGGCCTTAGGGGATTGCATGACTGCAAGCAACTCAAAATAAAATGAAACCTTTTTATATATATTTAAAAAAAATCTTTTTTGTTATTTCTTCTCTATCCCTTTCTTGTGCTCTTTGTATTTTTCCTGTCCATTTTTTTCTTACTTTTATAATGTTCTTGAAACAGATGCCCTGAATTTTGTACAAAATAGGATTATCTAAATCCTGTTGGTAAATTATATAAATATGGTTTTCAACATTTGCTTTTGCTGATTTCAACACCCCTTACCCCCCTTTCTTTAGAGGGTTGGTTGTAAAAACAAACCATTATGATTGTCATGCATGCTTTAAAACTTTCTTGAAATGAAATTTGTTTGATATGTATGCTTTTGTTTTGATTTTTGCTAACAGTAACACTATTTGAAGTATTGTGTTGCGAAACCTTTGACAGTTGTAACAAGTTTGGAATGTTTTGTGTATGTTTAAAATTAATGGAAACTTAATGTTACTCTTTTTGCATTTTACATTAGATCAAGCGAGGAATTTATTTTCAGTTGTAAGATTTTTTTTAAAAGATTTTTTATAAAACTCCAGTTATTAACTTCATAAGCACTCTGCTATGAACCCTTTCCAGCAAAGTAAATTGTTAGTGTTACTTAATAAGTTAAAGCTAATTGTACAAAAAATAGATCATAAAGTACATTCTACTTTACTTTTCCCTCCCATTCCTCGGCTAGAGCTCTATGGTTCATTGGTAGTCAGAATTTTATGTATGTAACTGTTTTTGCCCACCATTAACTTAATGTACTAGCCACATTCAGACTTTGGGAATGATGCCTAAACATGAAATCAGTGTGTTGTGAGTGACTCATATACATTTACATTTGATATATGTAAATTCATGGCAATGCAGTGCAGCCCCCCCAAAAAAAATTACTCTGTAACCACTGTGCATGTGTGTGCAAGCACATATACATGTAGGCTACATGCATGTGGATCAGTGGTCTAGAGGTAACCTACCTGCCAAGAAAGTGAAAAGTCCAGGTTCGACATATGTGATTGTTCAATCCCTATTTGGGCCAGAAACTTCTCCCCATCCACTAGACTGTGAGTGGTGGTCTGGGTGCTAGTCTTTCAGATGAGATGATAAACTGAGGTCCCATGTGTTACACATAATTATTTACACACGTAAAAGAAAACACAGAAACAAGGGAGATGTCCCTGGAAAAAACTCTGTAGAAAAACACTACTCTGATAGGGAAACAAGTACAGCTGCAGACAGGAAAAAAAAAAGGGTAGAGCTGCTCTTACGGCAATGCGGTCTCCCAGGTAAGCATAGCCCTAATTTCATGCAGAGAAATCTACCATGACTTAAAGTAGTATACAATACAATACAGTACAATATAAATTATAATGCACTGACTCAACTGATTTCTCAAGCAAGGAAGCTCATGATGCTCATCCAGGTTTTGATTCAGCATCTCTCTCTCTCTTTCTGTCTCTCTATGTCTGTCTCTCTCTGTCTCTGTCTCTCTGTCTGTCTCTCTCGCAAAGCAAAATGGTTCCAGATATTTTTATTCGTTTCAGACTTGGTTTATCTGACATCAGTATTTATAAACAGGGTTTCACAAATGACCTCATCCTGAATCTGTCTTGTCCTATGTGAAAGTGTCAAATGGAAGATGAGGTACATATTTTTGTTTCTGTGTAAAGCCACTGAGGATCTGAGTTAAAAATATTTGTCATTTGTCAGTGAGGAGAAATTTAGAAAGCAACCCTTGGGCATTTAAGTGATGCTGAGCATTTATGTAATGTTGCCAGATAATCTATCATGATTTGAAGCTCAGAAGTATACAGTAAAAGTTCATCTTGGCTTGAATTGTATTGAAGACCATTGTTAATTATTGATAATAGTGTATTATTTTTGAATGATGACCTTACCAGATACTATGTTATATTATGAAGAATTGGGCTGGCGGCCTCTTCCATTCACATACTGTCAGCAAGATCATTGTTATGGCAGTAGGCTATAGGATGTATGCTTAGATTTATGCTGTGATGGGTGTGCATGGTGTGTTTGTGCATGTGTTTGTGTGTAGGGAAGGGGGTATGGGAGTTTGGTGTTCTGATAAGAGCTGTTGAGTTACGTCCATGAATCATTTCAGTCTTCAGTCTCCCCCCCCCCCCTCTCTCTCTCTCTCTCTCTCTCTCTCTGGTGCTCTGTGTGTGTGTTCTTTCTTTAATTTAACGTCTGTTCACTCAATGTGATATTAGACCAAAGATAAAGTGTTATATAGAAAATGTTTGTGTGTATGTGTGAGTGTGTGCGTGCGTGCATGTGTGTGTTTGTGTGTGTGTGCACGTGTGAACATGTATGTGTGAGTGTGCGTTCATGTGTGTATGTGCGTGTATGCACATGTGCGCGTGTGTTCTATTCTATTCTTTTTTTTATATCAAGGATAATGGAATAAGCACTTATGTGCTTTTTTAATCCAGTCCCAGTGTGTATGCGGTTTGGTAAATTCCCACCGGCTCACAATAGCCTTCTCTTATGAAAAGCAGAACAGGATTTAACATGTGTGCAAGATGTTCTGCGTGCGTTCGCACATGGGACCTCGGTTTATCTTTATACTTATAGTCTCGGTTTATGTGTCTGTGTGTGTTTATTTAGGTGTGCTTGCAAGAATGTGAGTAGATGTGCATTTGCGAGCTAAGGTAGGGGTGTGTGTGCATGCGTGTGTGTGTGTGTGTGCGTGCGTGTGTGTGTGCGTGCATGTGTGTGTGTGTGTGCGTGCGTGTGTGTGTGTGTGTATGCATGTGTGTGTGTGTGTGTGTGTGTGTGTGTGTGTGTGTGTGTGTGTGTGTGTGTGTGTGTGATTTGATCTTCATTAACATCAATATAAATTATAACAATGAACTTGTATGGGTTTTTTCTGAAATGATGTTTGGGTTGTAATTTGTTGTTAATGCAGAATCGTATAGATTGATAATTTAAAGTGTTATGTTGGATGATTTCATTATTTTTATGGATTTCTATATCAATTCAAGTACATGTGTATGTAATTGTAAGTGTGTGCATGCGTGAATACATGAGTGTGTGTGTGTCAGTGAGTAGGTACAAGCACACACATGCAAGTATGCGCAAATGAGTATGGAAGACAAGCAGTTGAGTGTATTTATCAACAATTTTGTTGAAATAGCTGATGTTAGGTTGGCCATTTTTCTTGATGCTCTATGGACTATGGTTAGAAGTATCTTGTGCATTAAATAATGATTATTGCTTGGTTTTGCTAGTGCAAATGTATGGTTATGCATATTTTGATGATTATGACATGAGTCTGTCATATTGTGACTTGTGAGGAAATGTACATAATTATCTGTATGGATATGTATCCAGGATGATATGTGTGTGTGTGTGTGCGCGCGTGTGCCTGTGTGTGTGCACGTGTGCATGCATGTGTGTACATGTGTGTGTGTGTGAGTGCATGCATGTGTGTGTGAGAGAAAGCGCGCCGTCACGTGTTTGTGTGTGTATGTGTATTTTGTCTTGACTTTGGGGGAAGGGTTGTTTGTTTAGGGGAGGGAGATGTTTTTGTTAGGGAGGAGAGTTTTTTATGTTTCTTTAATTGGTCTTGTTTAAATTCGTTTGATTGGTGTACTTGTGTGGTCTTTCATTGATTTCTTGATTTTGTCAATAATTGAATAGCAATTTGAGTGATTCATTTCATGGCTATCTGACATTATCTTGTTTATAAATTCATTGATTTATTCATGTGCATTTCACTTTTTTCCCCATGAGGGCATGGTGTAAAGAAGCCTCTGGCTTTTATACAATAACCCTCTATAAAGTATTCATGTAACTTGAGTTCGAGTTCTCTCTCTCTCTCTGGAGCTCTTTCTCTTCCACCAACAATTTATTTTATCATATAGATGCAGTGAAGTTTAAGTATTTTCTCATGTTGTAGTTCACATACATGACACTGTACAATATTGTGTGCATGTGTGTATGTGTGTGCGTTAGTTCTTCAGTTTAACATCCTTCCACCGAAAAGAATTATCAGACAGAGTGTGTGTGTGTGTGCGTGCTTGCGTGCGCGTGCGTGTGTTTGTGTGTGTATGCGTGTGTGTGTAAATATATGAGAAAAACTGTGCATGTGAGATGTGTGTGGGGTGAAATATATAGGAGCAAAGTGTGTGTGTGCAAATAAATAATCTGGACAAAAATTACAATGAGCCTGTTTTATTACAGACTAAGAAAAAATTCAGGAACATGTTTCTAAATCTCAAATTAAACTAACAATACACACAAAAAATGCTCCAAAAGTTTAGACTTTGGTACATATCATACGTGTAGAATTTGCTGAATAAGGTGTGTGGACATTTGGAATTAATTCATAACAGTGTGTTTTGAAAAGAATGTGTGTGGTGTGGAGAAAGTGGTGTGGGCATTATAAACTAGATTCACAGAACTTTTATAAACTGATTGTAGTTTTGAAATCAGAATGTGTGTGTGTGATGAGAAAGATAGTTATGACCATTATTTACCTTCTAATTAAAGACTACTTCTATGTACTGAATTGTACAGTTGTGATGTGAGCGCATGTGTGTGTGGTGGGTGTTGGTGATTATAATGTATTTACAGTGAACTTTCATATTGAATTGTAACTGGTGTGTGTGCGACGGAAGATGTGTGTTAGTGCCCATAGAACTTCTGTGTACTGTGTGTAGCAGTTGTTGTAGTGTGTGTGTGTGTGTGGTGTGTGTGGAAGAGTAGGTAAAGCAATAGACACTTCTCAGTACTGAATGTAAGTTAGCCAGTTGTGTATGCTGTGTGCGTGCGTGTGTGTTGTGTGTAAGGAGAGTGTAGGTTGTCTATTGTTGCCTAGTGTTAGACTGTGTTTATAGCTAGCCTAAGTGTGTAATGTGTGTGTGTGTGGTGTGTGTGGTGTGTGTGTGTGTGTTTGTGTGGTGTTCCATTCAGACACATATATAATAATGTAACATTTTCTGAATATTTGAGATGTGATGCACATGTTGTTGCTCTTGTTTTTGTTTGTTTGCTGTTGTTGTTTTTTTTTGGGGGGGGGGATTTTTGTTTTTGTTTGTGTCTTTGTTTTATTGTTTTTGCTCATAAAAATTGACACTGATTTGAGGATTATTTTCCCTTTGTTTTGGTCATGTTATGGTTTGATGTGTCTTTTTTTCTTATTGATATTATGATATAATCCTTGATTAAGGAGAGGGGTCTCAATGTAAAAAAGCACATAAGTGCATATTCATTATTCTCAAAATAAAAAAGGTACTTGTGTATGAAATTAAGTAAAAGCAACAACTAAATATTTAGAGAATAGAATATATATATATACATATATACATATATATATATATATATATATATATATATATATATATATATATATATATATATACAGTTCTATAATTTAGAAATAATTTTTTTTTAAATGATAGGGTACAGTTCTATAATTTAGAAATAAAGCAACCGTCTTTCTGTGAGAACTACAGTGTCAAGATGTGATCATTGTTTGTGATTCCCCCCTCTTTTCAGAAATCAGCTTTTTTGCCTTGGATTATTTTCTACAGAGAGACGGTGGCTGTTCCACTGCACTATGGTCAAAACAGAGTCTGAACTAGTGCATTCAGATATGGCCTGATGAGTTAGGGATTTTTTGTTTTTATTGTGTGTGTGTGTGTGTGCGCATGCGCGTGCATGCGTTTAAGTGAATACCTAATACATTCAATCAATTCACCATTGACTATCGCTCTTTCTCAGTTTCTGGTCCATCAATCCGGAATGGCCTACCTCTCTCCTTCTGCCAAAAACCTACTTATGACACTTTTTAATCCAGCCTCAAGACATACTTATTGCAAACCTAAGATTTTCCCCTCTTGTTTCATCTTGTATCTGTTCTATGCCTTGAACAGCCAAAATCCCTATCACCCCGCCAAAGTGTATAATTTTTGTGTGTGTTTATATCTGCCGTGACTTATAGTGGTATGAAATAAAATCTGAGCGCTTTGATTTGTTGCTTTACAAGATTCAGCGCTATATAAATTCCATACATTATTATTATTTGAATAAGTTGTTAAAACTAATCATTGTTTTTGCTTGCATGTGTAAAAATAGGTTGAACGCAAGCACTTTGATTTGTTTTTACAAGATATAGCACTATATAAGTTCCATTTATATTTATTATTATTATTTATCTAATTTATTTATCTATTTTTCCATATCGAGGATACTGGAATAAGCACTCATGTGCTGTGTCTGTATGTGTATGTGTGCTCTTTTCCTTTGACCATTTGTTTGCTTTTAAAATTTTTATTTATCATTTTTAAAAATTTTAATAATTGTTTCACAAGCATACTAATAGTAGTAATACTAAAACTCAGGCACAGACTTAAAAAAAAAAAGTCAGTGTGAAGGCATTGTAGAAGAGCAACAACTGTGTGGTAGATAATAATAGCAGAAGAAATTAACTTGAAAACCAGGTGAATTGTTCTAGGTCATATTCAAACAGACAGAAAATTAACATTGACATTTATGCCATGCTCTCCACGTGGGGTGGGGTGGGGGGTCATTTGTAACCTTCACTCATTGAC
Source organism: Rapana venosa (assembly GCA_028751875.1). Lineage (NCBI taxonomy): Eukaryota > Metazoa > Mollusca > Gastropoda > Neogastropoda > Muricidae > Rapana > Rapana venosa. Next base: position 26,137,455 of record CM054145.1, on the reverse strand, counting down.
TTGTGCACTCTCCTGCCTGTATATCTAGCCATCATCATCATGTCTATAGATGATCAACTGGCAGAAGACTTGCTTTAAACCCCTGCAAAGGCTTTAGTTTAGGACTGCCCACAAAGTGTGCGCGATACGCCAATGAAGGGGCAACTGGCTATTGTTGGTTGAACAGGTGCTCGATGGAGACAGAATTGACAGGAGGGTGTGATACTCTGTGAAACAGTGCAGTCAGTAGAACTCTCTCTCATCTCTCTCTCCCTCTCTCTCTCTCTCTCTCTCTCTCTCTCTCTCTCTCTCTCTCTCTCTCTCTCTCTCTCCTCTAGCTCTCTCTCTAGCCTCCCCCCCCCCCCCCCACTCTCTCTGTCTCTGTCAGTCTCTCTGTCTGTCTCTCTCTCTCTCTCTCTCTCTCTCTCTCTCTAGGTGTTCCTCCACTCTCTCTCCCTCTCTCTCTGTCTCTCTGTTTCTCTCTCTCTCTATGCATTCCCACACACATGCATATGATTGAACTGTGTATGTTGCAGGTCAGCTGAAGCATCCATCCACCACTCCAGGAGTGCTACAGAACACTGCCACCGGAGCATCGTACAATACCTCCTGTCTTGCTGACATGGAACTGACTCGGTGCATCTCACCAATGATACACGGCAACAGAAAGCCCCTCCCACTCTGACAAGACTGAGCGTCTTTGGACATGAGTTCTGCTGCAACTACCTCTGTAGAGAATCAACAAGGAAATGGAAGGTTGAAGCTGAAAATCAAGTTTTCCAGGTCGAAGGGGTTTGTCAGTGATTTTGTGAATGAAGGGGCAGCAGATGTTCGTAAGCAGTTGCGTACAACAGCCAGTGAGCCAACCTCTGAACCAGTATCTTCCTTACGTCACACAGAGGCTTCTTCTTCAGAGTACACACATCATGAAGTATCATCTTCTCAACATGTAGATCAGGTTTCGGACCAATTTTATACTTCAAACAAGTCAGGAGATTTGCATCAAGGATTATCATATGTTGGAGCAAACAGCTGTGCAAAGTTTCATTTTTGTCCAGATGTTGACAAACAAGGTGTGAAAGAATCAGCACTATGTCTGAAAGAAGATAAAGCAGTCTCACATTCCACACACCCTGCTTCAGACAATACAGGAATTTATTCAGAAATACGTGATCCACACCACAGCTTGTGTGATGACAGCACTAAAACAGACAAACGATTCTGTGGCCGAACAGACCCTAAGCAGGCCGACCTGTCAGGTATTAATTATGGAGAGATGCTTCAGGACCTGGAGTTCTTGGCAGCTCAGCAAGATGAGCCTGATGGAAGAGATGCTTCCCCTGCTTGCAGACAGAAGGAACAACACATAAACTCGATGACTAGTACAACACAGCCACAGATGTATCAGTCTACCATGATGGAATCGGTTGTGGAAGGAAAAGCAGGCACAGTAAATACGCCATCTAGGGAAGAGGCTTCAGATGGAGAACCCATGTCCCCCTTTGACATTAATTGCAGTCTGGGATTTGCAGATGAAGACTTTACATTCACAGCACCAGCCCCCAATCCCGCTGCAAAGCACAAGACGGTGAAAGAAAATCCTCTCTTTCCCTGGAGTGTTGATGTAGCGGCAAAGTCAAACACACCTTGTGCACAAACAGTATCAGTGTTGAATAGCGAGAACCGGCCAGGTTGTGATGATAGAGTCATGCATGCTAGTGGCCTAGCTGATGTAAGGCATAGTTCTAGTGACCAGTATATCAAGCCAAGTTTTGAACAGACTTATAGCCATAAAAGTTTTCATATGGACTGGAAACACTCCGGAGCAGACACAGCAAAACAGAGAATTGTCAACTTGGGAAATATTAGTGGGTCAGCTCTGGGCAGTGAAATAAATAACAATGCGCATAACAGCAATTCATTGTCAGGAAGTGGACCTCATTTACAAAGAACTCCACTCATACCTCATCTCGCTGGTTTTGTTTCTGCTGCTGCTCGGACAGAAGCCAGTGGACAGAGCCATTGTCTGTCATTAATTCCAGTTGCAGGCAGCACATGTACAAGCAGCATCAGCACAGAATCTGAGAATCATGTCTCCTGGACCAGAGCACTTTCATCAGACTCTGCTGTAAAGAATCAGCATCAGCTGTCTCCATCCATAGGCAGGGATGCCTCAGGATTGGTATCCATTGTGCTACAGCAGTCATCACCTGTGTTGAGTCAGAGGCCTTGTGGTGACTCTGCTATTGTTGAAAAAACTGAGACACAGACTGCTTCCAGTTCATCATCTTACCATCCCTCAGTGCAACACAGCCCTAGCAAAGACGATGATGGTAGAGAAGCTGATGGCAACTTTGTAATAAAACTGTTGAGTAGCACAGATTCAGCAACTAATACTGCTCGCTCTTCCAGGTCTCCTGGAGAGGATTCTTCACTAAGTGAGGATGTTATAAACCAACTTGCAGAAAACCCACTTTCAGTAGAACCTTTGGTCACTTCTCTCACCTCTGAAACTGCACACACTCCTGCTGCTGTATCCACATCGGGTTCTGTGACATGTGCCACCTCCAACCCCTTGAACCGAACTATCAGTGAACTGAGAAAACGTGTTGGTGAAAAAGGCCTACCCGATGACTGTTCAGATACTGCAGCTGAGTGTAGATCCCCAAGTCTGGATCACAGTTCTGAAAACCACATTGTGTCTTCTGCCAATGCAAAAAGCAAGGAGCAACGTAAAGTGAGTGGTCTGTGTTCATGCGCAAAACAAGAGCTGAGCATTTTTCCCAAAAGTCAAGTGACAGATGGGAACAAGACAAAAGATAAATTCTGTCGAAGGTGTGGTAAAAGGACAAAGGCCAAACGAAATATGGATTTTGTTTGGTGTCGCTGTGATTCCCCTGACCCTTTCTTGCCAGATGGTACAATCACAGAATTATGTCGGAAATGCATGAAGAGAGTCGGCAAGCTGTGGCGGAAGCAGAAAGCCAACAAGTGGTGTAAATGTCACACACCTGTGTTGTGCACTTTCACTTCCACTAACAGTCAGGGTGTAAATGGCACAGACAAGTTCTACGTCTGCAAACGCTGTCAGAAATGGATCAGCAAAGACAGAGAGGACAGCTGCATGAAAGGAGATCGGTTTGGTGTGCTGCTTGGGGAGAGTGCCCTCCCACCCACCGGCTTTCAGTCGCTGATGACAGATCACAACTACTGTCAGTTTGTTGCTTCCCCAAACACCCAGCCTAAACATCCAGTCCCCCCAGGTGCTTCAGTGGTGCTGCCATCTGCTTCAAGACAACCGTCAGTATTGCTCCAAGGTAATAACATTTGTGGTTTGCTGATACCAACCAGTGCTGCGGTGCCTAGCACCTCAAAGACAATTGTGTATGTTTACCCGCACAAAGCCGTGGTCAACCCCAGTGGTAGCAGTGTGAAAAAAGCCTCTACATCTAACAGTGGGCCAAATCATTCAGACATTCTGACCACTTCAGCAGTAACCTCAACATCAGCAGCTCAATCAGCCACATCTAGTAACTCGGGATGTGTTTCATCAGCGTCAGCCAAGCAAAGCTCAAAAGGCTCTGTTCCATCATCAGGCAACCTGCAGAATGGCAGTGTGGATTCTGGTTTGTCGGCCTCTTGTGGTGATTACCCCAGTCTACGGGCAATCCTTTCTCAGAACCCATCTGTAATACCTCCTGAAAAGGCAAAATCTGGCTCAAGAAACCGGCGAATCAGGCATTCCTGTCCGGCTTGGTTGAAAGGTATCAGGCGGGACTTGCTTCAGCCATGCTATGTGGTGATGGAAAAACTTGACAGTACGTCACTCTCTAAATGTACAGCAGCAGACCCTGGAGGTCCGTGTGCAGTATCATGCAGGCAAAACTCCTTAAAGGAGAAGTGCAGACAGGGAGACCTGCCACAATGTGGACATAGTCTGGAAAGTGAGAGATTGTCAGATGGTGGCCGTATTGTGCCTGGATTACATGTAAAGAGAGCCTATTTCAGAAAGCACAAAACTATGGTTGGTTTTGAAGAAACCAGAGAGAAAGAAAGGGTGAAACGCAAGAAGCGGTTGTCAGCTTTGAAAGGTGCTTGCAATGCCCAGTCTCAAATGTTCTACCCACTGTCTTCTGAACGTGAACCACATTTTACAAATGTTCGCATCACATCAAACAATGGTGTTACGATTCAACGCCTGTCAGAAAACTCTGTGCACCCATTTAATACTTTTCAGCCACATAGTGCTGGACAGGAGGGAACAACAGAAGGTGAGAACACTACAAATGGACCTGTTATCCAGTCAGTGTTTCTTGATAATTCTTCTGCAGGAGCACAGGAGACGAACAGTGGGGCTAGCAGAAATCCATCCCAGTTTCCTCAGTCTTCCTACTTGCATTCAGAGAAACGTGGCCAAACTCCTATGAATCAAGAAAGCAGAAACATCTGGTCAAGAAAGACACGATTCCGTGTCAAATATTACGTCTTTGGTGCTCAGGATAGAGCCTTTATTGTTCCTCTCATACAGAACAGACGTCGCTCCAAAACAGAACTGCAGCTGGACGAAGAGGACATGGGATATGTGAGGGAAACCATCAGTCTCCTGTTGGCTGAAGAGAACAGCTGTGCCAGACACTTGACATACCCAGCCAGCCTTCAGCACAAAGGCTCCAAGGAAGTAGATGGCCAGTGCACCAGTAAGAAGACATTTGTGGCTCCTACTCTGGGAGGTGAAGATCTGGACATAGAGGCATTGAAGTCGTTGATAAGTGACGGAGACTTCTCTCGGCTTGTGCCTCGAAATACCAGAATAAGTAAAAGCAAATACTTGCAGGAAATAGGGGAGAAGGTGCACATGTACTTGACTGGCGGTTGTGAGGAGACGCCCGATTGGATCAAAGATGTTGCCAAGAGTATAGTGATGAAGCACAGAAAGAATGTGAAGAGCAAGAAGAAAAAGACCAGGCTGAAACCCAGTAAAGATGTCAGTATAGAGATTGACTATGCTGAAGAAGAGGAGATGCTTGATGTTGGTGATGAAGAGATGATGTCTCCCTCGCATAGTTCAGTGACAGATGGAGACCTATGCACAGCAGGGTTGGGCATGATGTATGAACCAGAAACCACAGATCAGTGCAATAACCTTGTCCAAGCTGGGCGATCAGAAGCAGACCAGACCTCTAATCCAACAGGCTCCTTTGTGGTTGCTGAGGCATTTATTCAAGAGGAGAAAAAGCCATTGTTGCAAAGCATCACAGGCACTCTTCAACAAAGTAGTGTATCTTCCGCCGATGGTGGTGTTCCCGCACCAGGTCAGCAGATTCTTGTACCTCTGCCAGACTCCTGCAGTTACAGCCAGCCTGAAGCAAACCTGATGTCACAGTCTGGTTCAGCATCACCTTTAGTCCAGCACCATGATGCCAGGGAGTCCTCAGTCAGTGGAGAACAGCAAGATCACAAGCCCTTGCTTGGAGAACTGCTTGCAGCAGCTCTCTTGCCTGGACCTACCTCCACCGAAAGGGCTGACAAGAACAACGATCATGGTCACAATGAACATATGCAAGAACAGCATTCAACGGTGACTAGCCAACCCTCCCCAGCTGTACCACAGCTTCCTACATGGCCACTTCCATATGTGAAACAAGAACCCCCTGATGAGGATTTTTCCCATGCCTGGTCAAATCAGAGTCAATCTGAAGACGTGAGACAATCATCTTCTGCTCACCACAATAACAACGGGTTTGATTCCATCCCATTCATTTCAAACTCCACATTTGGAAGGGAGGCTGTACAGATTGAAGATGAAGAAGGATCTACTGCACCACGCAGGGATCAGCTTCCATGTTCTGTTTCAGAGGTTCGTCCACTTATCAAGGTGGAACAACCAGACGGAGAGAGTGAGAGAATAGGCATTCCAGTGATAACATGTGTGGCTCCAGGGGAGTTGGGTGTTGCGTCAACCAGTTCTGACCACCCTGAAGCACCTGATGTGAAAGATAACATATTACAGAATTTCTCTGTTGCCTGTACAGAGACTGATGTTTGTAATACAGGTTCTCATGCTGGTGGCGTTGGTGAAGTTGCTGCCAGCAAAGATCAGGCAGCTACTGATGTGATGCCTCCACAAGTTACTTGCCAAAATGAACAGAAAATAATAGCAGGGTTTGGAGCACATACAGATGCATTGACTTCAGGAGAGTGCATTGATAGCTCAGTTGAGAACCAAATTCTAAGAATGATCAAAGATGGGGAAACTGTCAGCTCAAGTGAGCAGACACAGGTGATCATCATGCCAGAGTCAACCAATCTACCATTGATCAGTGCTGTGGCCTCAGGGGAAGCTGCCAAAATATGGGAGGCAGCAAACGACAGATGCTCCTCTGATTCTCCAGCAACGCCGGAGCCTTCAGATTCTACATCGTCCATCCAGCCAGGTCTCCCTGTCATCACGTCTGTGATGTGTGGAGAAGCAGTGGTGTATGAGGATGATGATGCAGCCAGTTTTTTCCATTATGAGATGGAGAATGAAACTGAACAACAGACCGATCTACCTGAGGATGACACTGAAGACTATTCTGAAGATTTCCCTGGTGAAGATGACTATTTTGAGGAAGAAGATCATGAATCAGTTACACAGACTATAGCGACTGATCAGGGCTATGATGGCGAATCAGATCTGAAACCTATCATCGGTGGTGAAGGCCAGGTTCTTGCCATACCCATGATACTTCCCAGTGAAAGCGCTCTCCCTGAAGCCAGATACCAACACACTCCAAATGTTCCTCAAATCGGTGTTGACTTGTCAATCGTCAAGCAAGAGCCTGAGGAGGTTGTAGATTTCAGCGTAGCATTCATGGATGATTCTCAGTATGTTCAAAACCATGAAGTTGTTCCTGGATGCAGCGTGATGCTGTCCAGTGATCAGGAAAACATACACTCTGCTGCCGATGAGTCACTGCCAGTTCCAGCAATTCTTGAGGTCAGGTCCCTGGCATCCATACCATTGCCTCCAGAACAAGACGAGGAAACAGAGCACATGCCAATGGCTGCACAGGAGGAAAATGATGATGTACCATCACATGGAAAAGGGGAACAAGATCAGAGATCAGACAGACAAGAGGAAAAAGAGGACATGCCTTCAGACAACGACAAACCTTCAGATAAAGGAGAGAAGAAGAAGAACATGCCTTCAGACAACAAAGACAAGTTGTCGGACAAAGAAGAAGAAAAGGAGAACATGCTGTTAGACAAAGAAGAGGAGAAAAGAGACGTGCCTTCAGACAAAGAAATGGAAGAAGACTGCAGACCGTCAGACAGAGCAGCTGATACAGTAGACACATTAGGAGCTTCAGGCAGATCAGAAAACCAGTCAGTCACCACAGATCTTGTCTTACAGGCAGAATCTCCTGAAAGCCCCAACTCTCCCGAATCTCCTTTCTCACACCTGAATGATTCTTCTTCGTCTGAATCAGTCGTCCCTGACATCACCACTGACCTGTCAAAGATGACAGACGCAGAACTAGATGAAGACATCGACCACCTCGCAGATGAAATAAGATCGAGTTTGAAAAAAAGAAATATATCAGGTTTGAAATCTGCTTCACCCAAAAACAGATGTAAGAAAAGAAACAAAAAATCATCTGGCAAGAAGAAACGGAAGGAAAAAATGGAGGTCAAATCTATTGTGGACCTACCCAATTCCCTGCAAGATCCACATGAAATGGAAAATTCATCTGTATGTGAAAATGTTGTCTCAGCTACTCATAATCTGGATTTCTTTACCCTTCCCAAGTCACCTCCATCCAGCTTGGCAACTAGGGAAGACATTAGTCCTGTAAGAAAGGAAGAAATAATGCACAAAGTAGAAAGCTTGTCCTCTGTTTTAAAATCAACACCTACAAGTTCTGCAGCATCAGGTTTTATTTTGAAGACACCTAGAGTGGTCATCAGTGATGAGATTTCTTCTTCACACAGAAAAAGTGCAGAGAACAATATTTTTAATAGTGACAGCGTTGCCTCAGCAAGTGACATACCTTCTGCTGATGAGCCTTTTTCCATGTACAAGTGCAGTTCTCCAAATGTTGATGTGGAAACAGTTGAGGATTTTCCTGAACCAGCAAAATCAGACACTCATGAATGTTGTGAAGTCATATCAAAAGCAAGTAGTGATAGAGATTTGAGTGTTTCTTCCAATGATGGTCTTTCTGATTCAGCAACACCGATGGGAGAGGCGAATTCTTCACCTAAAGGTATGAATGTGGAAGACAGCCAGCCAATGGACAAAGATGAAGGGCCAAAAAGAGATCATGCTCAAGCCCTGTGTGAAACTGCAACTAAAAGTGCGCCTATCAGTGAAGCCACACCAAACTTGAACAGAGGTTCAGCTATTATCAGTGCATTTCATGTTCTTCCTCCAACTACTTTTTATGTGAGACAGAGGAACAGCAAAAGTGGTCTGTCAAGAGACCGGTCTCACTCACAAAACCGTGATCCGGCAGTTGCTGAAACTGTGCAGAAGGATGGCATACTACCACTGATGCCGGACAACCAAGCAGAACCCATTAGCTCCCTCAGAAAGTCACCAGTGCAGGTTTTAGCTGATCATAAATCACATCAGTCAAATTTCAAGGATAACCAAACTACACCAACTGATCATATCCATCCACATCATGAGAAAAGCATTGTTCATTCACCGCAAACTGAATGTACAGAGACAAATGGTACTATCAATAACTCACTGTATAATGAAAAATGCAAGGCATCAAGTCATAAACGAAAGAGAAAGGGTTCCTCAAAATCAAAAGGAAAAAAGAAAAAAGTATCAAATTCAGGAAAAATTACAGTTTGTTCTTCAACTTCAGTGATAACACTTACCGGCCCATCTCCAACAACAGCAGGCATTAATTCTCAAGACACACATCTTTCTGGCGATGATTCATCACTTTCTAATCATCCATCATCACAAACAATTTCAAATGAAAAGGATGTTTCAGTATTACCACAGAGAATAACACGTTCATCTGTGTACACCCCCAAATGTCTTTCAGAAAATCAAGTCAGCAGCTCATGTGACTCACCAGCTCTATGTCACAAGTCAGACTTCCTCAGTGCAGATTCTGATACACCGAAGAATACACAAAACAGGACTGCAGATTTGAGTTGTAAACTTCCTTCAAAGCTTGACTCCAGATCATCACGTCATCTGCTTCAGGGTGATTCAAGAGAAGCTGAGTATTGTGCTTCTCCAGACAGGAGTGACAACATTGACGAAAGTGATCACTATGTTGCTCAGCTCTGTGAAAGGCGGGGAGAGCAGGGAAGAACATGCTTGGTTTTGCGGAAAAAGAAGCCAGCATCATCGGTAACAGGCACGCACCTCAGAGAGAGTAATGTCACAGGTGCTGGTCGTGAAGAGCTGAAAGAGAAAGACTTTCCTGTGCTACCAAAAAATGTAAAGAAGACATTACTTGCAAGCCATTGTTGTCTAAGACAAATCATAATGGTGAATCAGACTCGACCTTGAGCAGAGGACTGAAGCACAAATCAGACTACTTAAATGAGGACAGCCACAAAAACAGCAAGTTTTCCAAAAGCGAAAGATCTATATTTTCTGACTTTACTGCTGTCATAAGCAGCATGCAGGCATGTTCCCCCGAATCAGCATCTGCAACAGCAGCATCCAAACCATATCCTGGCACAGAGACAGCAGCAACAAAACCAGTGTCAGAAGCTGTGACAAAAGCTACAGAGAAAGCTTTCAACAAAAACTTGTTTTCACGACTGCGTGCTTCGCTGGTGAGTGTGAAAGACAGTGTGATGGCCAAAAAAGATGAGGACGTAGATAGTAAGGCGGTATGTTCAGTGAGCACAAGTAGTGCTTCGTCCCAGAGTGCCCGAGAACGCTCTTTCTTTGATTGCCTGCCTCAAAGCCTTCTGGATGCTTGGGAAAAGAAATGAATGTGTCATCTGTATCATGTATGTATACATGTATGCAAGGGCAGAATGAAAGAGTGTTTCAGAGAAAGAGTCTCATTTTAGTTTTTAACATGCTGATCAACAGACTAATGGGACACTTTCTTGAGGTGACTGTGATTATGTTTGAGGCTGTATTAGATATTTATAGCCCTATTTGTTATTTAACTGTTGGTTACATGTTTGCCACTGTTTGTGTTTATTGTTGCCCGCCTGATAAAATTGTGCAAATAGATTGAAAAATGTGTCAGGCTTACGCAGTTTTGTCTACTGACACAGTAATTCCTTCAAAGTTTAAAAACAGCTCTTTCATTGTCACCTGATTTGTTTGCCTTTGTGTGTGTTCTCTTCCGCTGGTTCACACTATTCTGTTACAATGTTCATAAGGCAGCATCTGTATTTTGTGAAAGGTTGGTTATACTTTGTGAATATTGTAAATACTACGCATTATCTTATAGAACTTTCATTGTTCTCATCTTGGTATAGATTGCCTGTGGTAAGTGTTTTCTGCTTAATGAGGAACAAGTTGATTGCTTATAAAATACAGTGGATGTAAAAATGGTGTGTTAAAACTTTCACTGGACATAAAACTAATAATATGCCATCAATGAATTGGAAAAGATGCTGTGGGAAGGTTGGGGGGGGTTGTGGTTTTTTTAAAGATGGATCTCAAATTTTTTCTTCTTTTCCTATTTTGTTGTTTGAGAATATTTTGTTCAGGGTAGGGGAGGGTGGGGGTTAGTAGTTGTTGGTTTTTTTTTTTTAATTCTTGTAGTTCTTGATTGTGAAGAGTTGGAGGCCAGAAGACTTGCATGGAAGAAACTAGAGTTTCTTGAGTTCTTTGAAGAGGACTTTCTGCTGTTCTGACTTTCTGCTGGTCAGAGAGTTTCTTCTCATCAGTCAGAGATAATAATCATAAATCAGTCGTACAGTACAGTAGCTAACGTTGCTTCTTTACCATTTAATGATTTACAGATGATCAATCCAGGAATTATGATTGTCTCATTAGCTGTTTGTAAGTGATTATCAAGGCAGTGTTAGCATAAAGCTGTCAGACTGCTTTTCAAGAAACAAGCAAATGACAAGCACATGCACACAGCCCACATTTACACACACACAGCACACACACTGTGCACATGCACTTGCGTGTGCATGCACACACACACACACACTCACACACAGGCATGCGCGCGCACACACACACACACACATACATTGTGGAATCCATGGCAACGAGAAAGCTGACCAGTTAGCCAAAGTTGCTGCCATGGACACGGACTCTGAGGTTACAGCACCTCTGAACCTTCCACTCAGTCTTCAGGAGGGCATACTTCTGCTGAAAAAAGCTTCTTGGAACCATGTCAACAGCCAACGAAAGTATTCTTTACGTGGACATTCATTAAGTGTGTCATTTTCACAACAGACTGGTGGGAAGTATGATCTACAGGTTCAGATTGGATGAATTTAGGACTAAATTTTGTAAGCAGATAACTTGTCTATGTGGTTCTGACTTACCACCTAAGCATGTCATTCTTCATTGTGAAGTACTTCGACCATATTTTTCTGGTACAGTTGTAGATAAGATTTCAAACATGTCATTTGAACAATTATTGGACGATAATGTGGTTATGTTAAAAATAGTTAGTTGTTTAGTTAGAAGCCCTGTTGGCAAACTTTTGTAATTGTTCTTGCTGCAGTTTAAGCTGTTCAATGCCCCCCTCCCATAATTCCTTTGTATTTTTTTTCTTTTATCTCGTGCACAGACACTAATAGGTAAACAAACACACACACACGCATGCACACACACACACACACACACATTCTCTATATATTGTAACACTTTATCTTTGGTCTCATATCAC
>CM054145.1:26088142-26123142 GCA_028751875.1 Rapana venosa | reverse complement strand
CTTTAACATGCATAGTTAATTTTTTATATATATATATATATAAAGGAAATTAAGGCACTGGCAGGTCTGCACTTGAAGTTGACCTGGGAGATCATAAAAATCCCCACCTGTGTTTCACCGGAACCCAGGACTTCACGGACCCATGGGATTAAAGTCTTAACCACTGGGTTTTATAGCATCAGTCTGATTGTCATCTTCACACTCCTTCACTGACGGTAGTTATTTAAATCAAGATTCAGGATCATCTGAGTGGAAGCTTAAGGAACGGAATTAGGGTAGGTTCACAAATTTGAGGAAATTAGTGGCTTTGATTAAGTGCTCAGATAAGGACTTCTGAAAAGAGAGTTTGTATCAATGAATGAGATATAGAAAGAATGATTAGCTCTCTATCACTGTCTCTTCTTTTGTTGTTGTTTTTTGGTCTTTGGGGGGTTTGGCTTGTTTTGTTTTGAACTATTGGGTGTTCAAAAACTGCGTTTGTTCATATTTATTGTAATTTTCTGTTTGTAAATTGCATTTTTGATTTTGAAGAAGAAATAGATCTACCTGCTTTGTTAAAGTAGTTGTATGTAACTGTGTCCTGTATTGTTGCTTATAGAGCTGGCAAGTTGTTTGTTTTGTTTTGGGTTTTTGCTTGTTTTGTTGGGTTCTTTGGGGGGAGGGGAGGGGGAGATGGGGTGGCTCTTTTGTTTGTTTGCTTTGGTGGGGGGGGGGGGGGGGGTTAGTGCTGACAAATTGTTTTTATTTTCTATTTATTAATTTTTAGGGGGGGGGGGGGGGGGGGTGTTATTTGTTACTTTTTCTGTTTGTTTAGTGGGAAGGGGGTGGGGGGGGGGGGGGAGTCACATAGGCAACATTTCCAGCTGCAGTGAACCTCCACAACTGCAAAATTAATGAAATCCATACATGTGTGTTCATGTATGACATACTTTATACTAACTATAGTCACGTGCAGCAGTAACACTTAAGGCGGCAATAAACCCAGACATCTGTACACAGCCCCAGTAAATCTATACAAAATAAACAGCAACTCACACTGGGGCAGGTAGTGCTCCAGACTACAGACAAGATAGGCGTGGAAGGTAATTGTTTTTTAAGTTGAAAAAAAGAAAAATATTTTGAAGAGAGAAAAAACCCAACAACAACAGTTTATTACTGTTTTGTTTTCAGCCTAGAAACCCCAGAAGCACTAAGAACGAAAGACAAAAAAGACACCCCCCCAAAAAAAAGATGCTCCATGATCTGCATGGAACTGATGCTTGCACACGCAGGCACACATGCTTGCACACACACACACACACACACACACACACACACACAAGAAGCAGCAGTGAACCTCGGAAATCTAACCAAAGAAGAAAAATATGACTGAAACTTTTAAGAATGCCAGCTTTATTATGATTTTTTATTATAAATTTTGAATAAATTTGAAACTAGCTGGTGTGTTGATTTTATTTGTTCTGTTTGCTAGTTGTGGGGTGTTTTTTGAGTGACGGATATAACTTTGCTGTATCACTTTTAGCTGTCTTCTTTCATCTATGGTGTGATAATTCTGTTTAAAACATGGTTCACACGCTCCTTGAAACTCCTTGAATGGTGAGACCCACATTTCAAGCATTTGTTGTTGTGATTATGCTTACATCCCAGTGTAGATTAAAGGCCTGGAGTCCCCTTCAGAATGACCCAGATGACAAACTATGATAAAACCCTAGTACTCACTCTGGGGACAATGATAAGCCTAAGACACATTTGTGTGTGTTTAGGTGTGTGTGTGTTTAGGTGTGTGCGTGTGTGTGTGTGTGTGTGTGTGTAAAATGAATAGACAATTATTCAGACATGCATGAGAGCATAAACTGAATGAAATAAAGGAGTAGCAGACAACAAAATGTCTAAGGAGGGCTAGGTAATTATTAACATTGTGCATGCGCAGTAAGTCTTAAGTAGTAGTGTATTAATCTCTTGGGCTGGATTGATTTGTGCCTTGGATAACAAAACAAAAAAAAGCGAGAAAGCAAAAGTGCATTGAACACAGCATAACTGATAAAAGCAGAGTTCAGAGAATAGATTATCATTAGCGAAGAAACAGCAAAAGAAAAACCCCAAAACCAGCAAAAATCAAGGGTCTTCACTGAACATGTGATAAATAGCTACTAGCATTGACCTGACAGCAGAAGTGGGCAAGAGTTTGAATCCAAAGTTCAACAAAGAGCCTATGTGGTTTGACGGAGAATTTGTATTTGTTTAGACTGAAGTTGCTGAGAGTGCTAAAAATGCAGCAAATTCTAATCCAACTGGTTTCTTAACACTCGGTCCTAAACAGTGTTTACCCGCTCATTGTGTACTTAATGAAAGAAGACATGAACAACATGGTGATCATTGTACTTTCCGTTTCCATCTACGGCCATGTTTCTTTCATGATGCAGCAGACTATTATTTACATCAGTGTGTCCAGCATCCAACTTTACTCAGAAATGGTAGTACATAAATGTTACTACAAGTGTGCCAACCAATTTTCTACCAAAAGTATCATACATCATTGTATTTTGACAGTGGCTCAGGTGGTCTGCTCAGACACTGTAAGTGTGAGATTTAGCTCCCTCTCACAACATGCCACATTCTCTCTCTCTCTCTCTCTCTCTCTCTCTCTCCTCTCTCTCTCTCTCTCTCTCTCTCTCTCTCCCCCCCTCTCTCTCTCTCTCTCAATACTCATGCCTGCACTCACTAACATAATTAAGTATGTGAACGATTTCTGTAGGATGTATAGGCTACAAATATAATACTGCATGAATTTTTCCCTTGAATTTCTTTTTTTTTTTTAAAATAATAAAATCTTGAAATCTCCTACAAATGAAAACGAAAATCTGGGAGCAAAAAGTAACAAACCTTTATGAGAACTGATAATAATTATATGCTGTTGTGATTAGGATAGAAACTCAAAGGAATAGGCCAGTATGATGCATGTTGAAACAGTAACAAACTACGCGAAAAAACAAGGCAGTGTTTTGACATTGTGTGAGCATATCATTATGTACTTTGTTGATGTTTTGTTTAGGATTTTTCTGTTTTTATTGTGTTTTATTGTAGGATTTTAAAAAAAATTTGGGGGGGGGGGGGGGGGGGGATTGTTTGGTTGTTGTTTTTTGTTTTATTTATTTTACTGCTGGGATGGAACTCATCCTGTCTCTCTTCACCCCCCTCCCTCCCTCCTGCCCCAATCCTCCGTGTGTGTTGAACTTTTCTGTACTTGTACCATGGTGTACTTTGCATACATGATGTTTATTACCCTCAGCGATTATGTCGAATGGCTGCTTCAAATCTGAGAACTTAGACAATCTTATGTTGACAGTAATATGACTTCTTGTCAATTTACTTTTCAGGAAGGGTGAAGAAGGGGGTGGGAGATGTTTTGCCATGGTATTCAAGAATGATCTAATAATTATGTGGTTGGGTTTTGTTTTTTGTTGGGTTTTTGGTTAGTTTTTTTTGTAGTTAGGTTTAGCTTTTGGGGGCTTTTTTTTTTTTTTTTAGTGGGGGGGGGGGGGGGGGGGGGGGTGGTTGTCATTTGACATTCTTCTGAAGTGGGATGAATCCCAGGGATATGCTGTATTTTGGTGCTAATAATGCACCATCTCTATATCTGAGCACATGCCTGTTTTAATAATAATAATAATAATGTATGGAATTTATATAGTGCGTTTTTGAAGTTTTGCTGTCTGATGCCATTAAAAAACCACCAAAAAATTATATCCAAGTTTCTTTTCCAATCGAAGCCCTTAATATTTGCTGGTTGACAGTGTTGATTCTGTCCACCCTTCTATCAGTCTTTATTTCTGTCTGTCTCAGTCACTCTGTGTGTGTCTGTCTGTCCGTCTTTCTCTCTGTCTGTCTGTCTCTCTTCTCCCCACTTCCAATGATTGTGTTTTTTCATACATCCTTATTCAGAGTGTACATGTATCCCTCTTGAGATAGCTGATATAATTCCAAGGAGTAACTATTCCTCCAAAAGTCGGGTACAGTATCTATCTAGTAGCTCAGTATTATTCCCCACTGCCATGGGACTTGACTTCACTTCTCCCTTAACTCCTTGAAGAGTTGTCAGGGCACTGCCAACATGTTTTCAGGTAGTGTATCTTGAGCAAGTTGACCCCAGTTGGAGAACATCTCTCTGCAGTAAGAATATCTTGTAATAACAGGTTTCTTCTTGTTCTTCGCTTGCTTTATATTGTTACTTTAATTCTCTGTGTGTTTTTATTTTCCTCCTGCTTATTAATGGAATATGAGACTATAGGTATGAGGTCTGTTTTGAAAGTAAGAGTGTTGAGGAAAAGAACGAGCTTCGATGATGATTTATGTTGCTGGTTTGTTGCTTTCTCTCAAAAAAGAAAGAAAAAATATATATACTATGTTGTCATGTGTATGTACAAGTGTAAATATTGATAGATATTATTATTAATGTGTTGCTGTGTGTCAACAAGTATGTTTATAATCGAAGTGTTCTTCAATTTAGTTATGATGACACAAATCAGACAAAAGTCAGCAAATTGGTGATACGCATTTTTAAGTTGATTGAGCTGTGTGTCTTTACATTTTGTGATTATTGTATATTGTTGCCATGAGAAAAAAATATATAGAAAAAAAAAGTTCCATGAAGTTATGTGGTGGTGGTAATGTGTGTGAGAGAGAGAGCTGCCTATTTGCCAGAAATAATGCTGCAAATAATAAAATATGCATTTGGAAATGAAAATAAGAAATTGGAAGAGAACAACAAACAAACAACAACAGGGGGGGGGGGGGGGTTCGTGCCAATTAGTTAACTTAAAGGGACGTAACTCTCTCTGCCGATTATTTCGCTTCGCGAGTGATCTGAGATGGTAGTTCGAAAGTTAAAACTCCAGCAGGCGAGAATGCAAAGTATGGAGAGCTTGACCTGCAAATTTAGGTACGTTCATTTGAAACATAACACACAAAATGGAGATAAGTTATTAATCAGATAGATAAAGTCAACAGCAGCTAAGAAACCAGTAAGATTCTAAGAGGGTTTTGGGTTTTTTTCGCCGAAGTACAAGCAAACATTAGGCTAATATTCTCAAAGCCAAGCTCTAAAGATGGCGCAGAAAACAATATTATTGTTTTGGTAACGAGTGTCAACAGAAGTGCAATATTTATTTTAGTTCGTCTATAGGATATTTCGACATGGTGAAGCAGAGACAAAAGCTATGAACTTTGTGGCAAAATCGGCAGTGCAAACAAAAGGTGCTCGATTTTTTTTTTTTTTTTTAAATCCTGGGGAAAGATTTGCTTTCAAAAATTGGACTGACGCTATAGCCGAGTGGTTAAAACTGACTCCACTCCCAAGGGTCCATGAAGTGGTTGGGGGGGTGGGGGGTCGAATCTCGGTGGTGTCTGGTGAATTCAGGGGAAGGGAGGGAGGGATTTTTACTATCTCCTAGGTCAACTTCAAATGCAGACCTGCCAGTGTCTTAATTCCCGTCATGTATATGCACATGCAGAAGATCATTATTATTTAAATGCACGTGAAAGATCTCGTAATTCGTGTGAGCGTTCGGTGGGTCACAGAAACACGAACACACCCAGCGTGCATCCCCGAAGTCGGAATGCGGCTACCTTCATGGTGGGCAATAACGGTCGCTTACGCAACATCTTACCATTGGTGAACCTCAGATCTCTAGCTGAGGAACAAAAAACAACAACAACAAAACCCCAACCCAAAACCCTAAATTCATGAATAAACTAACAAACAAAAACGGGATTGGGGTCTAAAACAAAATCATGATGATCTTTCGAAAACTTGCAAATATCAAAAAGTAGAGTTACAGCCACATTGAGATCTTTGATAGAGATTATTAAACTGAGGCTGCCTTGTGCGGTTTGCACATATATATGCCACGCACATCTTGGCATACTTCAAAACTTGTTCCCCCTTTAAAAAGAAAAAAAAAAACATTTAGAAGAAAAAAGAGAAAGACCATTTGCGCCGGTGGGAACGGATGACATTATTTTCAAAACCGCCAGCACACCGAGTTAAGGAGGGGGGGGGGGGGGGGGGGGGGGGGGGGGGACTGGATGTAAATTATAAAAATAAAAAAATGTTAAGCACACACGCGCGTGCGAGTGCTTTTTCTAACATCCTGAAAGAAAAGAACAAACAGAAATAGATAAATCTGTGATAATCGACGGGAAACTAGCAGTCACGATCTCGGTATACGGGTGTCTGTCTGAGTGCTAATTTCAGCCTCTCCCCTCACAACAAGACGGGTCACGATTTTCTTAATGTAATGAATGTGCAGAATCCATGAAGGATCGTTTTCATTCTGTCTTGCTTATTTTGAATGCCGGTGAGGGACCGCTAGGTTACAGCCAGATGATTGAATTGGATTTTTTTTTCTCCTTCCAGGTGTGTGAGCTTGTGCGCGTGCGCGCGCGCGCGCGCGCGTGTTTGTGTGTGTTTTGTGTTTCTGTGTGTGTTTTGGTTTGGTTTTGTTTTTTAGTGTGCGTTGTGTCCGTTTTTCTGTCTGTTTCTGTCTCTGTTCTGGTGTGGTGTGTGGGGGGGGGGGGGGGTATGTTTTTTGTTTGGTTTTGTGTGTTTCTGTATGTGCGCGCGCGCGGTTTGTGTGTTTGTGTGTGTGTTTGGTTTGTTTTGTTTTTTTAGTGTGTGCGTGTGTCCGTTTTTCTGTCTTGTTTCTGTCTCTGCTTCTGTGTGTGTGTGGGGGGGGGGGGGGGGTCAAAATATATTTTTATTGGTGTCTCTGCTTCTTTGTGGGGGGTGGGGTGGAGGGATTTTACAAAATATAATTTTCTGTCTCTGCTTCTGGGGGGGGGGGGGGGGGGGGGGGATTTTACAAAATAGATTTTCTGTCTCTGCTTTTGGGGGGGGGGGGGGGGGGGGGGGGGATTTTACAAAATAGAATTTTATTCTAGGTAACTTGTTAAGCGCTTTGAGCTGGGGTCATAGTAGTGTGTGGAGGGGGGGGGGGGGGGGGGAGGGGGCACTATAAATGTGCTTAGTATCACTATTATTATCAGCTTTATCATTATCATCGTCATTATTATTGTTGTCGTTTGGTGTTGAATCACAGAACTATAGCCAAACGAGCAGTTAGATGCCTGACACTGTTGGGAAACAAAGAAAAGAACAGGTAAGCATTCAAACTGTAAAGCTCTGGCTTTGTAGTCAGGTTCTTAAGTATCATTATTCAGAAGAAGAAGAAAAAACAGACAGAAAATAAAAAAGACTTCCCAAATAGGCCTAAGTCCATATTATTTTCACATAAGCACTGTTTGTTTTATTCATTTCATGGTTTTTTTTAATTCATTTTTTATTTTATTCTTTCATATCGAGGATAATGGAATAAGCACTTATGTGCTTTTTTACATCCAATCCCCGTGTGTATGTCGTTTTGTAAATTCTGTCATCTGTTCCCACCGGCACACAATGGCCTACTCTTACGAAAAGCGGAACAGGATTTAACCTGTGCGCAAGATGTTCTGCGTGCGTTCGCACACGGGCCTCGGTTTATAGTCTCATCCGAAGGACTTTTGGGGAGAGTGGAGTCTGCACTGATGTTAACTCCAGGGGAAAATATCCCCTTGAACGGGAATCGAACCCGGGTTGTCAGATTGCGAGCGCAATGTTCTAACCACTAGGCTATGGTGCTACGTTGAATACTGAACTAAAAAATTTTTTGTTTAAACCAAGGGGAGAGCATGTGGGTTCTTCAGTAGTATGTCCCTTCGATTTTCAGAGAAGAAAAAGATTTAAAGCAAACAGTTAACTCAAGTCTCTTCGTTTTTCATAAGAAATTGAAAGATTTCAATTCCCCGTTTTCGCACAAGCGTGTTAAAGGTCAGTTCACTTGACATAGTAATATTGGAATAAAAACTATAACGTCCTTTTTTTAGAAACAAAAGCCCCCCCAAACCCCCCCCCACCCCCCCCCCCCCCCCCCCCCCCCCCCCCTTTCGGAAAAAGTGGGCTTTTTTTCTTCTGTATTTTTGTCCACAAGCGCCAAACTGATATTGTTTATTTCGTGTTTTTCTTTGAATGATGCTTGCTGTTTATATATGTCTATATTTTTGTGTTTTTTTTGTTCGTTTGGGTTGGTTGGTGGATTTTTTTTGGTGACTTTTTTCTGTTGGTTTTCCTTTTTTTTTTGGGGGGGGGGGGGGGGGGGGATGGGGGCTTTGTTTTATGTTTTTTTGTGGGGTTGAGTTTTTGTTGTTATTTGTGGTCTTTATTTTTAGTGCAACGGTTTTTTGTGTGTTTTTTTTTTCTTACTTAATCCACAACCCAAATTTTAAAAAAACTTCAGCCGCACCTGACGTGTTATTAAGGACTTGGCTAACTGCGGGGAAATCCCCACCAAACCCCAAATGTCCAAATGGACAGTGATTTGTTTTGACAGGTGGACTGGGAAACCCGATTTTGGAAAAGGAATTGTTCGAAAGGCTATGTGCGGATAAAAATAGTCAGCAAATTGGAGGATACGCAATTTTTTTTTAAGGTGTGATTGATTGAGCGTGTGTCCCTTTAAATTTTCGTGATTATTGTTATTGTTGCCCATGAGAAAAAAATATATAGAAAAAAAAAAGTTCCATGAAGTTAGTTTATGTGGAGGTGGTAATGTGTGTGTGTGAGAAGAGAGCTGCCTATTTGCCAGGAAATAATGCTGCAAATTATTAAATATGCATTTTGCAAATGAAAATAATGAAATGGAGGAGAAAAAAACAAAACAACTACAGTAGGGGGGGGGGTGGGTGGGTGGGGGTCGGGGGGGGGGGGGGGGGGGGGGGGGGGGAGGGGGGGGGGGCGGGGGGGGGGGGGGGGGGGGGGGGGGGGGGGGGGGGGGGGGGGGGGGGGGGGTGGGGGGGGGGGGTTTTTCGTTGCCAATTAGTTAACTTAAAGGGAAGTCCGTAAACTCTCTCTGCCGATTATTTCGTATTCGCGATGTGAATAATCTGGATGGTAGTTCGAAAGTTTAAAAACTCCAGCAGGCTGAGGAATGCAAAGTATGGAGGTTGACCTGCCAATTTTTAGGTACGTGCATTTGAAACATAACACCAAAAATGGAGATAAGTGATTATATCAGGATGGATTGATAAAGTCCACAGAGCCTGTAAGAACCAGTACAAAGTTTCCTAAGAGGGTTTTGGGTTTTTTTTTTCGCCGATAAAAAGTGTACAAGCAAACATAGGCTATTATTCTCAAAGCCAAGCTCTAAATGGTGGCGCAGATAAACAATATTATTGTTGTGGTTAACGAGTTTGTAACAGGAGTGCAAATTTTATTTTATTTTAGTTCGTTATTGGATATTTGACCATGGTGATTGTGAAGCAGAGACAAAAACTATGAACTTGTGGCAAAAATCGGCACAGTTGACAGTGCAAACCCCAAAAAAGGTGCTCGAATTTTTTTTTTTTTTTTTTTTTTTTTATAAATCCTGGGGGAAAGATTTGCTTTCAAAGATTGGACTTCGACGTTATAGCGAGGTGGTTTTGTTTTTTAATCTGACTCCACTTCCCAAGGGTCCATGAAGTGGGTTGGGGGGGGGGGGGGGGGTGGTGAGTGGGTGGTCTGTGGGGGGGTCGGGAATCTCGGTGGTGGTGTGAATTCAGGGGAAGGGGGGAGGGAGGGGGATTATTACTATCTCCTAGGTTCAATCAACTTCAAAATGCAAGACCTCCTTAGTGTTCTTTAATTCCCGGTCATGTTATATTGCACTTTGAGAAGAGAAAGGAGGATCATTATTATTTAAATGCAAGTAGGTGGATGAAAGGATGCTCGCCGTAATTCGTACTGTTGGAAAGATCTTCGTTAATTCCGTTTGCGCTGTTGTTCGTGAGGTTCGGTTTTTGGTGGGGGCTGGTTTGGGTCACAGAAAAAACACGAAACCACACCCCAGAGTGCATCCCCGGAAGTCGGAAGCGGGGGCTACCTTCCCATGGTGGGCAAAACAATGGCATAATTATACGGTTCGTTTCGCTTACGCAACTCTTACATTGGTGAACCTCAGGAATCTCTGCTGAGGAACAAAAAAAAAATAAAAAAACAACAACAAAACAACAAAACACCCCCAACCCCAACAAAACCCTAAATTCATGGAATAAATAAAACTTACAAACAAAAAACGGGTGATTGGGGTCTCCCGTACTAAAAAAAACCCATTCATTGATGATATTTCGAAAACTTGCAAATATCAAAAAGTAGTTAGAGGTTACAGCCACATTGGAGATCTTTGAATAGAGATTATTAACTGAGGCTCGTGCCTTTGTGTGCGGTGTTTTTGCACATATATATGCCAGAATCTTGGCATACTTCAAAACTTGGTTCCCCCTTTTTAAAAAAAGAAAAAAAAAAAAAAAAAAAAAAAAAAAAAAAACATTTAGAAGAAAAAAAGAGAAAAAAAGACCATTTGCGCCCGCGTTGGAACGGATGACATTATTTTCAAAAACCGCCAGCACACCGAGTTAAGGAGGGGGGGGGGGGGGTGGGGGGGAGGGGGGTGGGGGGGGGGGGGGGCGGGGGGGGGGGGGGGGGGGGGGGGGGGGGGGGGGGGGGGGGTGGGGGGGGGGGGGGGGGGGGGGGGGGGGGGGGGGGGGGGGGGGGGGTGGGGGGGGGGGGGGGGGGGGGGAGGGGGGGGGGGCGGGGGGGGGGGGGGGGGGGGGGTGGGGGGGGGGGGGGGGGGGGGGGGGGGGGGGGGTGGTCCCCTCTCAGGGGGGCCCTGGATGGGGGGGGGGGGGGGGGGGGGGGCGGGGCGGGGGGGGGGGGGGAGGGGGGGGGTGGGGGGGGGGGGGGGGGGGGGGGGGGGGGGACCGGGGCCCGGGGGGCTGGATGGTAATTATTAAAAATAAAAAAAGTTAAGCACACACGCGGCTTTGCGAGTGGCTTTTTTATCTATACATCTGAAAGAAAAGAACAAAAACAGAAGAAATAGTTAAATCTGTGGATAGTGGATAATATCGACGGGAACTAGCATAGTCACGATCTCGGTATACGGGTTAGTTGTCGGGTCTGAGTTTGCTAATTTTTTAGACTTCTCCTCACAACCTAGTACGGGTCACAACGATTTTCTTAATGTAATGAATGTGCAAATCCATGAAGGATCGTTTTCATTCTGTCTTGCTTATTTTTGAATGCCGGTCGGTGAGGGACCGCTTATGGTTACAGCCAGAATGGTTGGAATTGGATTTTTGTTTTCCTCTTCAGGTGTGTTGTGAGCATGTGGGCCGTTGCGCGCGCGCGCGTTGCCCGCTGGCCGCTGGTTGTGTTTCGTTTTTTTTTGTTGTGTGTTTTTTGTGTTTTCTGTGATTTTGTGTTTTGGTTTTGGTTTTGTTTTTTAGTGTGGTGGTGTTTGTCCGTTTTTTTGTCTGTTTCTGCTCTCTGCTTCTGTGTGTGTGGGTGTGTGGGGGGGGGGGGGGGGGGGGGGGGGGGGGGGGGGGTTAGGTTTGTTTTTTGTTGGGTTTTTTGTATGTGTTTTCTGTATCTGTGCGCGCTGCGCGTGTGAGATTGGGTTGGTTTTGTTTGTTTTGTTTTTTTAGTGTGTGCGTGTGTCCGTTTTTTCTGTCTTGTTTATGTCTCTGCTTCTGTGCTGTGTTGTGGGGGGGGTGGGGGGGGGTCACAAAGGGGGTCAAAATATATTTTTATTTGGTTGTCTCTGCTTCTTTGTGGGGGGTGGGGCGGGTGGGAGGGATTTTACAAAATATATTTTCTGGTCTCTTTGTTCTGGGGGGGGGGGGGGGGGGGGCGGGGGGGGGTGGGGGGGGGGGGGGGGGGGGGTGGGGGGGGGGTGGGGGGGGGGGGGGGGGGAGGGGGGGGGTGGGGGGGGGGAGGGGGGGGGGGGGGGGGGGGGGGGGGGGGGGGGGGGGGGTGGGGGGGGGGGGGGGGGGATTGGGATTTGGGATGGGAGGGGCGGGGTGGGGGGGGGGGCGGGGGGGGGAGGGGGGGGATTTTACAAAATAGATTTTTCTGTCTCTGCTTTTGGGGTGGGGTGGGGGGGGGGGGGGGGGGGCGGGGGGGGGGGGGGGGGGGGGTAGGGGGGGGGTGGGGGGGGATATGGGGGGGGGGGGGGGGGGGGGGGGGGGGGGGGGGGGGGGGGTGGGGGGGGGGGGGGGGGGGGGGGGGGGGGGTGGGGGGGTGGGGCTGGAGTTGGGGGTGGCTGGTGGGGGGGGGGGGGGGGGTGGGGGGGGGGGGGGGGGGGGGGGGGGGAGGGGGGGATTGGGGATTCGGGGGGTATTTGATTTTACAAAATAGAAATTTTATTTAGGAGGTAAATGGTTTTTAACGCTTTGAGCTGGGGTCATAGTTGTTGTTGTTGGGGTGGAGGGAGCGGGGGGGGGGGGGGGGGTTGGGGGGGGGGGGGTCGGGGTGGGGGGGTTAGGGGGGCACTGCACTATGGGGTGGGGGCAGGCACTATATAAGGGGGGGGGGGAGGGGGGGCAGGGGGGGCACTGGCACACTAATCTATTGGGCGGGCAGCCGGTCACGGCACTATTAGGCAGGCACTATAAGGCACTTATAAGGGCACTGGGACACTTCCACCCCCGGCACTGGCAGGACATCATACGGCACTGGGGGCACCTCGGGGAGGCACTATATAATTATATAATGGCCTGGGGGGCACATACGGCTGGGCTCTATAATCGACTATGGCACTGGCACTGGGCACTGGCCACTCAGTGGGGGGGCAACTATACATGTGGTATTTAGTAAATCAATATTTATTATCAAGCTTTTTCTTATCATCGTCATTATTATTGTTTGTCGTTTGTTTGGTTTTTGATTGAATCACGAGAAATATTAGCCAAACGTGCTGTTAGTTGCCTGACAATGTGGGGAATCGAGATAGGTATAAAAGCGGGGAGGAGAAGAAAAGAAGAACCAAAAGAGGAGAAAAGGGGGGGGGGAATAGAGGGGGGAAAAGAAGGGGAAAACGAAGAAAAGGAAGAAAATGGGGAAAGAAAAGAACAGGTAGCATTCAAACTGTAATAAAGCTCGGGTTTTGTTAGTCAGGGTTTTCCTTTTCTTATGTATCATTATTTCGAAGAAAGAAGGATGAAGAAAAGATGAACGTGAGAAAAAAAAAGAATAAGAGAAAAGAAAAAAAAAAAAAAAGAAAAAAAAAAAAAAAAAAAAAAAAAAAAAAAAAAATAAACAAAAAAAAAAAAAAAAAAAAAAAAATAAAAAAAAAAATAAAAAAAAAAAAAAAAAAAAAAAAAAAAAAACAAGACAGGGAAGAAGCAGAACAGAAAATAAAAAATAAAAAAGGAAATAAAAAGACTTCCAAATAGGCCTTTTCTATGCTTAAGTCCATATTATTTTCACATATGCACTGTTTGTTTTAATCATTTAATGGGTTTTTTTTGTTTATATTCATTTTTATTTTTATTCTTCTATCGAGGATAATGGAATAAGCACTTATGTGCTGCTTTTTTTACATTCCAATCCCCCGTTTTTGTGTATGTCGCGTTTTTTGTAAATTCTGTTTATCTGTTCCCACGGGCACCACAATGGCCTCTCTTTACGAAAAAAAAAAAAAAAAAGCGGGGCGGAAACATGGATTTAACCTAGAGCTTTGTGCCGCAAGAGTGTTCGGCGTTGCGGTTCGCACGCACGGGGGCCCCTCCTCGGTTTATAGTCTCTCCGAAGGAGCTCTTTTGGGGGAGAGAGTGGGGGAGGAGAGTGGAAGTGGATGGAGTCTTTGCAATGCACTCCACTGATTGTTAACTCCAGGGGGACAAATTATCCCCGTTTTTTGTTGAACGGGAATTCGAACCCGGGTTGTCAGAGGATTGCGGAGCGCAATGTTTTCTAAAACCAACTAGGCTATGGTGTGTGCTACGTTGTAATAACTGAACTAAAAAATTTGTTTGTTTTTTTTTTTTTTAAACCAAGGGGAGAGGGGGGGGGAAAAGAGAGCATGTGGGTTCTTCAGTTGTTAGTAGTATGTCCCTGCGGGATTTTCTGGTTAAGAAGAAAGGGGAAAAGATTTTTTTAGCATATAAAGAGTTAACTTTCAGTCTCTCGTCGCTTTTTTTTCATAAGAATTTGAAAGATTTCAATTCCCCGTTTCGCACCAAGCGTGTTACTAGTTAAAAGGTCAGGTTCACTTGACTTTTAGGTAATAGTGGATTTGTAAAAACGATTAACGACCTTTTTTTAGTAAACTAAAGCCCCCCCCACCCACCCCCCCCCCCCCTCCCCCCCCCCCCCCACCCCCCCCCCCCCACCCCCCCCCCCCCCCCCCACCCCCCCACCCCCACCCCCCCCCCCCCCCCCCCCCCCCCCCCCCACCCCCCCCCCCACACCCCACCAACCCCCCCCCCCCCCCCACCCCACCCCCCCCCCCCCCCCCCCCCCCCCCCCCCACACCCCCCCCCCCCCCCCCCCCCCCCCCTCCCCCCCCCCCCCCCCCCCCCCCCCCCACCCCCCCGCCCCCCCCCCCCCCCCCCCCCCCCCCCCCCCCCCTCCCCCCCCCCACCCCCCCCCCCCCCCCCCCCCCCCCACACCCCCCACCCCCCCCCCCCCCCCCCCCACCCCCCCCCCCCCCCCCCCCCACCCCACCACCACCCCACCCCCCCCCCCCCCCCCCCCCCCCCCCCCCCCCACCCCCCCCCCCCCCCCCCCCCCCCCCCCCCCCCCCCCCCCCCCCCCCCCCCCCCCCCCCCCCCCCCCCCCCACCCCCCCCCCCCCCCCCCCCCCCCCCCCCCCCCCCCCCCCCCCCCACCCCCCCCCCCCCCCCCCCCCCCCCCCCCCCCCCCCCCCCCCCCCCCCCCCCCCCCCCCCCCCCCCCCCCCCCTCCCCCCCCCCCCCTCCCCCCCCCCCCCCACCCCCCCCCCCCCCACCCCCCCCCCCCCCCCCCCCCCCACCCCCCCCCCCCCCCCCACCCCCCCCCACCCCCCCATCCCCCCCCCCCCCCCCCCACCCCCCACCACCCCCCCCCCCCCCCCCCCCCCCCCCCCCCCCCCCACTTCCCCCCCCCCCCCCCCCCCTCCCCCCCCCCCCCCCCCCCCCCCCCACCCCCCCCCCCCCCACCCCCCCCCACCCCCCCCCCCCCCCTCCCCCCCCCCCCCCTCCCCCCCACCCCCCCCCCCCCCACCCCACCCCCCCCCCCCCCCCCCCCCCCCCACCCCCCCCCCCCCCCCCCCCCCCCCCCCCCCCCCACCCCACCCCCCCCCCCCCCCACCCCTCCCCCCCCCCCCCCCCCCCCCCCCCCCCCCCCCCCCCCACCCCCCCCCCCCCCCCCCCCACCCCCCCCCCCCCCCCCCCCCCCCCCCCCCCCCCCCCCCCCCCCCCCCCCCCCCCACCCCCTCCCCCCCCCCCCCCCACCAACCCCCCCCCCCACCCCCCCGCCCTTTTCGGAATAAAAAAATAAAAAACAAAAAAAATAATAAAAAATTAAAAAAATTGTGGGCTCTGTTGTTCTTTCTGTAATTTGGTCCCAGCGCATAATATTCGGTTGATTGTTTAGTGTGCGCGCCGGGTGGGTTCTTTACAATTGATTTTGAGTGCTTGCTTTGTATGTTTTTATATATGTTCTATATTGTTTGTCGTTTTTTTTTTTTGTTTCGTTGGGTTGGTTTGGTGGATTTTTTTTGGGTGGACTTTTTTTCTGTTGGTTTTTCCTTTCTTTTTGTGGAGGGGGGGGGGGGGGGGGATGGATGGGGATGGGGGGATGGGTGGGATCTGGGGGGGGGGGGGGGGGGGGGGGGGGGGAAAGTGGATGTGGGTTGGGGGGGTGGGGGGGGGTTGGGGGGGGGGGGGGGGGGGGGGGGGGGTGGGGGGGGAGAGGGGGGGTGGGAGGGGTGAGGAGAAGCGGGGGTGAGGGGGGATGGGGGCTTTGGGCTTTGTTTTCTCTTTTTGTTGTTTGTTTTTTATGTTTTTTTTTGTGGGGTTGTGTTTTTTGTTGTTATTTGCTGTGTCTTTATTTTTAGTTTTGTGGCAACGGTTTTTTGTCGTGTGTTTTTTTTCTTTCCTTAAATCCACAACCAATTTAATAAAACTTCAGCCCGCATCCCTGACGTGTTAAATTAAGGGACTTGGCTAGTGCGGGGAAAATCCCCGACCACCCAAACACGTGTAAATGGACAGTGATTTGATTATGACTGGGTGTGGACCTGGGGGAGGGGTGGAGAAAAACCCGATTTTCTGGGAAAATATGGGGTCCTTGATTCCGAATAAGGCTACGAGTTGCGGACTATTGGTTTGGTGGCTACCCCCCCCCTTCCCCGCCTTTCCCTCCCAGCGCGTTAATTTTATAGCTACCTATTTTCTATTCGTGGAATAGGGAAGAACTGTCATATCTGAATCAGCGAGAGGTACAATATATACAAACATATAATCAAGTCCAAAGGTTTGGGGGGCCAAAATTGCGGGGCAAGTCACCATATGATGTGTTATGGTGTTTCTGTACTGATCAGAATTATCATCGAAAAAAAAAAAAAAAATTTAATAACAGTCTGAAAGATATTATTGAATTTCTCTTCTTTTTTTTTTTATAAATAAAATATAGGGATTTTGCATTGATCATCGGTTCCTTTGCTTTTTTGCGCTTTTATTCTTTTTTCTTTTTCTTCTTCTTCTTTCTCTTCTTATTCTCCTGGACGCTCAAACAGTCAAACTATTCTTTGTATCTTTTTATTGTATGAGCAAATAAAAAATGCGTTTTTGTGCAACTGCTATTATAAGCGCCTGACAAGTCAGCCCAGCGAAATTCGACTTTGGTCGTGGGGGGAGGAGGAGGAGGGGAGAAGCATTTGTTATCTTTTGAAGTGGTCCCTTCCAGGGGGAGGGAGCGGAAATAACAAAAAAAAAAAAAAAAAAAAAGGGGGGGGGGGGGGGCGGGCAGCCAGGATGGAACCAAAGAAAGGCAGGAAATTAAGGGGAAACAGGAAAGGAAAACCCCCCCCCCCCTCACAAGGGGAAGAATGGGAAAAGAAGGGGAAGGGAAAAAGGGAGGGAAAGGAAGGAGGCAGGGGGAGGGAGGAAGGGAAAATAGAAAAATAGGGGGGAGAGGAAGGAGAATAAAAAAGAGGAGGGATGGGAGAGAGGGGGAGAGGAAAATAAACAGAAAAAAGTGAGGGGAAAGGGAAAAGGGGAAGATGGGGGGGAAGGGGAAAAAGAAAGAAAGAAAAGAGAAAAAAGGAGAGGGGCGGGGGAAAGAAAATGGGGGGGAAAAGAAAAAAATCCCCAAGGAAGAGGCCAGAGATATTTTTTTTTTTGGCACATCAGACCAAGCTGCAGATTAGAGTTTTTATGAATACCAAGAAAGAAAGGCATGGGGGGAGAGGAAGAAAAGGGGAAAGGAGAGGGGGGAAAAGAGGGGAGAGAGGAAAGATAGAGAAAAGGAGGAAAAGAGGAAAACGGAGAGGAAAGAGGAAAAGGGGAAAGTAGGTGAAAGGGGAAAGAAAGGAACAGAAGGAAAGGAAGGGGGGGAAAAATAGGGAGAGGAGAAGGAAAAAAGGAGGGGAGGGGAGGAAAAAGAAAAAGGGGGAAAGGGGAAAGAGTAGAGAGGGGGGGGGGGGCAGGAAAAGGAGGAGGAAAAAGGAAAAGGGGAAAGGAAAAGAAGAAGGAAAGGGAGGGAAAGAAGAAGAAGATAAAAGAAGAAAGAAGGGAAGGGGAAGATAAGAAGGCAGTAAAGGGAAAAAAATAGGAAAGGGGGGGGGAAAGGGGGGGAAAGGGGAAAAAGAAGAGGGGGGAAAGGGAAGAAAAAGAAGGGAAGGGGATAGGGACAGAAGGGGAAAAGGGGAGAAGGGGGAAAAGGAAAAAATGTAGGAAGACAGGGGAGGAAGAAAGAGAAGGAAAGACAACAGGATAAGGAAAGGGGCACAGAAAAGAAAAGGAAAGAAGAGGGAAAGGAAAGGGGAAGGAAGAAAAGGGGGGGAGGAAGAAGAGGGAAAAAGGGGGGGGGGAAGGGGGGGGGAAGGGCAGAGAGTATAGGGAAACAGAAAAAGGGGGGGAAAGGGGGAGGAGGGGGAAGAGGAGGGAAAGAAGAGGGGGGAAGGGAAGGGGGGAAAAAAGCAGGGGGGAAAAAAATGGGGGAGAAAATGAAGGAAAAAAGGGGGGAAAGAGGAGGAAAAGGGGAAAATAGAAGGAACAGGAAAAAGGGGTGAAGAAACAGGAAAAAGAAAGGAAAAGGAAAAGAAAAAAGGAAAATGGGGGGAGAAGGGAAGAAGAAAAGGGGAGAAAAAGAGGGAGGGGGGAAGGGAAAATAGAAAAGAAGGAGGGGGGGAAGGAAAGGGCGGCCATAAAGAAAGGGAGTAAGGAAAGGGAGAAGGGAGGAGGAAAGGGGAGGAAAAGGAAAGAAAGAGGGGAAGAAGGAGGGAGGAGGTAAAAAGAAAGGAAGAGGGAAAGGACGGAGGGGAAAGAAAAAAAAGGGGGGGGGGTGGGAGGGGGCAGAAAGAAAAGGAGAGGAGAGAAAGAAAGAGGGGGGAAAGGGAGAGTTGAAAGGAAAGGGGGGAAAGGGAGGGGAGGAGTAGGAGGGAAAGTTAGGGAAGGGGGGGGGGAAATAAGACAGGGGGAAAAGGGAAAAAGAAGGGGAAAAAGAAAAGGGGACGATAAGGCGGGAAAAGGACAGGGGGGGGGAAAAAGAAAAAGGGGGGGGAAGAAGAAAAAAGGAAAGGAGAAAAATAAGGGAGAGGGGGAAGGAAAGGGGAAGGAAAGGAAAATAGGGGGGGAAAAAAGGGTGGAAGGCTGGGGGAGGAAAGAAAAAGAAAATAGAGGAAAGGAAGGGACAATTGAGGAAAAGAAAGGGAAGAGGGGGAGGAAGGCAGGGTGGGAGGAGAAACAGGGGGGGGGGAAAAGGGGAAAGAGACAGGAGGGCGGAAAAGAAGGGGAGGAAGGAAAGGGGGAGGGGGAGGAGGGAGGGGAAGAAGGGGAAAAAGGGGGGAAAGGGGGGGGAAGGGGAAAATGGAAAAGGATGGAAGAAAGGGAAGGAGGGGGATGGAAGGAAAAAAGAAATAGAAGGGAAAGGAAAAGGGGAGGGGAAGAGGGGAAAGGGAAGGAAAGGAAAGGGGGAGAAGGGGGGAGAAAGGGGAGAAGAGGAAAAGGGGGAAAGGGGGGGGGGAAAAAAGAAAGAAGGAGGGGGGGAGAAAATAGTGGACAAAGGAGAGGGAGAAAGAAAAGGGGAAGGGGCGAAGAAGGGAACAGGGAGAAAAGAAGGGGGGGGAAACAGGGAAAAGGGGGAAAAAAAAAGAGGAGGAGGGAGGAAGGGGGAACAAAGGGAAAAAAATAGAAAGAAAATGGAGGAAGGAGGGAGAAAGGGGAAAGAGGAAAGGAAGAAGGAAGGGGAGGAGGAAAGAAGAAGAAAAAGAGGGGAAGGAAGGGGAGAAAAGGAAAAGAGGGGGGGGGAAAGGTGGGAAGAAAAGTAAATAGGGAGAGGGGGCGAGGGGGGGAGGAAAGAGAGGGGGGAAAGAGGAAAGGGAAGGGAAAGAAGAGGAGAACAGAAAAAAAAAAAAAAAGGAAGGAAAAGGAAGGGGGGAAAAGGGGGGGAAAGAAACAGAGGGAAGACAGGGAGGAAGGGGAAAAGGGGGGAAAAAAGGAGGGAAAAGGGAAACAGGAAAAAAGGAGAAAGGGTGAGGGAAAAGGGGGGAAGGGATAAGGGAGAAAAGGAGGGAAAGAAAGGAGAGAGGGGGGAAAAGGGAGAAGAGGGGGGGAAGAAGGAAAGGAAGAAAAAGGGAAAAGAAAAAAGAAAAAAGGGGAAGGGGGGGGGAAAAGAGGGAGAAGGAAGAAAGGAAGGGAGAAAAGGAAAAGGGGGGAAAGAAGGCAGGGAAAAGAAAAAAGGAGGGAAGGGGGGGGGAAAAGAGCGAAGGAAGGGGGGGGGGGGAAGGGGGGGGGAGTGGAGGGGAAAAAAAGGGGAGGGAGGGGAGAGAGGGGGGGGGAAGGGGGGAAGAAACGAGAAAGAGAAAAAAGGGGGGGAGGGGGAAAAGGAAAGGAAAATGGGTGGGAGAGGAAAAAGGGGGGGGGAAGGGGGGAAGGAAAATGGAGAGGGGGAGGGGAGGAGGGGGGAAGGGGGGAAAATAAGGAAGGGGGATAAGGGAGGGGGGGAGAGGTAAGGAGGGTAAGGGAAAGGAGAGGAGAAGGGGGGGTGAAAACAGGAAGGGGAAAAGGGAGAAAGAGAGAAAAAGGAGAGGGAAAACAGGGGAAAAGGGAGGGGGGAAGGGGGGGGGGAGGGGAAGGGGGAGGAAAAAGAGAAGGAAGGGGGGAAAAAAGAAGGGGGGAGGAAAAGGGGAAAAAAAAGAGGAAGAAAGAAAAGGGATAAGGGGAAAAAAAAAGGGAGGAAGAGTAAATAAATAAGGGAGAGAAAGGGAGGAGTCAGGGAGGGAAAAAAAAGGAAAGAGGGGGGAAGAAAAAAGGAGGAGAAAGAAGGGTGGATAATGGGGTGGGAAAACAAGAGAAAAAAAAAGGAATAAAGAAAAAAAGGGAAAAGGGGGGGGGGGAAGAAGAAAAAAAAAAAAAAAAGGGAAGGGAAAGAAAAAAGGAAGATTAAAAAAAAAGGAGAAAGGAAAAACGAAAAAAGGAAGGGGAGGAAGGGTAAAAAGAAAGGAAGAGGAAAATAAGGGGGGGGGGGAGAGAAAGGAGGATAATGGGGATGAAAAAGAAGAGGGAGGGAGGGAAGTGGGGAAGGAAGAAAAAGGGAGGAAAAAAAAGAGAATGAGGTGGGGGGGGAAAAGGGAAAAAAAAGAGAAGGGGAAAGATAAAAAAAAAAAAAGGTAAATAGACCAAGAAGGATGAAGGAGGGATGACAAGGATAGGAAAAAGGGAACAATGTAGAGGGGTGATGTAGTAGTAAGATGGGTGAAAAGTGAGAGTAATTACTTAATTAGTAGAGGGATGTTATGGACTGAGGAGTTGAAGTATAGAAAGTAGGTAACTGTTGTTTGTGATGATTGAAGAAAGACGTTGGTAGGTGGATTGATTCAGTGAACATTCATAAGTGTAAGTGTGGGGGGTGTTGTAAGTTGTTTAATATTTTAGGATGGTGTTGGGTGTTAGATATGGATGGGAGTGTGTTGGGGTTAGTTATTTGTGATTAAATGTAGATAAGTCGGGGGGTAGGGTGTGGTGTGTGGGGGGCACTATACCTTGGGGGGGGGTGGGTTGTTATCAGGGTGGGGGCGGGGTTAAAGGTTCTATTGGAGGGGGGGTGGGGTTTTATGGTACTATTGGGGGGGGAGGGGGCGTGTGGTGGTTACGGGTGGGTGCGGGGGGGGTGGGGGGGGTTAGGGGGGGGGGGGGTGTGGGTTTGTAGGGGGTACTGGGGGTGGGGGGTACGTGGGGGGGTTGGGGGGGGTTTGGTGGGGGGGGGGGGGGGTGTGGGGGGTGGTAGGGGGGGGGTGGGTGGGGGTTGGGGGAGGTGTTGGTACGGGGGTAGGTAGGTGGGGGTTATCGTGGGAGGGGGGGTTGGGGGGGGGTGGGGTAGGGGGGGGGTTGGGTTTGGGGGGGGGGGTTGGGGGCGGGTTGGGCGGGGTTGGGTGGTTATCGAGTTATATACGGTGGTTATTTTTCGCGGGTTAGTTTCTATGTACCTAAATGATTTGAATTTGCTATTCAATTTGAAAATATATAGTGTTGTTTATAACTAAATATTTTCAATAATCTCAGATCAGAGGAAGGCATTGTTGGGGGAATTAAAAGTTGGCTGGGTGAAGGGGCGTGGGGAAGGAGAAAGGAGAAAGTAGAGGAGGGGGGGTGGGGGGGGGTTAGGGATAAGGATGGGAAGCGGGAAAGGGGGATAGGGGAAAAAGAAAAGAGGAATGAGAAGGGGAGGAAAACTGTCTCTGGTCGGTTTCTGTTGTCTGTCCTCTCTCTCTCTCTCTCCTCCCTCTCGCTTCTCCTCCTCTCTCTTCTCTCCCCCTCCCTCCCTCCTTCCCCTCCCCTCCCCCCACCTAGGGGCCAGAGGATGTGGTGGAAAAAAAGAAAATAAAAGATTGTTTAAATGCTTGTGGGTCTTCCTACAACCCTCTTGGAAAAAAAAATTTTTATCAGTATTATATATTACTGTGCACACTCACACTCAAACTCTCACACACACACACACTCACACACACCACAACATAACTCACACACAGCCTATTTGCGCTTGTAATGACACTGCGTCAAAGTTGATCTTCCTGTGAGTCCAGCGGCGAAAAGGATTTGATAATCGAACGATAGGAAGAATAGAAGTTAGGGTATGGGGGGTTGGGTGGTTTTTGTGTAGGTTGTTGGTATGGATGTGGTAAAGGTGCTGTTGGTTGTTGTTGGTGTGTGGTGGTGGAGGGGTGGGTAGTTGTGGGTAAGCTGTTGTGTGATGACTGTTGTTGGTGTTAGTGTTATAGTTTATAAGATGATTATAATAGGCACATTTTATTTAGTGCAGGGAGTTTTTTTTAGGTTGAGGGCGGGGGGTGGGGGCGGTGACGGGAGGTGTGGCGGGCGGGCGCGGGGGGGTCGGGGCTGTGCTGGCGGCCCTTGTGGTTTCTTTGTTGGTTTCTTTCTTTCTGGCTCTCCTCTTTCGTTTCTCTCTGTTGGCGTGTTGTTTGTGCGCCAGTTTGGTTAGTGGCTGCCTGTATATGAAGGCCTAAGTAAATTAGTCGTTTGTAGGAAGGGCTCTCATGCTATGGCTACCTTCTTAGTGCTCTTATGAGGGAGGGTAGGTGCCGATATGTTGGAATAGGGCGATGAGTGTAGCATGGGGATGACTTATACGAGGGTGGCCGCGAGGCGATGGAAATACAGGGCGGTGTTTGTTGCGACCTGGGACGTACAGTTGGTATAGTTGTGGCAGTGCCTCATGTACTGTGCTAGGGCATTTGGTTGGATGGGAATGCCACACGGAGTGCCCGGAAGTAGCACCACGGAGGCGGGTGATGTGGGTGGGGCGGGTCGGGGTGGTGGGGGGAGCGCGGGGGGTGGGAGGCGGGGCAGGCGGGAGGTGGGACGGGGGGGGGGAGGGGGGGCGGGAGGAGGGATCGGTGGGTTGCGGGATGATCCCATTGAGGGGGATAGTGTACTTGTTCAGAGGGGGTTACAACCTAGCTCTTAATTAGTGTAGGGGTTGAGTAGGTTAAAGAATTATATCATATAATATTACAAACCTACCCGACCCCACACTACTTAGTGGTGGGAAATTGCTGGTGTGGCGTGGTGAGGAGTGTTTGGGGAGGGGGCCGGGGGGGGGCGGGGCAGGGTGGGACGTAGTGGGGTGAAAACTCACAAACGGGCATAGGGACATCCAGGCGGGGTGGGCGGTGGTTTTTTTTTTTTTTTTTTAAAGATTTTATTTTTGGGGTTCGTTGTATGGTTTTTCGTTGATGTTTTTCTTGTGCCTAAATAGGAATAGGTTTTGGTGTAGGGGTTGGTGGTCCTCGAGGGTGGTGGGTGCTGTTCTTGGGTGTGCGTGGGTGGTGGGTCCTCGCGTTTCTTCCGTTGTTGTTGTGTTTTTGTTGGGTGGGGCGGTTGGGGTGGTAAGGTGGGGGGGTTGGGGTTGTTTTCTTTGTTTGTGGTGTTGGGCTTTGTAGGGTGAAGTGTGGGCAGGGTGTGAGGGTGATGGGGGGGGGTAAGGGGATGGTCGGGGTGGTGGTGTTTGGTGGGGCTGGGGCCGTGGTGTGCTGGGTGGATGGGGGAGGAGGATGGAGTGGATGTGGTGGCTGGAGGTGGAGGCGTGGGTGAGGGGGGGGTGGTGGGGGACTGAGGTGGGAGCGGTTGTTGGGGGGGGGAGGGGGGACGAGTGGGGGAAGGGGATTGGGCTGTGGGGGTTTGGGGTATGGGTTGGCAATTGGGAGGAATGGGGAGGGAGGGTGGTGGGGAGGGATGGGGCGCCAGGAGGGGGGGGTGGGGTGGTGTCTGGGTGTGGGGGGTGGGAAGGGTGTCTGGGGGTGGGATGAGAGGATGGTTTGGGAGTGGGCTTGAAAGGGGAGGGAGAGTGGGTGGGATGTTTGGGGCGTGGTGTTGGGATCGGTAGGGGGGGGTTTGGGTGGGGAGGTTTGGGTGGGCGTCAGTTTTGGATTTTGGTGCGGGGGGGGGGTGGGTGGTGGGTACGTAGGATGCGTGGTGGGCATGGGTGGAGGAGGGGCGGGACGGGGGGGTGGGGAGGAGGGAAGTATAGGTTTGGGGAGGGCAGGGAAAGTAGGTATTGGTAGTATAGGTTTTGTTTAGGGGGTATGGGGATTGTGGTTTCCCTTTCTTACTATGAATATTTTTAGATATGTATTTCTAAATTGATGGATACCGGACCTGATTGTTTTTATATTTGCAGTCCTCATACATGATTTTCATATTTGCTTTGTAGATCCTTTTTTAATTTTCGCCCCCATTGTTTGTGGTTTTTTGAAAACGATGGTTTTATTTGCTATGGTCGATTATTTGTTTTTTTTTATTACTTGTGTTGTATGTGGGAGGGGGGGGGCGGGTTGGGGGTGGGATGTGGGAGTGGGTTAGGTAATGGTTAAGGTTGTCTGGTTTGGTTATTTTTGGCTTTCTTTTTGTTTGTTGGTGTTGTTTGGTGGTTGGTTTTGTTTGGTTTTTTTTTTTGGGGTGTTTTTTTTTTTTTTTTTTTGCTTGGTTTTGCTGATGCTATGCTACTAGTTGTTGTGGCGTGTGGTTGCATGGTTCCCCCCTGGCATGGGGTTGAACTGAAAGAACGGGATTTGGCAGGTTGGTTTTTGTATGCCCTGTGTCGCAGCCTTGGCGCTACCACACGGGACCACCGCAACCCCCCACAACCCCCCCCCTCCCCACCAATACCACACCCCCCCCCCCCCCCCCCCCCCCCCACGCCCCCCCCCCCCCCCCCGCCCCCCCCCCCCCCCACCCCCCCCCCACCCCCCCCCCCCCCCCCCCCCCCCCCCCCCCCCCCCCCCCCCCCCCCAAAAATAGTCAGCAAATTGGAGGATACGCAATTTTTTTTTAAGGTGTGATTGATTGAGCGTGTGTCCCTTTAAATTTTCGTGATTATTGTTATTGTTGCCCATGAGAAAAAAATATATAGAAAAAAAAAAGTTCCATGAAGTTAGTTTATGTGGAGGTGGTAATGTGTGTGTGTGAGAAGAGAGCTGCCTATTTGCCAGGAAATAATGCTGCAAATTATTAAATATGCATTTTGCAAATGAAAATAATGAAATGGAGGAGAAAAAAACAAAACAACTACAGTAGGGGGGGGGGTGGGTGGGTGGGGGTCGGGGGGGGGGGGGGGGGGGGGGGGGGGGAGGGGGGGGGGGCGGGGGGGGGGGGGGGGGGGGGGGGGGGGGGGGGGGGGGGGGGGGGGGGGGGGTGGGGGGGGGGGGTTTTTCGTTGCCAATTAGTTAACTTAAAGGGAAGTCCGTAAACTCTCTCTGCCGATTATTTCGTATTCGCGATGTGAATAATCTGGATGGTAGTTCGAAAGTTTAAAAACTCCAGCAGGCTGAGGAATGCAAAGTATGGAGGTTGACCTGCCAATTTTTAGGTACGTGCATTTGAAACATAACACCAAAAATGGAGATAAGTGATTATATCAGGATGGATTGATAAAGTCCACAGAGCCTGTAAGAACCAGTACAAAGTTTCCTAAGAGGGTTTTGGGTTTTTTTTTTCGCCGATAAAAAGTGTACAAGCAAACATAGGCTATTATTCTCAAAGCCAAGCTCTAAATGGTGGCGCAGATAAACAATATTATTGTTGTGGTTAACGAGTTTGTAACAGGAGTGCAAATTTTATTTTATTTTAGTTCGTTATTGGATATTTGACCATGGTGATTGTGAAGCAGAGACAAAAACTATGAACTTGTGGCAAAAATCGGCACAGTTGACAGTGCAAACCCCAAAAAAGGTGCTCGAATTTTTTTTTTTTTTTTTTTTTTTTTATAAATCCTGGGGGAAAGATTTGCTTTCAAAGATTGGACTTCGACGTTATAGCGAGGTGGTTTTGTTTTTTAATCTGACTCCACTTCCCAAGGGTCCATGAAGTGGGTTGGGGGGGGGGGGGGGGGTGGTGAGTGGGTGGTCTGTGGGGGGGTCGGGAATCTCGGTGGTGGTGTGAATTCAGGGGAAGGGGGGAGGGAGGGGGATTATTACTATCTCCTAGGTTCAATCAACTTCAAAATGCAAGACCTCCTTAGTGTTCTTTAATTCCCGGTCATGTTATATTGCACTTTGAGAAGAGAAAGGAGGATCATTATTATTTAAATGCAAGTAGGTGGATGAAAGGATGCTCGCCGTAATTCGTACTGTTGGAAAGATCTTCGTTAATTCCGTTTGCGCTGTTGTTCGTGAGGTTCGGTTTTTGGTGGGGGCTGGTTTGGGTCACAGAAAAAACACGAAACCACACCCCAGAGTGCATCCCCGGAAGTCGGAAGCGGGGGCTACCTTCCCATGGTGGGCAAAACAATGGCATAATTATACGGTTCGTTTCGCTTACGCAACTCTTACATTGGTGAACCTCAGGAATCTCTGCTGAGGAACAAAAAAAAAATAAAAAAACAACAACAAAACAACAAAACACCCCCAACCCCAACAAAACCCTAAATTCATGGAATAAATAAAACTTACAAACAAAAAACGGGTGATTGGGGTCTCCCGTACTAAAAAAAACCCATTCATTGATGATATTTCGAAAACTTGCAAATATCAAAAAGTAGTTAGAGGTTACAGCCACATTGGAGATCTTTGAATAGAGATTATTAACTGAGGCTCGTGCCTTTGTGTGCGGTGTTTTTGCACATATATATGCCAGAATCTTGGCATACTTCAAAACTTGGTTCCCCCTTTTTAAAAAAAGAAAAAAAAAAAAAAAAAAAAAAAAAAAAAAAACATTTAGAAGAAAAAAAGAGAAAAAAAGACCATTTGCGCCCGCGTTGGAACGGATGACATTATTTTCAAAAACCGCCAGCACACCGAGTTAAGGAGGGGGGGGGGGGGGTGGGGGGGAGGGGGGTGGGGGCTCTCCATGTTTTGTTTTTTGTTTTTTTCGTTCCTCGGCTAGAGTTTCGAGGTTTACCAATGGTGAGATATTTGCGTATGCGACCGTTGTTTTGTTGTTTTTCTAATTTGCCGCCACCGTGAAGGTAGCCGCATTCCGACTTCGGGGATACTGTCTCCATGCAATTCTGCTCCTACCTCCGCTCTGATTTGTATTTGCAAGATATAGCGCTATATAAATTCCATTTATTATTATCTATTATTATCTATGGTAAGAATCCTTCACAGGGCCTGAAGCTTCAGTCCTGTTCTGGCGATCCCTAGCTTGTGTGTACAACCAACAACACAAAACCACAAAAAAATCAATAGGCTTTGGTGGTCTGTAGCCTTATTCTGACAGCCAGGGAAAAACCCAGCCACCTTAATCAGGGTTGGTGTGAGTGAAGTAGCTGCTTAGGGCTGTTTAGAAAGAACAGAGAGAGAGAGAGAGGGGGAGGGAGAGAGAGAGAGAGGGAGGGAGAGAGAGAGAGAGAGAGAGGAGGGTTACGTGACACGTTTGACTCTGGCCTTTCCTGACTTAGCTGGCTGGACCTTTTGTCTCTGAGAAAAGGGGTTATATAATATATCAAGTGAGCGTGTGCTTATGTCAGGAATGTGGAGGTTTTTTTCTGGTTTTTATTGTTTGTTTCTTTGAGGGTTTTTGTGTTTGTTTTGTTTTTGTTGTGTTGGTGGGGTTTGTTGTTTTTGGTTTGTTGTTGTGATTGTTAGTGGTGGTGGTGGTGGGGTGTGTGTTTGTGTTTTGTGTGTGTGTGTGTTGTTGTTGTCTTCGATTTTACGACTGTTCACTCTCAGAGGTGATGGTGAAGGTCCTACTGAAATATGTGCTAGGGAAAAAATAGTTTACATAGGCAAAAAGGAAACTTCATAAAGCAAGAAGAACGAGTTAAAAGCAAACAAACAACAAAAATAACAATCAAACTTAATGAAGTTATAACAAATGTCCTATAGGACTGTGCCAGAGACCTTTCGCAATATTAAATGCCAAGTTCATGTTGTTGCTGAGGGAGTTTTCAGAAAACTGGGGTAAACAAGCTTTTGTACGCCTGCATTCAAATATTATATGAATGTTAGTGACATTCTCACCACACAGACATTTACCGTGTGTTGTGTTTTGTTGTGTTGTGTTGTGCTGTGTTGTGCTGTGTTGTACTATGTGTGTGTGAGAGAGAGAAAGTCAAAGTCAAAGTTAGTGTTTTATTTCCAAACGGTAGATTGAATAAATAATGCATTTCCTCTAGATAACTCACAACAATATCACACTCTGTGTGTGTGTGTGTGTGTGTGTGTGTGTGTGTGTGTGTGTGTGTGTGTGTGAGAGTGTGCAACAGCGATATTAACAACAATGGTTTATTCAGTCTTTGCAGGCCATTTGGCCCATATGAACAGGAGAGGTTGCGTGTATGATGCATTGTGAGTGATGAAGGCTACGTGATAACTGTCCTGTAGTGCAGTGTAAGCACACTAAGATAAAGTCTTCATGTTGTTTCAGGGAATGGAAGCCTCAACATGCTTGCTTAACTAGTTATCAGGTAGGAAAACTTTTTTTTGTTTGTTTTTTAAAGTTTTAATGGTTACACACACACACGCACATGTGTGTGTGTAACAGTATTATGAATCCCTATTTATTCATTCCAGCATACTTTGCCCAGGCCAGAAGCTTTTGTCAGATATTGTTGTTGCAAGTTCAATGCCAAGATCTACATGTTATACTTTAATAATAATAAAATAATAATAATTACAAAATTAAAAAATACATGTTGAGATTATCTGTATCCATGACGAGCTCTTATTATAACAATCTGTATTCAAATCGGGAGATTAAAAAAAAATCCTCTAAAGTCGGAGTATGGCTGCTTATATGGCATGCATGTTACTCAACTTGAAAGCGGTCCTACACGTCAACTTCTCACCCAGTGTGTGCTTACGGTCTCACAGGGATTCCCTGGTGTGAGAGCGAGCAATGCTTTTTGGGGACCCCCGTTTAAGTGAGGACACCCCCCCCAAGGGGGACATTCGAATCAGATCCACCTACCTAAAAAAAGGGCTGGTTTTTATCATTTTGATTTATTTTCTTTTTCGAAGAGAAAAAAAAAAATCTCCAGATCTACACGCAAAAAAGCGTTTTGGTTATTGCCTTCCAAAAATAACAGGCATGTTTTTTTTTGGACATATCCGCTTTTTAAATTTTTCCCGAAACAAAAAAAAAAACCCACAAGTCTCTCCAATACTGTCCTCCAAATTGTATAAAAAAATTTTTGTGAACGCGACCCAACGATAACAAAGGGGGGGTTTGAAGAAAGGGGGAAAGGCTTCTCAATTTTAAATACAAGTTTCATTTAAATTTTTTCAATCAATTTTTCTGGATTTTTTTTAAAAGAAGGGGGGTGGGGGGGGGGGGGATCACAAGTAGAAGGCTGGTTTGTAGCGTAATGAAAAAGTCTTCCCCTTTCCCTCTATCTCTTTCCCCCTTTGTTCGTGGGATAGCCGCCCTGTGCTTCCCAAAACCCCCCAAAAAATCAATATCACCGTCTGCTCCCTCTCCCCCCCCCCCCCCCCCCCCCCCCCCCCCCCCCCCCCCCCCCCCCCCTTCCTTTCCCCCAAAGCCTACATTTGACACTTTTAGTTGATACAGCCTATGAAAAACTTTTTTCAACCCAAAATCTTTATAATATTGAAATTTTTATGTATAATCCAAACAGTCTAATCCCCTTCACCCGTAAAAGTGTTATATTTTTCCTTGTGTAACAGGCTACCAAAATGAAGTTTATTTCGTTTTACGTTGCCCGTTTTGGGAATCTAAAATTCAGTTCCCCCCCCCCCCCCCCCCCCCCCCCCCCCCCCCCCATTTCCCCAAAAAAAGAAAAACAAAAACAAAAAAACAAAAACAAAACCCCCCAAACCCCTGCAATTAGATGTCTTGTTAATGACTTTCTAAAAAGGAAAGATCTTTAAAAAAATTCCCCTTTTTTGTTGTTGGTTAAACCATTAAAAATACGAAGATTTTGTGAAGTTAATATTGATTCGTTTTTTGTTGTTTGTTTTGGTTTGATTTTTTTAAGTGCTATATAAACCCCCCTTAAGTAGGAGCTATGGCTTTTATTGAATAAAATGAAAATATTTCCACTTCTCCTCCTCAGTTAAATCAGTGCAGCTCCCTCTCCCCAAAAAGTCCCTTTGGATGAACTTTTTAAACCCGGGGCCCCGTAGCCAACGCACGCAGAACATCTTGCGCAAACGTTTTCTCCTGTTCGCTTTTTGAAAGAGTAGGCCCCCGTTGCCGGGAACAGATGGGAAAATTTACAAAACGATAACAGGGGGTAATGTAAAAAAAACATGATGCTTTTATTAAATCCTCGATATAAAGAACAATAAATAATTTCTCTCTCTCTTTCTTCTCTCTCTCTCTCTCTCTCTCTCTTCTTCTTACTTCTCTCTCTCTCTTCTTTCTCCCCTCCTCTCTTCTCTTCTCTTACTTCTCTCCTCTCTTACTCTCTCCTTAACCTCTCTCTCTCTCCTTTCTCTCTCTCTTACCTTTTCTCTCTCTCTCTCTTCTTTCTCTCTCTCTCTCTCTCTCTCTTTCTTCCTTTTTCTCTCTCTCTCTTTTACTCCTTCTCTCTCTCCTTACTCTTCTCTTCTCTTCTTCCACTCTCTCTCCTTTCTTCTTATCTCTCTCTCTCTCTTACTCTCTCCTTCTTTACTCTCTCTCTCTCTCTCTCTCTCTCTCTCCCCTCTCTCTCCCAGTCCCTCGTGGAATAATTTTTTTACGCGTTTAAAAAAACAACAATTGGTTTTTTTCTGCTTGTGTTCCCGTTATTGTTTCACTCCCTTTACCCCCCTTTATAAGGATTGACCTGGGTTTTACCCAAAAAATGAAAAAATATCCCCGTCCTCTCTCTCTTTCTTCTCTT
This sequence comes from Rapana venosa, assembly GCA_028751875.1. NCBI lineage: Eukaryota > Metazoa > Mollusca > Gastropoda > Neogastropoda > Muricidae > Rapana > Rapana venosa. The sequence goes on along the minus strand of CM054145.1, from coordinate 26,092,285 downwards.
CCCCTCTCCTCCCTTTTCTCCTCTCTCTCTTCTCTCACATCCACCCCCCCTCCTTCCCCCTTTCCCCCCTTCCTCCTTCACTTCCCCCTCCCCCCACCTCCTTACCCCCCCCCCCCCCTCCCAAATTTTTCCCCCTTTAAACAACCCATCATAAATCAATACGTTAGTCACTTATGGCTCATTCCTCACACACCCTGAAGAAAAAAAACCCGCATCCACCTGTAGTGTTTCTCCGAAATGGTCCTTGCAGTGCATGGCAATGATGACGTCTATCATTAGGCTTACTATGCTGCTGCTGCTGCTGCAGCCCAGACTAGACTCCCCCCCCACCCCCACCCTACTTTGGGAGAGGGAAGGGCTCTGCCAGGTGTTACATTCGTTAATTAATTGATTAATTAACGGACCCCTGACACACGGTCTGAAACATCACTTCGCTTGCCCCCTACGACTCCTCAAGGAGTTAAGGGAGAAGTCAAGTTTAGGGGTTTTCCTGTGAACCTCATATCTGGAGAGAGAGACAGACAGGCAGGGGGTTAAGAGAGCGATTGATTGATTGATAATCTTCATTCCCAAGGGTTACAGATAAGCATTAACATTTTTGTTTGTTTATGGTAGAAAAGAGAAGAGAGAGAGAAGAGAGAGAGAGAGAGAGAGAGAGAGAAGAGAGGAGAGAGAGAAAAATTGAATGCGAATAGTTTATTCACATTTCAAACCACAGCCCCTTTCTGAAGGGGGGTCACACATCATCATGAACAACAAGAGCCACAGTTTCTTACAGAGCTAATTTATCAAAATTCATAAGACAACTGCAGCAAATAAGTATGCACGTCTTATGTTACGATAAAGCACTATTTATCCTTTGCGATGTATCATAAACATACATAGCAATATTTCTTAAAGGGGGTGTGCATTGTGGTACCAGGGTGTCATTCTTGCTCATTTTAACATCCTGCTGAAGTTAACCAGTTCATCTTGTAGTTTTGGAGCGCTCCCCAGCTTAACACCCTGGGGGTCACCCAGAATGTGCACTCTGTCTCACTCATCACACCTACAGGGAAATCATTGTGAGATTGAAAGTACACACTGGATGAGAAGTTTGCGTGTAGGACTGTTTTCAAATACCTCACCCTATAAGCAGCCAAACCCCTGACGTGAGAGGATTATCTTTTTGACATAGCCAGTCTTTTTTTTTCAATTTTTGAGAAAAAACAACAACTAAAAGTCAGCTACACACCCTGAAGAAATGAGAAGTTTATCATTGGAGTGCATCCACGGCCACCTCTTCACACTGAAACTCGTGATCCTCCCAAATACAAATTAATAGTGTGTTCTTTGTGAAACTGATGAGCGAAGTGGGGGGAGAAAGGGAGAGGCAGTGGAAATGCTTCTCCTGTTTCAAACCTCCCTGTCCTGTCTGCCTGTTTCGTCTGTCTGTCTGTCTCTGTCTCTCTCTGTGTCTCTGTCTCTTTTTCGGTGATTTTTTGTGGGGGGAGGGGGGGGGGTGGTCGTGCGTGGATATTTTTATCCCATCTACTGTGTGAGTGTATTGGCATTGGCCCTATTTTATTTTATTATCATTTATATCCCTAAGGGCGGGGACTGGATGTAAAAAAGCACATGAGTGCTTATTCATTATCCTCGAAATAAAAGAATTTGCCATTGTCTGTCTGTCTCTGTTTCTCTCTCTGTCTGTCTGTCTGTCTGTCTCTCTCTCTCTCTCTCTCTCTCTCTCTCTCTCTCCTCTCTCTCTCTCCTTTCTCTCTCTCTCCTCCCTCCTCCCTCCCTCCCTCCCTCCCTCTTTGGATGGGATAGTGCCCGGTCTTGTCCTGTGCTTGTGACTTTGCAGGAGGTCTGCCCACAGCCCTCAGCCGACACATTCCGACTTCAGAGCAGCTCACGTTTTTGTACAGGATGCATGCTGGGTATGTTCATGTTTCCGCAACCCACCGAGCACTGATAGGCCTATGAATTACGGGATCTTTAACGAGCTTATTTGATCTTCTGCATGTCAGCATCCTGTTGGTTACGGAAACATCAACATACCTAGAATGCGCCCTGTAGCTGTAGAGGGATGGGCTCCGCCAGGTTCACCTTGCCCAAGAGACAATGCTTGAAATGATTATTCACGCCCCCAAGTCGGATGCGCTGGGCCTGATTTGTCAGGCGCCTAACAGCAGCACAACGCATTTTCACTCATGTGACAGACAACAGTGGTTGCTGTCTGAGTTTTCGACGAAGAAGAAGAAAAAAAATTAATGATTATTCAGTGCAGCGCCCCAACGATTTCTCAGGGAGTCAAGAGAAAGAGAGAGAGAGGGGGTGGGGGCAGGAAGAGAGAGTGGGGGGTGGGTGGGGGAGAAAGGTGGGGGGAGAAAGAGAGAGAGGGTGAGAGGAAAGAGAGAGGGGTGGGGAGAAAGAGATGGGGGGGGGGGGGGAGAAAAAGAGGGGGGTGGGGAGAGAAAGAAGAGGGGAGAGGAAAAGAGAGGGGGGGGTGAGAAAGAGAGAGAGGGGGAGAAAGAAAAGAGGGGGTGGGGAGAAAGAGAGAGAGGGAGAAAGAGAAGGGAGGGGAGAAAGAGGGGGTGGGGGGAAGAGAGGAGAAGAGAGGGGGGGAAAGAAAGAGAGAGAGGGGTGGGGGGAGAGAGAGAGGGGGTGGGGGGAAGAGAGAGAGTGGGTAGTGGAGAAAGAGAGAGAGGGGAGGGGGAAGAGAGAGGGGAGGAGAAAGGGGGGTGGGGGAGAAAGTAGAGAGAGGGGTGTGGAGAAAGACTTGAAGAGTGGGGGGGGGGGAGAATAGAGAGTGGGGGTGGGAATAGAGGGGTTGGGTTGGCGGTGGATGAGGGTGAGGCGGGGTGGGGGTAATGAGGGAGGTGTTTGGGGGAGAATGTGGAAGGGCGTGGGGAGTAAGAGGGGTGGTGGTATGAGTGCTGGAGGGAAGAAAGGAGGGAGGGGGGTGGGGGGGAGAAAGAGAGAGAGGGGTGGGGGAAGAAAGAGAAGCGGGTGGAGAGAGGGCCTCTCGTGGGGGGAGAAGAGAGAGGGGGGTGGGGGGAAGAAGAGAGAGAGGGATGGGGGAGACAGGGGGGGCTGAGGGGGATGGAGAGAGAGAGGGAAGGGAGAGATGTAAGATGAGAGAGAGATGTAGAGAGAGAGAGAATCGTTCATACACAACACACAACACACACACACACACACACACACACCACACCACACACACAACACACATATTATGTGACAGTCAGACCAAGTGTAGTAAAGCAGGACACGCATTTCAATCAGGCATAGCATAGCATACATGATGTTCTGCTTTCAGTAATAATTATAGTAGGTAATACCAGGAAGAAAAGACACGTATTCTTAAAGTATATAATTGTCATCATACCACGAACGCTTTGGGGGATGGAGGGTAGGGGGAGGTCTTTTGTTTTTTTTGGGGATTGGGTTGGTTGTTGTGTTGTTGTTTTGGTTGGGGGGGGGGGGGTGGGGGGGGGTGGGGGTTCGGGATGAGCCGGGTTTTCCTCAAGGGGGCTTTTTTTTTATGGGGTGTTTTTTGCTTTTACCCCTAAGTACCACATTCTGGCTTCGGGGAAATGTGGTAGGTCAACCACGCATAGTATACCATACGTGGTGTTCTGCTTTCAACGACATGGTAATACTACCAGGGAGACAGGTCACCTAGTGTGAAAGTGTACAAACATCATACCATACAAAGGTACAATGTTGTAGTTAGACCAAGTTGAGGTATACGATACACCATACATGGTAGTCTGCTTTTCAATCATGAGGTAGTACATTTCAGGAGTGTAGGGGATATATATTGTTGTTTGAGTGTATAATCATCACACCACACAAACATACACGCAATGACAGTTACACTAGGCATATTAAGCCTATACCATGCATCGTGTTGTGTTTTCAATAACAACAATAGTACCAGGAAGACGGGTCTCGTGTTGTTGAAAGTGTATAGTCATCATACCAAAACAAAAAAAAGCCCTCCCCACACACGTGGCAGCTAAACCCCATTATCATACCTTACCATACACGGTAGTCTGCTTTCAGTAACATGGCAGATAATACCCGGAAGAAAGGACACGCTCTGTCGTCAATGTGTGTAATCACCGCACCACAAACGTGATGGTAGTCAGACCA
>CM054145.1:26078142-26083142 GCA_028751875.1 Rapana venosa | reverse complement strand
GACAGGTCAGGGACACACACACACACACACAAAGCACGTACACACACACAGATTTGCCAAAATACTGTGTGAATCGTTCGTGGGTGTTTTGTACTGTTGCTGACACGGTAATACAAGGATGGACACAATGGCATTTAATAGCCATTAGACAACGTCCTGTTGACCCATAACAAACAAAAACAAGGAAACAATAAACCAATAACAACAACCTTAAACAACAACAACACACACACACTTTCACAAGCACATGTTATATGATATAGATAGATACATACATACATACATACATACATACATACATACATACAATCATACATACATACATACATACATATATATATATATATATGGGGGGGGGGGGGGGGGGGAGACAGAGAACATCAAAGGTGGTATATATTTCGTGTATAGGGAAGGTAATTCCTCTGCACATGAATCAGAAATATAAAAATGTCAGATGTTAGTTTGTTCGCCTGCTAACAAGTACACAACAAGGTTCTGGGTTCGATTCCCGGCCTTGCCCTTACTTCCCAATCTGACCGGAAAATCGAACTGAATATCAAGTCTTTTTGAGGATACTCTTAAACCAGTCAGACAGGTGTGCTCACGGACTTGTGCACGTCAAAATAACTAACGACAATTGAAAATAAAAAAAAGAGCAAGGAGGTAGCTCGCGACTGTCCTGGCAAAATTGGTAGGTTCAGTTCCCTACTGTATCTCCGAATGTCGGAATGTAGATACCTTAATGGTGGGGGAGAAAGAAAAAAAACACTGGTCCCATTCGCAAAAATCTTGCCAGCAATGAACCTTGGAGCTTTAGCCGAGGAAGAAAGAAACAAACAATAAAAAAAAAATCCAGATGAAAAAGATCACAGTTCTGTTTTTCTTTGTAATTTTACTCTTTTACTTGAGGGGACGGGATAGCTCAGAGGTCGGAGCACTTGCTTTCCTCAGCCAAGGTTAAGCAGCTTCGAGCGTGGTTACCACTTGGATGGGTGTCCGTTTGCGCGCCTTGGCTCCAGTACAGTCCCCCAGTTCACCCAGCTGTAAATGGGTACCTGCCCTCTTTAGGGTCAGGGAAGTTAAAGCAGCGAGGGAGAGGAGATGGTTGCTGCCCTCAATATGCTGGCCCTAGAGAAGTTGAGGTCTCTGATGCCTCACCACTCCCCTACGACCAGAGGGCTTGGTGTACAGCAGAGGTGCAGGGTTTATCAGGACTGCTGTATACTATATCTATTTTATTTTCCCAGAACAGAAGGCAGTGAGTAATGACCGGCTGATCTTCCTGTTCAACATCACTAAGTCACGGTGATGACAAAAAAAATCGATTTTAGATACGTGTGTATTTTCATATCTTCCTTAAAGTGATTAAATTATACATAGAAAAAAAACCCAGAGCGTGATAATGCATCGTGCCAAAATATCCTTTTCCTGATCTCTGTCTCTCTCTGTCTCTGTCTCTCGTCCTCCCCCCCCCCCCCCCCTCTCTCTCTCTCTCCTCTTTTTCATTTACATCTTCCAACCGGTGTTGTTTTTAACTTCTTTTTTTTTTAAACAAGAAAATAGACTGCATTCATAGGGAGAACTGTATACTTTTTTCTTACCATAATGATATCGATAACCAGTCTGTTCGCATCAGGGAGCCAGGTAGATACGCGTGTGGTTTTGATCTGGAGACAGACAGACAGACAGACAGGCATGCAGGCAAGGGGGAGAGATGGGCGGACAGACAGACAGACATGCAGGCAGAGAGAAGAGAGAGAGAGAGAGAGAGAGAGAGAGAGAGAGAGAGAGAGAGAGAGAGAGAGAGAGAGAGATCTTTATTTCTGAGAGAAAGACAAAGGAATAGAGATATAAAATCGTTAGTTTTAAGACAGACAGAGATCTTTATTTCTGAGAGAAAGATAAAGGAGATATAAAACCGTTATTGTTAAGAGAGAGATAGACAGACACAGACAAACAGACGCAGAGAGAGAGAGAGAGAGAGAGAGAGAGAGAGAGAGAGAGAGAGAGAGAGAGAGAGAGAGAGGATCTTTATTTCTGAGAGAAAGACAAAGGAAAGAGATATAAAATCGTTGGTGAAGACAGACAGACAGACGCACAGAGACAGACAGACAGTGAGAGAGAGTTGAAGGTTTTCAGAGAACAAGCGCCCTTCCCGCAGCATTAACTGCCGGACTGTTTTCAAATAACCTGAGCAGGTGTGCCCTCTCCAGACCAGTCATACCATTGTTGTTTTATAGTCACGCTGACCACCGAGCTGGGGGCCACATCAGGGCTGTCACCTCCTTAAATAAAACCTTTCGTTTTGTTTGGTTAGTTGGTTGTTTGGTTGGTTGGGGATGGGGTTTGTTTTGTTTTGCTTTTCTTTTCTTTGGTTCCTCGGCTAAAACTCCGATGCTTGCTTAAATGGTGCGATTGTTGCATAGGCGACCATTTTTGTCCACCATTATGGTAACCACATTACGACTTCGAGGATGATATTTAAACACGACACCAGTGTGCATACGTTTATATATATATATATAATATATATATATATATATATATATATATATATATATATATATTATATATTATCATCCGTTTTTACTGGCACGAGTGGTCAACTCTTCCAAAAGCCGGATCAGGTTTTAATTAACGTGTGCGCAAGAGGTTCTACGTGCGTTCACACACGGGACCTCGGTTTTATAGTTCAATCTGGATTTTCCGGGGGTGGGGGTGGAGTTGGCACTGATGTAAACTCCAGAAGAAAAAAACCAAACCCAAAACCCTTGAACAAGCGTCTCGGAGGTGGCTCGAACCCGAGCTTGACCCCAGGCCATCAGATCAGATCGAAATGTTGTAAACCACCAGGCTTACCCAGTCCCCCTTTTATGGAGAAGAAGCCTCCTTCAAGCTGGACTAGTTTCAAGTGCCAAGTAGGGTAGGTGTGTCCAATCCAATCCAATCCAATCCATTGTGTTCAGCCAGGCAGACCACAGAGGCCGTATCAGGGCTGTCACTTCCTTTCAGTTGAAAATTAATGGTCTCAGATGAAACCCCGTGGAGCAGTAGCTCCGGTCTGAAGGCAGGAGAAGGAAGAAGGATACTTACTGCCTGTCTGTCTGTCTGTTCAGAGAACTGGCTGGACGGCAGGGGTTCGAACAAGAAGGCCTTTTGTTTTTTTGGTAGAGCTCTAGGCCTGGTGTCTCCGCCCCAAAGTCCGGCAGTGTTTATCTATTTTCCTCGAAATAAAATATTTTTCCTGGCCTGGCCTTGCCTTGCCTTACGTCCTCTCTCTCTCTCTCTCTCTCTCTCTCTCTCTCTCTCTCTCTCTCTCTCTCTCTCTCTCTCTCTCTCTCTCTCTCACACACACAACCCACACACACACTCACACACACACACACACACACACACACACACACACACACACACACACACACACACACACACACACACACAGAGAAAACCAAGCGAATAGCTGAGGTCTTTATGTTGAGAAGAACTGACAAGAAATATTTCAAATTCATCACAAGTAATACCCGTGTTATTCCCTTGTTTTGTTGTGTTTCTTGTTAATATTGATTTTGGTGCTTTTAACATCCTCTCCTTCATTATTATTTTGTATCATCATCATAATGGTGGTGGTAGTGACGATAATGATATCATCATCATCATCATATTCACCACCATTACCACCACCATGATGATGATGATAATAATGAAAAAAATATCATCATCATCATCATCATTATTCTACCACCCTTAGAACTAACGACGTTGGAAAAAGTCTGTTCATGTTACAATTAAAGTAAGGATGCTATTGCTTTGGGTGCAGATTATATACGAATCAAAATGTTAACAAATTATCCTTTTAAGTATCTAGATTATTGCATAAACTGCATATCACACAAAGTTTCTCTTCGGGTCATGTGAAAAAGCAATAAAAAAATACATGAGATGAAATGGGTTTGAGTGAGTTCTGGTTGAATCAAGAAAACATTGATTGTAGCTACATCTAGTTTTAAACCAAAGTCAAACAATGCTTGTGTGACGCATTTATTCATAAGTGGCACACAGTAGTAAATACAGAAGACGTTTAAAGAAATGATCAAATGTTTGAGACAAAATTTTGTGTTTAAAAATCCTTCACTCTCGTTGCCTTTAAATGTTTCTGCTCGATTTGTTCACTTCCGCACAACCATTAACAATCCGCATATTTAAACCTTCCGTTTTGAAGGAATTCAAAGAAAAGGACACTGCAAAAACTGGGATAGCAGGATGTTGGTGACAAATTTCATAAGTTTTAATGTGTCCATTTTTGAAAGAAACCTGTAACAAAAAGAAAAAAGCAACCTAAATATTACGTTAAACATGCAAATACTTTGAAGCATGAAGAATGATTTTCTTTGACAAACAGGAAGTCTCTGCTCAATGTTGTTTACATGATCCATGCTATCAGAAGTAAACATGTAAAGCGTGTTCAAGAATTCCGAAATATGTAACCGGGTGTGATCGACCATTTTGTTCTATAAATGACGAAATACCCTGTTTGAATGACGCATGTCAACTACTGTTGTACAGTTCTGATTTTGCGTCTTGACATTTCGTATGTCACCATAGCTCTGAAGGGATGATGGGATATAAAGAATTTAAATTTGATTGGAAAAAAAAGTGTCTGCAGCTTCAACTCGTTACGATGGGAGTCGGAGAGGGGGGAGAGGGGGGGGGGGGGGGGACTGGCTGCTCTTTTGTTGTTGCCTGCCCCTCCCTCCCCCACCCTTCCTGAGAAAATCGCATGTTGTTCAACTGATATGTGTGAACGTGTCAAAGTTCTTCATTGTAAACCTGTTTCAATTCAAGCACTTCGTTATCTCAGAGACAGAGAAATTCACTCGGGTTACAAGCCACACATAAAAAACAGTGAACATGTAAACATGATATCACCGAAATGTACCACAAAACAGTATCCGAACATCAGCACGCACCCATCACAATATAAAAAACACCAACAAATCAGC